>JAQNCA010000030.1:8057207-8069153 GCA_029783725.1 Acanthurus tractus
GTTTCCTTCTTGCTCTATTGTGCTCTCTTCCAATCACTGTTCAGTGAGCTTCACTCTCCACATCTCCTTTCGTACTTATCTCTGCACTGCTTGCAACTAGACTGGTTATGTGCACAGCCAATGTTGAATTTGCCCATTTTACACAAAGCCACTTTATAGAAGGTGTAAAGTCATCTTTAAAGGGTAAAGATCTAAAAAGGCTACTTTTATATCTTATCTAACAATCTGATCATCATTTCAGCTCAAAGTGTAGAGCAGTAGACACTACACAGCAAACTGAGGAATTTTCCCGACTGCGTAATTACTATTTTGATGTTTTCTTTAAATAGCATCCTCAAATTTTGCATATGAAATTCACTGCCTGTTTGGTCTAATTTGCCCAATTTCCACAGTCTCTGAGGTGGTGGCAGTGCAAACAGAAATGCACAAAAGGGATTTTTCAGCAACATGTACACAAAGTAGTACAGGTCAGTTCAGTCCGCTACACATAAATGTTGCTTTCCATTGTAAAAAGTTGGCACAAACAGAGCCATTCCATTCTTTTCTGTTTTTTCATGACTCCTTTTGTTGAGGTACCAAGCACACTGATATAATTCTGGAAGCTGGACCTCGAAACACTGCAGTCTTTCGGTTAGTTTGTTTGAGAGAATCTGAGAGTCGTCTCCTCCTTCCTGTTTTATTCCCAGCAGACTTGCTGCCTGCTGCAGTATTTTCTCAAACAAAGTCGTCTCCTTGTAATAAACAACCAGTCGCCCAGAAGAGAGAATATGAAATATTTTACGTCCTTCACTCAGTTTACAGCATGATGTGGGTGCGTAACGAATATGTGGTTGAGCGAGCATCAGAAAATTAACCGTGAATGCGAGCGGAGCAAAGCAAAGGATTAGCAATGAAACATCAATCTGGCAGTAAATATACAGTACATAAGTCACAGCGTGTCAGTTAATAAATGCTGCAGCTTCTCAAGACCAAGAGAAGTCTTCTCTGTTGCTTCCTAGCTGCTGTAAAACTGAAGGGGTTTAGCCCTGAAGAAACAGCCGCAGTAACAAGCTTATCTACATTTTTTGATTACTGGCTGCAATGAAAACACATAACAGATTTAGGGTTTAGACTCATGTAGTTATAGATTAGATATGAGTTTCAACGGTGCCACAGTTGCAGCTTCTAGTTCAGTTCGCATGGCGAAGCAGTTTTCGAGCATTCTGTCATTGAAAAAAAAAAACAAGTCACCTTGTTTGCTATAGTCAAAAGATTGACCAAGAAATGAACTGATTTGTTCCGGTGATTCAGCTGGATGAATTTTGTGTCCAACTGCCAGTCACCAAACAACGTCAATGCAGGAGAGGAATTTGACTTCCACCTTAGAAACTCTGTACATAATGCTATTCTGCAGTAGGCAGGCAGTAATACTGCCAGGATTTACACCAACTCTTCCTACTGGAAACATTTGTGCTTACTTTGGGGGTTAGGAGAAGCTTTAGAAAAAAAAAAAGAGAAAAACTGACTGTGTCTCAGACATCTTGTCCAGCAGGTTCTCAGCTACAGACTTTTCCTTCATCTCTCTCGGGATGCGGTCGGTGGGGTAGTGGTTCTCCACGTCAATGAGCTCAGCCTCATTGGGGGTCATGCCCATCATCCTCTTCTGCCTGTGCAAAAGAGCAAACAAAGGCCGGAGTTTGGCAAGATTCATACTGAAAACAAAGGCTTATACAGAATGCTTTTCCTGATTTTGTGAGCAGACACATAGTGGAGATGAAGAAGGCTGTTTAGTGCATCACCATGCCTCAAATACTGTTATTCATACCAGTTCTAAAGTTCTTCCCTTAACAGAAGCCTTTTTAATTTTTAAAACAAACTTGTTCCTATTATACTCTCCATGTTGTCCGTGGTTGCTTATTTTCTCAGATACTGCTGATTTGCAATTCTAACGAGCTCAACAACAAAAACATTGCAAAAGTTATTTACCTTAAATTTTCTGCATAATCATGTGAAAAGCTATATTTCATGTACATGTAATAACATCTGCATGACTCAATGCTTTTTACCTTAGGCCATAAACTTAATAATCATCCCTTGTGTGCCATTAACTGTGAAGGAGCTGAAGAAGGACTTGAGTAATAGTAGAGTAGGGTAGTGAGATTTTAGGTAGACATTATAAATTGTTTAAGTGTACAAATGAAAACAGAATATCATGTTATAGATAAATATATTATATATTTCATATTCAAAAAATGTGAGAATAATGTTAAATGTCAAAACTAAAAAAATCTTTCATCTGGCAAAAGTTACTGATCTAAAGCAAGTTTCAAATCTACACAGGTTGATTTAATACTAATTACCATGAACTGAAACCAAATGCTTCCTTGAAGGGAGAAAATCAATTTTTAAATATTACAAAATGCTGAGTTTCAATGTTGACTGGTCAGCAAAATTGTGGTTAGAAGGTCTTGCGTGCAATAAATTAAAACACTAGTCATTTAAGTTGACTTTTTGTTCAGAAAATTTCATTATTTCTTTATAAATCTGCATTTCAAAACTGAAATTGTGATTTCACCACTATAATTAAAGGTGAGCTTTTGGCTTGCTTGTTTTCTTGTAAACTGATTTGACCTATAAACCCGGGATTCTCACCTGAAATCTTCCAGTTGTTTGGCCACTTCAGTAGCCTGCATGTTCTGAACCTCCTGAGCATAACGCCTTTGTATGTCCTCTGAGAGTAGATCTGGACGGGTTCGGTCTGAGAGAGGGAGGGGGACAGGAAAGGTGAGTAGATGAGAAGTAATGACACAAGGAAGAAAACATTGTGTATCATGCAGGGCTGAGGTACAAGGGCCCCTGAGGAATGCACCACAAGAAAATAACTTACCCAATTCATAGGCTATATATGTTGGAGCTGTAACTCTGAGGATCTATATTGAAGAGCAAACAAAACAGTTACAGAAACAGAAAATTAGAATATTATATTAGCAGGATTTGTAGGATATTAAGCATTTACAGCTGAGGACTGAAACTTGTTTAAGCTGTAAACTACACTCAGTACTCAGTTGCTAGTTTATCAGGTACACCTTGATAAAAGTAATGTAGTCTCATACAACAGTGTTGCAATAAACCTGACAATCAGCATTTTTAGCTGGGATGATGTTGGTAGAGAGGCCTTCATTGAACTACATGGTTGGTATCAAACTACAGTTTGTCCTGCAAATGTACTGAATTGTGTTAAATGGTGGCAGGCTGGAATCAAAGACTTGGCTGAATAACAGAAACACCTCTGCATACAATTCAGTAAACTTTAATGTCACATCAAACTAAAAATGACCATAAAGGTCAATAACCTTTTAACTTTATGTACTTATATACTTTATGAAATGGCGTCTGAGTGAATATGGATTATTGCTTCTTCCCTTTGCTGATTCTTTTGTCGACTCTAGAAAACTGCTGTATCGACTGACTGAATCAGAAGTATGCAGTAGCTACATATCACCACAAGGGGTCATTAAAACTTAAGGAATTAGAAAGAAAAACATACACCAAATAGGAGATGCATGGCTCTGCTATCTGCATGAAAACAACCACATGGGCTAACTTTAAGTCAGCTGGTTTTATAAAAGAAATGTAGTCTGTCACAGTTCTCTCACTAACACTTTGTAATCTCACCAACCCTCAATTTTGCACGCTCATGCAAGCCTCTCCCATGATCGAGTGTGTCCCAAATGTTAGTGAGCCAAACTGAACTAGGGGGAGTGTCTGTGTTCAGTCCTCCAATTGACCCTCGAAACAGAGACAATCAAAGTGCAGGCTTAAAAGTGAGGGATGTCCCATACTGCACTGCAATACCAAAACAAAAAATCCACCAGGACAGCATCAAAGAAGCTAATATTTCCCACAAATTTAAGTTTGCTAAGTTCAATCAGTTTAAAGAAAATATGTTTGGTTGATGTGATGTTACTTTCATGTTTGTGAGCATGCTTGTTTCATTGCCAGAACCTTTAATATGTTTAAAGATTGTCACAGAGATGCGTCTTACAATTCAGATGTGCTGTCATGTGCTGTCTGTTTACCATATTTGTTATTTCTCAACAACTGGCTGGTAACATCTAAACAGGGAAGTGGAAATGAAGGGAGGTGTGTCCAGGAGCTCTTTCTACTTCTGCCTTCTACTAACTTAGTTCTGCTTACAAATGACCTTTTCTGATGGGTCACTAGCCCTTAACCTTCTGCTTTCAAAATGAAGGGAAAGGGTTAAGTGGGTGAACTTGGACAGACCCATGGGGTTTAAGAAAGAGAGGCTAAGAGAGGACAACTCTTCCCACGAGGACTTTCCCTCAATCCTGACAGGAAGCCGAGCGCTTAGACAGACAGAGAGGCCGGGAGTGGATGACAGACATGTGCGGTGCAGAAGAAAAAGAACAGAGAAAATGCCAGGTGTGCATGGAGGAAAAGGACGGACAAAAACTGACGGATACAACATAGACAGAATGCAGACATTACAAACAGAGCTGACACACACCTGCGCCAAGGCTACAGCTGCACAAGATATCATAATCTCTGATTCTTATTAACATTATTAAAGCAATAAGAAAACACCTAACTTTATTACAAATGCTGCGTTTTTTTTCTAAATTAACTGTTTCATGATGCACACAACCGACCGACACAACTAAGCTAAGAATAACAGAAATAATGAGAGAGTCTACAGGGAGATTTGACACCAAAGTCAATCAGTATATACAGGATGGACTATGGACATGTTGAAACATAAATTCAATTCAAGTTATACAGCATCTGCAAAGCCAATCACAATAAGATATTGAGATGAAACACTGCAGCGACCGTCTTTGCGTTTCGAAAAAGTTGCACCCCACCCAAAAACAAAAGGGCTGAGCGTGTGAACACACTCTTGGGAAATGCAACTGTATCAGCGCCTTTTTAAGGAGCAAGTATTCACCATGTATTGCTTGCTCTGTCATAACAATCGTAATAACCTGGGCTAAATAGGTTGCATAAAACTTTAACATTGCATGCGTTTGCATGTGATGATCAGTGTGACCTTTTCCTCTCTCTGTCTGATACTTTGGATACTTTAGTTGCATATTTCCCACACTACATTCATTTTCTTCCCTAACTATCATCTTTATTCTAATTTAGCCTGAAGTTTACAAAAAAAAATCAAATTGCATTAAATAATAATGTCTTCATGACAACCAGTTTACCTATTTTAAGTTTGTTTGCATTTACTTAAAGCGTGTGCACAGACAGCGTCTTACAAGAATTACTGAGCAAGGGGATACTTACTGCACCCTTGTCCAAGAAAGTGTTGTAGAACTCCACAAATTGCTTCTTGGTCTCTTTGGCACTGAGGTTCTTGAAGAGGTCAGCATGGAGGTAACACAGCTGAGAGAGAAGGGAGACAGACAGAAAGATCAGCGAGTGCTGCACCAATTTAAAGAGCTTTTATTGTCCTGTCTGCTTTATTAATGCTCCCCAGTGTTTCTGTGCCTTTTTAACATGCACAGCTTGTTCTTGACAGCAATATTAAAAGGGCACATAGTAATATGATACTTCAAAGTCAAGATGTTGACATAAAATGTACAAAGTGCAGGGTGTTCATCAAATCATTGAAACTACTTTGATATTTCATTTTCTTTTCAGCCATAACCATGCACATACCTTAATCCCTTTAATTAATTAAACACTGTAATAACTTATCTTTGGGGATAAAGGGCACATACCACTGACACAACAATGTGACCACTTTTTTTTTTTCAACAGCACAGAATAAACATGCTTTTCAATAAACACTTTCTCTTATGATGTTATGAAAGCCTTCTGTTCTCTGCATGGACCTCAGTGAGGTAAAGGGGTAATAAAGGACATGCAAGGACATGGAGGAAGGAAGGGTGTTATAACTCTGGGATGTGAAACAGTACCTGGGAGGGTCACATTGTCTGGACAAAGTGAAAATGACAATGACAGGCATGTTTTATACAAGCACAGACACATGTGATTTCATTTGTACACAAATACACGCAGGGGGCATGTCTTTTATGCCACATCAGCAAAAAAAATAGTTATGAGGAATACGTGTTGTTGTTTGTGTTTCATGTTGGATAATCAATTTTAAAATGCTGTCATGATTTGGCTCTCTGATTAAAAAATATCTGTCTGTTGTAAAAATGACTCTGTGTGTTTAGGGTAACTCCTCTGTGGCGTCAAATACAGAACTCTCTATTTCACTATCTGTATGATCATTTGTTGTGAGAAAGCTGTAATGATCTCAGTGTCCTGGACTTAGTTGGCTGCAGGCAGAGCTTTGTCACTTCTCAGAAAACCTAGACTGTAACAGTAGCCACTTGTTCTACTTTTAGCTGCTTTACTTAAAGTTCCTACCTAGGACTTCTTTAGAGCCTTAGCTTAACATGAAGCTGAGACACATCTCAGTGTGTGACTAAAATCTTCATGAGACTCGAGTTGCAGCTATAATAATAATTCAGGTGGATTAAAATTCTACTATATCACAGGGGTTGGAGAGTTATTGCAATCATTATTTGAGTCACAATCATGCAGTTCTTTCAATTTCCACATGGAGGAGATGTCTGGGTGGCTTTGTGGTAAAGATGATGATATTTATATCAGTCCCTGGTTCAACTCCAACCGGGACTTCTGTGCAGGCTGCACCCCTCCTCTTTCCCTCCGCTTTCCCCTCATTTCCTGTTTGTATCTATGCTAACACTATCAAATACAGGCAAAATGCATAATCTTCAGTGATCTCAAAAACAAAACAGAAAAAACACATAAAAATGTCCATCTGTGAGCTCTTTTAAGTATTACACCGACCACTCCTGACTCACTAGGTCCGTAAAAAATATTGATTATTGAAAAAAAAGGAGATTCAGTCATGACTTTTAAGAGCCAAAACTTTGGCTTCTTTGATGAAAACTGAATAAAAATTGACAGTTCAGTTGTTGTTTCAGCTTGTGCTAATGTAAACACACACTCACATTTAAACACTCTGCAACATCGTGTTTGCATAAGCTTTAGTGAAAGCAACCTCAAAGCCTAAAAACACACTTAAGCTCACACTTGAAGTCATTACACGGCCTGTGTAGAACGCTGTATGGATTAAAATAGAAGCACATCTGTTTTGTCAGATTTGTATGTGATGGAAAATGAAAGAACGTGGCTAATCGCATACAGTGTCGACAGTGTGATGCACAATAAAAGTTGTAGTTCTCACCAGGGGAGCAGGGTCAAACTGTAGAATGACATGTTGCATGAAGACCAGCAGGTGGGTCGGCCGTTCCTTGAGCTGGTCTATACAGTGGAAGTGTGTGCACTGGTCATCCAGCACCTAAAAGAGAGACAAAATTCCCAGATGGAGCAAAGGGATGGGTGAAATCACAAAGGGGAATAAGCACAACAAAGCTGGGAGGCGATACTTAAATTTCATTCCACCGCCCCCTTTTGTTCACTCACATCAGTCAAATCATTCTCAAAATCCTCATCTTCTGCCCCGATGATGCTCATGGCTGGGTTAGAGCACTGAGCTCCAAACACACCCTGCTAGGGAGAAAGAAAGAAAGAGATGGGGAGGAAGAAAACAAGACAATTAGCCAACATTAACCACTATACTTAAAAACAGTAGGCTACCTCTTTGACATCTTGAGCCCCTGCTGAGCAGAGCGGAGCACAAAGCCAGACCAGGGTTTGAACTTTCCAAGTGCTAAATAACATCAAGCAGAAAGAGGGAAAATTCCCAGCATTCAATCCCAAATCCTCAAGCCTGATGTGCTATGATGGCCCTTTGAAGTATGAGGGATACCTTCTCATGAGCCAAGCAAAGTTGAAGAATATAAAGCAAAGTATAGGAGTTTTGCACTTGTCTTTTTTCACAGACTATGTTATATTTTATTAACATGACTCAAATAAGAATATGGGTAGCTACAGACAAAACATGCAATATTTACTTGTATTTCTAGAGTTTATTAGCTGTTGAAATAAATCATGAGGCAACTGGGAACGGGACACTGATAATTAATGGTAATTAACTGATAATGAAGCAATTAAAAAGGTTTTTAACTATATAAATTTGAGTATTTTAATACGATTGAGGGGGTTTCTGCAAAATGCTGCAGTCCTCTTCCCCCAGGCCACACTTAAACATTAAGTTAAGGTACTGAAATCAGGTGGGAATGACTCAGTGTTTAACATGCAATGTGAAAACGGCATTTTCTATTTGAGCTTTCTTTAAATCTTTCTTTCTTTCTTTAAATGTGGCCAATTTGTGCCTCTGAAAATAATTTTCTCAGACTAGTGTATGCTTTAGTAAAGGACTTGAGCTGCTATGATGGAAACCCTCCTTTTCTAAAAACGTAGCTAATTTTAAATTAAAGGTTTATGTCAATCCTTGCCTTTGAGATCCATGAATGGAAAGAAATGCATCAGAAAGACTGACCAATTTGCCCCCACCCTTTACACCCCACACCACTTCCCCTGCTCGCATACACACCCAAAACACACAAAAACACATAGCTCATGGACGGTATTCAGTCCTCTAAAGGGTGCAGACCCAACGACGCTACCAGGGACATTAACCATGAAATACATTTACCATTGTTCTCTCCAAGGTAAGTAACAGAGGTCAGAGGAAAGGTACAGAGATGAAAGTTTCAAGGAAAAAGTGTGTCCAATAAACCCTATATGGAAAAAGCCCTGAGAAACTGTTAGTAGGGAACAATTTTGAAGAGTTATTTTGAATATTTACAGTTACTGTCTCTTAACTTCACTTATCCAAGCTTCACATCCACTGTAAGAGAGTATTGAATGAAAGCACCTGAAGGTCATCATTCAATACAGGGTTGGGCAAAATAACGATACGAAGCTTCATGTAACCCACGATCCACAAGCAGTGACCTCATATTTGACGTACCTCAGCATCCAGGCTAAAGACCAGGGTCGGTCTTTTCTGTAGAGGCCTTAAAAAATCTGTTATAATCACCCCCCCCCCCCCCCCCCATTAAATGGTCTCTTTACCTCTTCTTACTCCTTTAATTGTACAGTTCACCCTGGTGTTAGTTTATTCTATTCTTTATTGTTTTGTCTTGTCATTTTAATCACTGAGTTTCAAACTTGTTCTGTTCTATTTTGCATATACTCTCTTTTTTAGTTTTACTTCTCTATATTTTTGTACTTCTGTGGTTGTATTTTAGCTCAACCCTTGAAAGCCCTTTGTAACTTCTGTTTGGGGAAGTGCTGCGTAAATAAAAAAAAAGTTTATTACTGCTTTATCAGCTTTGCTTTTCATATTTCTTGTTAATGAGGAAAACGTGGGAAAATCTCAAAGCAGAACAGTTTTTTGACAGCAGAATGGCTGGATTTGCAGCACTGTTGCATTAATGGAAGAAAATAACTTGGTTTATTGGAAAAAAGAAACATTCCTGTGTGGTTATTTTATTTGAAGGTTGTCGCAGTTAGTTTGGTTCACACTTTTTTGAAATACATCAATACTGTGACATAAAGTTACAGTAAATGCAGTCATTCTTTTCTATAAAACCATCTAAAAACACTCACGCAAATCATATACTTTGTTTTCTGGATGTTTTTCCTCAAATATCTAAAAAGATTAATTGATAACTTAAGATTAACGGGTGACTCGGTTGCTCACCTGGTAGAGTGCGTGCTGTTTAATAAGGCTTTAGGCCTTACAGTAATGACCTGAGTTCGATTGCGGGTACATATGTGGATTTTTTTCTGTCTCTTAATCCCTGCCTTACATTTCTCTCAATCTAGCTGTCACTGTCACAATAAAGCAGCAATGCCAAAACCTAATATTTAAAGATAGATATTCAAATTATTGGATTCAGTTTGTTTATACATTAAAATTCAAATTGTGGTCAAGTCAGTAAAGTTCGTTTTTGCACACATTTGCATGTACACAGAGAAAATCTATTTGAACAAGTATATGTGTGGTTGTTAAGTTTATCTGATTGTTATTAAGTATGACCTGAAAAATCACTTAGTGGTTAGAGTCTAAAAGGAAGAGTGACTGTGTACACAACCCGGATTGGATTCACGGCCTGAACACAATGTGTGTACAGTGGTGTGCAGAAGAAAGCCGATAAATGCTTTGAGGTCAAGGTGAGTTCCTCTAAAGTCAAAGAGAGAAGCAGCGCTGTTGGTCAGAAAGAGAAAGAGAGCGTGTGAAACTGACAAACAGACAGAGACAGAGGGAGAATGTGTTCATTCATGGTGGTGTCCAGTGGGCTGCGGGTTGAGAAAGGCCACTATTGGAGTAACATGCGTAGGAGGGGTTAGCCAAACAGAGAGACATTCGCCTGGACACGGGACATACACAGACAAGAACACACACAGACACACTCCGTTTTTTTTTCTCACACACACAAACCAGTCACTGAGCACCTTATCAAAAGAAAACCCCCAACGCCACCTTACCCAGACAAAAGTTTTGTCACCGTGACGACAACAACATAAACAACAACAACAACAAATACAACAACAGCGACTACACCTGATACTGAAAAAGCAAATCAAGCCCCTTCCTGGTGGAAAAATAAAATGCTACACTCCTACAGCTCCAGTGAAAACTCCAACTATTGTGTTTTCTTTCTTCCAGGTGCAATGGACAAGCAACTATTAAGTGAGAGGGAGCAAGAATCCTGCAAAATGTCCCTCAGTTGTATTACCTTTATTTGGTTACCACTTCCATATTCATAAGGAGAGATTCATTTGTTAGAGGAGTTTGTCAGTTGGCATACCTATTTGTTTAGTCTGTGTTCATTGTTTACCCTTTGTATCTGTAATAAAAAGGTTAAGTCAGTTTTATTTGTATAGTCCAGAATAATGAATTTGCCTAAAAGGGCTTTGTAATCTGCACCAAAACAACAAACTCTATCCATAGATTTAAAGAAAGCCTCGTGAACCACTTAACCTTTACACACACAAAAAACCTGGTCCCAGTTTTGTTTACACACATGGACAGATGTGAAAAATTGGGCCACATTTTATGTGTTGAATTGGTGGAGACTGCTGTCTAAACAGTTGTTCCAACATCTCTCATTTGTGCTCTGGTGGCTACAAAAGCCATAACATATGATTCACATTATGGTCCCAACTAATAAAATATTTTCATTATTGATTCATCTGCAGATTATTTTCTTGATGAACAGTTTGGTCTGCAAAATGTCAGAAATAATAAAAACTACCTCAGGACCAGGATGACATCACGCCAACAAAATTATTTACTTCACTATCACATAAGACAAAGAAGAACAGCAAATCCTCCAAACTCTGAGTCCATTATATTCCATTTATTTAATTATATTAACAATAATTTAGGACCAAGAGAAGCAATATTTTCTCATTTTTAAAAATGACTTAACTCTAAAATGTGTGGAATTATTTCCGACTGACTTATCTATTAACTGACGAACAGCTTTAGCTCTATAATTGAGTACAGAGATGGTAAATGATTTTTGTTTCTGTCTCAGTTTACTGTCAAACTTCAGTTAAGATACAAACCAGAGGATGCTTGGAGAATGTAATAAAAACATTGCTGCTAGTAGGTTGCAGCAGCGATGACAGCATGTCAGTGTCCTCATTACAGGGGATGCTGAAGCCAATCCCTTGTTATTGTTATGTCTTGGCTGATATCTGAGTCACTGTAATACATGCTCATACTCTGGGAGATAAATTGGCGTGCTTAGGGGGAAGCTAATTGTGGTTACTCAGAGGGAAGTAGGGTACGTCAACTCTGCTCTGCATTTAAAGAGCACAAGACTACGGTGGGTCAGTGGTGGGTGCCTCCTCTGCCCCAGAAGAAGCCAAGTGGTACATTCCAGCGTACGGCACGGTTCAGACAACAGATGGAGGCAGTCTGTGAGCTTCAGCAGTAACCAGACCCCACCTCCCTTCGCCTCCATTATTATATGA
>JAQNCA010000030.1:8100626-8114863 GCA_029783725.1 Acanthurus tractus
TGTGTGTGTGTGTGTGTGTGTGTGTGTGTGTGTGTGTGTGTGTGTGTGTTGGAGTTAGACAGAGAGACAGGGAGCAAGAGTTGGGTGCAAGGTCTAGAGTTTCTGAGGGGCAAACACATTGTTTTATGATAGAGCAAAATTTCTCTTAAAATGACAAAAGCAGGTTCAATAATCCTGCAATGAACTTAAACTCGAAACTGTAAGCCAACTGCAAACAATTTTCCTTACAAAATTTAATTATCACTGTGTTAAGATTAAAATAATGACCAAGGTTGTTGTTGCCTGTATTTTATGTAGTTCTGCTAAGAGACCTGCAGAACCCAGTCCCTCTTTGATAAATAAGATGATATAAGATGATACAAATAGTATTTCCTAATTTTATGAAAATTGCTTAAAAACACAATTCTGAACTGACGACATGTTGCAAAAGTCTGTCAGAGAAATTTACCCATTAGTCCTGTTTGAGGTCTCAGAGACCCTTAACAACATTAAATACAATGAACATTCATGTGTTCTGTACTGACAGCAGTAACAGTGTGTTTAACCCAGTCTGGTCTGACCTCTCTTGGGTCTTAGTGACACCAAACAGAACTACAGGAGGACATATTGTACATTCTTTGTCTGTAAATGACTTTTTAACATGCAAAAAGTTCAGACATACATATTTGTTCATGCAAAGCCAATATAACAAATAAATCCTAAAAATGTTTACCTTGTCAGGTATTATTACAAAGGCTTTGTGGATATTTTCACATTTAGTAAAAGCCCTGTCTGTGGCAGAGAGAAGCGTATAATACCTCTTAGTATTTTGAGTTTTTAAAAAGATGATAATAAAAGAAACAAACATAAATTTTCTTACACTGGTGCCAGTGGGGACTGTAGTTGCCCAAACAGCATGGAAATTAGGCAAATATCAGCCAAACACAAGGGCTAATAGAGCCCTTATTAATCACTATGATGAACCACAGCATAGTTCTTAGCAAAAAAGCGTCTATTTTCCACACTTTTTCCTGAGGAAATGCTTTTCTCTCTCTCTCCCTCTACTCATCCTCATCACGCTCTCTCTCTTTACCCCCCCATTTACCCACCCGCCCTTCTCTAGTCAGTGAGTTACTCTCTATCGCTCTCACTTCCCGAATTAACCACTCAAGAAGTCACCACCGACTCAATCAATAGCTCATACATAAACCCTGCTATAATCGCTCCTCCTGCCTGTCTGTCTGCCCCCTCCCTCTCCTCCCTCTCCTCCTCTCCTCACCCTTTACCCCTTTCTTCAGCTTCTAACTGACACTCCTCTTCCTATCCTCCCGTGTCCCACTGTTTGTCTTTTTTTATGTCTCCATCCTGTTCTCTTATTATTTCATACACTCTCTCCTTGCATGTAAAACCATCACGCCTCCCTCATGAACTCAAAGAGGAGTTATCAAATCTGTCTCTTTAAAAATAAATGTTTTCACAACTCAAGTTCTCAAAGAGTCTGGTCTTGTGGAATTTTGACCTCATTATTTGACAAGAATTGTCCTTTTTTTGAAATGACCAGTTGCAAACTATGTGAGAACTGACCTTCACCAAAAAAATAAATATTTAAACCTGTAAAACTGCTTTGCATTTCTGCAGGTGGCACATTTATTACGCACTTAGATGACAAATATGTAAATATGAATGCCATTTTTCATTAAATTTCTTTGCATTTGTGAGTTTTGAATTGCCTATTTGGTTTTGCTATGTTTGATTTATGGACAAAAATATAATGCATTTAAAAAATATTACAGTAAAGAAACATACAAGAACTCGCCAGGAGTGGAATAATTAAGCCGTGGTCCGGTTTATTATGTTGCCTCCAATGTTAATACAGCCTATTAACCATGCTGTAGATTGAAACTGGCAAAAATAACCACAACCAGTCTGGACTTTTTGTGTGTCTTTCGCCGAATACTTTGTCTGGAAGTAGACCTGCTGCTACTTTGGGATGATTTTTGGCTCCTATGGTTTCACAAACCTCCCTATGTTCCTTTAGGGACTTGATATTTGTGTAGCATCCCTCTAAAATTTATTACAGGATCATAGTAATTCTTTTAAGTGCAAGGGCACTATCGGCCCATGTTAGTGTGTCCAGCCAGAATGGACCCAGTATTGCGTTATAGCAAAGACAAGGAGACATCAATATTGCATTATCTCATGTTTAACTGTGAGACACAGATAGTTGTTTTGGGGGCCTTAAAGATATTGTATTACCAAAGGAGATACAGGCAGACACACACTCACACGAGGTAAAAAAAAAAAAAAAAAAAAAAAAAGAATAACACACAGAATTTTAAAATTATAAGGCCCCTACACACCCTCTGCTCATACCCCTTCTTACTCTCTCTCTCTTTCTCTCCCTCTCTCTCGTCACTCGCTTCTTCTTCTCTGCCTCTCTCTCCTCTCTCCAAAGTCTTTGATTCGTCCGCACGGTTTGATCTGCGAGAGAGCGAGTTTTGTAAACACATTTTTCACGATCATATAGCCACGGGCAAGGGGAGCGTGAGGCGCGGAGGAAGAAGAAGAAGGAGAGGGAGAGAGAATCAGAGAGGGAGGGAGGGAGAGAGAGAGAGAGGGAGAGTGGGAGAGAGAGAGGGGGGGAGAGAGAGGAGGGGGTGAGGGACGTTTAATGAGCGTGCAAGATGGAAAGACAGACTGACAGAAAATGCAAGGATGGAGCCTCAAATACGACTTACTGCTACTGCACAGAGCAACAAAGACGCTCATATACACAAAAAGGCAGAACCTCACTCACATGCACGCACACACACAGAAACACACACACACACACACCAGGGAGCCCAAACTGATGGTTTTGGCACAAGAAAAGCATCACAGGGGTTGATGAAATGTGAAGCAACAACGAGAAAAAGCAAGTTATTCAGTTTTCCTCATCATGCAGAGGAGGGTGACACTCCAACACTGTATTTCCCGATATGACACTTCCTGAATGGTGCATCCATGTAGAGTCAGACACACACACACATACACACACACAGAGAAGGAGAGATAAAGTGATGCATCTCGTTTGAGATGATGAGCACAGAAAACAGAGAGAAACAGCGTCTGAAAAACAGATTACGGGGCGAGCCAATAAAACACAGAGCACAGACGGTAAACACACCGTGGTGTAAAGCTGAACTAATAAAAGCGCGAGGCTCTCATTCCTTACATTTCTTCTTTTTTTTTTACTTGGTTGAAACAGTTTCTTTTTTCATCTGGCAGCTGCTAATCCGGTTAGGTTCGATTGGCTCCGGTAATGGCGCTAACCCGTCGCTTCTATACCGACTCGTCTCCACGGGACACGGCGGAAAGGAGGCGACTCCGGCTCCGGATGAGACTGACGGTAATGACGCGATCCAGCGAAGAAAAGCAGAAGAGGATGATGATCAAGAAAATGTATGGCACAGTGCACTTCAAGTTTAGCATGCATAATTTGCCCACAAAGTTTCAAGTTTCCCTTCATATTTGCAGGCATTTTAAGAGGCAAATATCAATTATTGATCTTAATCAATAATGAGGAAATACGGTGAAGATGATACTATCCCACACACACAAACCAAGAGGAAATTCGAACCTAATAAACAAAATTCAAAAATACATTTCTAACAGTTTTGGCTTGATTTTACCGCACATAACTTTAAAAGAAAGAAAAAATGTGCGAGGGCCTAATAGCTAAAAAACTGATATGCAAAACTGATTATTATCGAATAATAATAATAATAATAATAATAATAATAATAATAATAATAATAATAATAATAATAATAATAAAGTCATTACAAATCGCTGCCTAGTGCATGTTAGGGTATAACTTAATGATGAATTGGCTTCTTGGACTTTTGGCAAAGCACGGGCTGGGGTTAGATGCAGGCCATCACATTTAAAGTGCTTTTCCACTTCGAGATTTGTTTGTTTTCCTAAAAGACGGGGAAACACTCCTCAACAATTCTGCAGAAATCCCCCGCGTCAGTCGTTAAAAATGATTTTCTTTTCATTTTTCCTTTCCTTCCATTCTTTCTTTTTTTTTTAACTTAGCCTACTGCTTTTTAGAAAGAAGAATAGCTGCAAGCAGTAAAGTCAGTTGTCAGAATATGTGTGTGCGCGTGTGTGTGTGTGTGTGTGTGTGTGTTTGAGTGTGTGCATATCGCGCAGTGCAGTGTGGTGTATCGTTTCCTCTTCCTCTCTCTTTCTTCTCTCAGTCTTTTCTGTCCGGGGAATTGTTCTCAACGTCCACAAACACATTGCAAATACCCGCCGGCCCAGCTGCATCGATTTCTAATTAGACGCCAGGATAATCGTTGGAGAGAGATGAAAAAAGGAGAGAGTGATAGCGAGACCGAGTAAATAAATATATAAACGAATTAGAGCCCAGATTAATTGAATGAATATGAGCATTAAAAAGAAACAAAGGTGATCTTGGCGGATAAACCTTGCGTGGACTGAACGGGAAATAAGGCTTATATACACAGAGGAGGCGCAGGCTGGAACATACATAGACAAATTGAGAAATTAGGGCCTACGATTTTGTAAGAAACTTGTTTTGCAATTACTGACAGGTGAATATTGGTGTATCCGCCGCCTCTGATAAATGCAATTTAAAAATGTAAAGTTCCCATAAGTTTTATATGATGTTGTTACAACTGAGAGCTCAATTTTTCTGCATGAAACACAGTGATGCTGTACAAGGAACTCACCCTGGATGCAATAACGACGACTCGTTGTTTCAATCAGAAGTGGAGGAACATGATCAGAAAAGTAAAAAATGTCGGGCATGACAAGTTTAACCCGACCTGCTCATGATTTACTGCATGTGGTTTGCAAACACACGAGGACGCCTGCGCCTGAACGAGTGACAGCAATCAACCTTCAACTAAAGCCACAGCTGGATTACCCAACTTCTCTCCTGTTCAGTCAAATTTCCACCCGCCCTCCCCTCTTCCTTGTCTTCCTCCCTCCCTCTCTCTGTCTCCTGACAGAGTGTGACAGGGGGTTAGCCGGGGAGCTCAGGTAGCTCGTTTACTTTAATTAACGTTTCATCATCCTCGGAGCGGGACCGCGCACCGCATATACTCTTTCATGCTGCTCCGTCTCTCATCCCTGTTCTCCATCCATTCATCATCAGCCCTCCCTTTCCATCTCCCCACTCTATGCTCCTCCACCTTACGGGCTCACCTCTCATCTTTTCTTCCACAACTCCTCGCCATATCGCCCCCTCTGCTCTCTGTCTCATGTCCACTCAGGCATACAGGATAATAATTCAAACACTTTCCTTCCTCACTTTCCTCCTCTTCCTCCTGCCTCTTCCTCGACCTTCTTCAATTTTCAACTTTTTCAACCCCCAAACTCTTTTCCCTCTCCTCCGCCGCACGCCTCGTTTTTAATAATGTTTGTTATCAACCGCATATTCACAGATCGGTTAAGTAACACTGGAAGTTAAGTGTCTATTGCAATAGAAAGACAATTTGTTCAGACGCGGTATCGCAGCCTAATATTTTTTTTTATGATACGGTGTTGTAATTTAAGCTTATAGGTTGTTCAGGATGGAAACATTATGGCACTTAAGGAGAGAGGAGGAGGGTTATTGAGCGGTATTGATTGTCTCTGATCATAAAATGGAAAATAAACCTCCAGTCGGTGATCATCACCAGGAAAGCAACCAAGACAGATAAAAATCAATTTTCAGCTCTCATTCAGTGGATATGAGTATCAATTAGTGGGCTAATTTTTCTAAAAAGAAAATATTGATATTAGCCTACGTTTAATTGTTTTATTCTTGATGCAATTATGGCTGTTCGTAATAAGTCAACACAGTCAGGTCGCTGATTTTCTTACATTTAATTGTGTTATTTGTTTTTTCACAGCAGGGAAAAAACTGGGTAACGGCAAGTTATCAAATGGCGCGAGTAAAGTTGTGTTTTGAGGCTGAAAATTTCGAACTTTGCACGTTTAAGCACGCGAGAAAAAATAAAATGTAGAATCTGTAAATGACGCTTCCTGTAAAATTTCAGCTAACTAATATTTTTTGCTTCTGGTATAATAATATAACGTGTTACAAGTAGTTTCAGTGCGTAACTTGTCATCTGAAGTTCATCGTTGCTATCATAACTTAATGAGTTACCAATGACAGGTTGCTTCACTTTTTAGTCTGTGCTAATCCAGGTTTAAGATGACTGAAAAGAAAAGTGAAATTGGGGGCAAACCCAGTTATCGCGATGTTTGTGGGAAAAAAAACTCGTTGGAAGTTATGGCCCAGAAAAGTAAAAAAAAAAAAAAAAAAAGGCGTTACCTTTTGAAACGAGCAGCGATGTAGGCCTTTATTTAGTGTGAAGTTGTCACTTGGTGTTTGGCTTCTCTGAGTGAACCCAACGGCTCCTCTCATTAAATCATTTATCTGATTCTTTCTTCTTGTAATAATTGGATCTCACTCTCATTTGACCTTTCGTACTTTTCTTGAGGGCATAAAACAATGGTCTTTTTAAGTTCATTAAATCATGTAACGATTCATTATGCTAATTGCTGTTATGTAATTTCAAATATAATAGAATTAAAGTTAGGAGGAGACTTTTATATGGCTGTGTTTGTATTGATCATTGTGATTACAGTGATCCTATCATAATTATTTTAGGCTATGACACAACAACACTCTATATTTGATTCTTATACAGACTGAATGTAATGTAAAAATAAAAGCAGATAAAAAGTTAGAGGTTATTCAAATCACATTTATGTATCTTATACTTTGCTGACTTGTTAATAAAAAAAGAATCAATATAACAGCAGTAAAAATTTGAGACTATCACAAACTCAGACTACTAAATCCCTTTGGAGTTGGCTCAGAGCTGGAGTTTGATAAACTTGTGGAAATGGCAGGTGTTGTATAAAGCAAAAATAAAATAAGAGGAGAAAGTAAAATAAATGCAGTTAGACTTATATGGTTCGGTGTGGTCTGGGCGTTACTCGTACACAGCCGGGGACTCGACATGGAGCATTTTGATAGTTTAAACAGTTTTAAACACTTACAGTGGTAACCGGATTTGAAGCCTTGTGGGGTTAAGAACTTGATGAAATCCTCTGTGCCCACCGGGACTATAGAGGTGAGCGCTCACATACAAATTGCCAATGATACAGAGAGAGAGGGAAGCCCCACCATCGTACACCTTAAACCCAATCCCTTTCAAACTGGTTTAGAGAAAAAAGAAACTATACTACAGTGCAATGCAGCTGGCACCTTCTGAGACCTAGTGGGAGATGAGATTGACATTACCAATGGCACAAAAATATTTTTGCTTTGTAACTGCGTGGGGCCATTTATTTTTGGTTGGGGATCACCCAACCACAATGTATGCAATCAATACTGTGTGACATGTGGGTAAATTTCAGGTTTGTTGAACTCCTAACCTGCTAAGTGTTGACCTTTGAAAGTGCAGTCTCAAAGTAAGGGCTGCTGCTCTAAGGTGCAATCAATAATGGATGACAAACCACATACATGCCTGTTCGTCTGAACTACTAGAAATGCACTTTGATTAAAAGTGTCATACAGCAGCTGCGAGAACATGCATCTGCATGAGGAAATGCTACGCTGCCATAAAGCGAATGATCAGGATGACATCAGGAAAAGTAATTAGGACTAATTATAAACCATGAAGCAAGTATGAATGATTATCCTAAAAAGATGTTTGAAATCAGAGGAAAAAGTTACCATCTTTCCGAGATACAGGCATGTTACTAGTAGCATGATTGGAAAATTAGATGGTAAAAAGCAGTTTTTACAGCATTAAGTATGTTTTGTTTGTGCGGTGTCCCACAACAGCCTAGCCAGGATAAAGTTACTAAAAAATTGGCTTATCATGTGCGTATATATGTCTTTGTATATAAAAACAGAAGTTAAATGTAAGGAGTAGCCTTCTGCAGTCATTCTCACGGATCCATCTTTTCTACATTTACCCTAATCCTAGCCTTACCTATCTTTACTACATCTGCCCATCACAGTCAAACTTCAAATGGCTTCAAACTGTGAGCTCCATTATTTTACAAAAGCAGAAGTTAATACTCACACAAATGGCCCGCCTGTGAGGCAAGACCTGTGAGGCTTAATGTTCAGATCTTTGTTTCTGGATTTATTCAACCACTGTGGGAGGAGTTACACACAAACTGGCAAAGCAGATAAATATACACTGCATTTGATGGTATCCAGAAAAACTTTGGCTAAACTAAGTAGTGAGTTAAAACTCCTACCTCCCTTCATGATGTGTATTTTTTTTTTCTAAGTTTAGTCTATATTAGTCTGTAGTCTATTAGTTGAGTCTATATTAATCTAATGATAAGATGTGGGGGCATGCAGGTGGCTTAATGATCTAGTGTGTAAGATTTACTGACACCTAGGCGTGAAGTTGCAGATTGTAACCAACTAAAAATCCCTCTATTCACCCTTCCCTTCTATGTGTGTTATAAAAACCTATGATGGTTGTAAACTTTAAATAAATAAGTACATTTTTTAAAAAGGCCTTTTTCAGAGCCAGTGTTTGGTTTTTCTGTTCTAAGCTACTGTAGAAACATGGCGGACTTAGTGGAAGAGGATCCACTCCATCTGCAGATATAAAAAACTAATTTTAAAGTAAAGAAAAACACGGTTGTTATTTTCTAGTGGTTATATTCAGATGAAATCATGATTGTGAATGTCATATTGATTTCCATAATGGATCACCCTGACTCCTACACACTAGACTTAAAAGGGTTTAAGATCCTAACATATAAACACAGTGTCTGTTCTGTTTCATGTTATTGATTCTCTCTTATTGTTTCCTCTATTATAGCTGTCAAATTAAGGCCAAACTTCAGGAAAAAAAATCATTAAACTTAGCCACATTAAGCTATTCCATGAGATGTGAAAATAAAATAAACTATTGGCAGACAAACAATAACATTTAAACAACTTTCCAATGTCAATTGTATAAATTAGATAACATTAACTGTATTTATCAATTGTGTCATTAAATATAACCTTCCATTCATAATCTTTTAGTCATTTTTAATAATTTTCCTTAAAAAATGTATTTAACAAACATATAACGCATTTTTAATAAACAACTTTATAGAAACTCGATAGCAGTGCAGACAAACCTGCAGTCTAGAGAACTGAGTAAAAACCAGCCACAAATGTCGAGAATCAATATGAGTTTACACCATTTAAAACAGCCTTGTTTTGTATTGTAGATCGTATTATAGACTTGTTTTTCAGACAGTTTTATATTCCCTACTGGTTGTTGACTGGGTTACGTGGACCTTAGGGTCATGAAACACATTCAGCACATAGATGAACACAAACTTTGAAGTCAAGAAAAAATCTTTCAAACACACACAAGATACAGCAAACTCAGAGTTCAACGAGCACAGACTCCAAATGAACGGGTATAAAGCCACTGGGTCTTTTGATAAACAGTAGGACATCATTCACTTTTTAAAATAACTACTGTCTCCTCTCCTAAGACTGTTTCCATATTTACTATGATTTCCAATGTCTATTCTCTCTCTATTTAATATTATATCTGTCTCTTCCCATTACACAGACCTCTTGGACTGGTGCATTTCTACTGAAGTTATTTATATGTCTATGCAACACACACACTCACATAGAAAAGCATACTCACACACAGATACACACACACAAAATTCAATCTCTCCTTCTTTCTATCTGTATTTCCTTCTCCCACTCTCTCTCGTACAGAAACACACAAATAAATGTACACACACACACACACAAACAAACACACACAGAGTGCCTGTCTACCCTGGCCCCCGTCGGCCCTCTCGCCTGTGTGTGCGTGTCAAATCGAATCTTCACCTCAGTGCGTAGTACACCTGCTGTGCCGGCGTATAATGTGCTGCATACAGTGAGTGCACGATGACGGATTACTGAATTAGACCAATAATGACAAGTGACACTTCTGTTACCGCTCCCTGAGCCACTGCAGAGAGAAGGGAAGAGGTGTAAATAAAGAACAGACACAGCGACACGGAGAGAGAGAGCGAGAGAGAGAAAGAAAAGAAGGTGGAGGAAGTCATGGAGATGGATTAGGAATTTTCAGCTTGCTCTGGAAAAAATAAATAAGTTCTGTTTCATTCGAGTGCAACTTCTCTGTGGTGCATCTTGTTACTTTTTTTCTTTTGCTCTCACTCAGTTGTCATGGACACATAATGGCAGTTTAAAGTAGATTTATATTATAATCAGTGGTGAGAGGTTTTTTTTTATATATCTTTCTCTACTATTTTTTCTCTCGTAATACAAATTTCAAGATGAGGTCTCACCTGGACTCAACTGGGCTTAAAAGTAGCATGTTGTCAATACATCAGCTAACCTCAAAACTAGGCAGAAAATACAGACAACACTGCAGCAACCTAACATATCTGGCAAGACCAAACTGTTCTGAGAACTTTTGCCATGCTTAATAAATAAATATGAAATGCAGAGCAGGTTAATTTGTGAGTGTCCACCAGTTGTAGACCGGGGACGTGTATCTGCAGGATGTCTGGCCCCCCCATGGACCTGGGTCTCCGCAGGCCTGTGCTCAGGATACTAAACCATGCCAAATGAGGAAGAGGAGGTGCAATCCTCCCTGGGACCACATGAATAAATCAGCCTACCACCCGGTGCTTCTGTACCAGGGCAAAGACTGACTGGAGGAGTATGCATACAGAGAGACGACATGCATTCATTCATACATACATGCATACATGCAGCAGAGACAGTAAAAAAAAAAAAAAAAACCTCGAGTGTATGCGATAGGTGTGAAACACCAGCGTGTGTTCTCAGGGGTTAGAGACAAATACATAAGATGAGCATCAATGAGAACATTTGTGTTGGCGCTCTGTCAATGATATCAACTATGCTGTAAGGCTTATCAACCTGCCTGTATTGTATCATAATGGGGAATCATCAGGGAATACAAGCCTGCCAAGTCCTCCAGTCATTGTGCCCCAGTCATGTTTGGCTTGCGAGCCAACGCTTTAAGTCACAAGCGACTTCCAAAACTTATACCTTCTGTATCTGCACCCACTTGGTAGACAAATGGGAACAAAGATGACCAATGTGGCTGTGAAGAAGTGAGCACTTAACTGGGACAGACACGTCGAGAGGGAGTGGAGGCACAATTCGAGTCGGAGAAAGAGAGCGAGGAGAGCAATAGGGGGAGCACAGAGGAAGGAAGACAGAAAGAAATATTGACAAAGCCTAGATATACACATAAGTCACCCGACACGACCCGCCTGCTCCCTATATTTTATAGAGCTGCTCTGCGCTGGCGGAACAGCATGACAGGCCAGTTCCTTCAACAGAAAATATGGTCCCTCTCTACCCTCCTGCCTCTCGCTCCGCTATCACTCCTGTTTTCTGTCTATCCCACCTGATATCATTCTGTCACCTCTGCGCCAGGCTCTTTTTTCCATCATCCCCCTATTTCTTTCCGCCCCGTTCTTGCGTTTTTATTGGTGCTCTACATTTCACCCGTCATGTTTCACTCCTCCATTTCTATCCATCTTCGTGTCGCTCTCTTAATCCCCTCTCATTTGCTCTCCTCGGCCCTCATCCCTCCCGTTTCTCTTCCTGCTCTCCTGAAACTGTTTCTGCGTGCTGTCCCATTTCCACCTACTCCTCTCTGTTTCCCTCATTCTTCCTGATTCATTTCCTCTCTGCTATCCGTTCCATTCATCCCTCTCCCTCCCATTTGTGCTAGGAATATCACCATCTCTCTCCATTCAGGCTCTCCCATCTCCATCTTTCACATTTCCAGCTGCATTTCCTCTGACCTCCATGGTTTTCCTCCATGGTTTTTAGTTCATCTCTCATTTTCTCTCTATCACACTGGTAAACTTTATCCATCCACCTAATTAAACTGAATAGTTGAGCTTGGCCTTTTCACTTATGCTTTTCTTCATAAGGCTCCTCTCTTCTTTCTAACAGATGTCTTTTATTTCCTTTCCTTGAAATAAGCATATGCATTCATCACATTTTCCATGGTTATAATGTTTACACTGTTTTCTTCCCCATCCACTTCCTTCTCCCTCCTTTCCTCTCTCTTTCCGTCTTTTCTTTTATCTTTTATTTCTTTTTCTTTCTTTCTCCTTTCTCTCACTGCATTTCAGCCGGGCCCTCCCTCTCTCATCCGCAGCCTGAGCACAGAGCCCCATGTGTCGGAATCAATTAGGGCTGAGAGCCGTCGCGGCCGCTCTTTCACGGAGGTAAATATTAAACTGCACCAAGCACCGAGGAGGAAGAGAGGGAGAGAGAGGAGGGGAGAGAGGGAGCCCTCCGTCCCTAATCCACCGCATCGATCAGGCGGGGATGAGGGTAATATATTATTTTGACAAGATACGATTCTCCGACGCGCACCGCTATCCCCGGCGATCGATTTCTTTTTTCTCTCCTTTTTTCTTTCCTTTTCTCCCCCTCAGCGAGTGGGACAGAGTTTGTGTGTTACCGTGTGTGTGCGTGTCTGAGAAAGGGCGTGTGCGTGAATTTGTGTGTTGTTGCGTCTTGGCGTGTGCATGTGCACTGGAGTGTGGATGGGTGACAATAGGAACAGCATTAGGAAATGTGGGGAAGAGATGAGGATGGCGCTGCTAGTAGGTCTGCGCTTTTACAAACAAGCTCCTGTCTAAACAGCTAAATCACACGCTCGCCCAAAGATGGATCGTAGAGAGGAAAATCTGAGAATCCTATTTGGTGTTTATTTTCTGGGTTATATGCACGGCGCAGCGCACAAGGCAGGATGTCAGCGTTACAGTTAGTCAAATAGGCAGAGCTGACCTATTGTAAAGTTAAGTGTCCTCCCCCGCACGGTCCCCCCTGCCCCTGTGCCTCCCCTCTATATTGCTTTGTAAACTGTGTCTAAATGCTAAATTCCCGGATCAATTTTTTTTATTCAACCTCTCCCCCCATCAACGCGGTGCCTCTGCCCCCTGCCTCTGTCCTCCTCAAACAGCCTCATGTCTTGCTGTCCTCTAGTGATGAAGGGTGTCCTACCAGCCTCATGTATGTCTGTGTGCAACTTACTCTCACAGCAGGTCATAGTTATTCTACCTTTCGCATCAAATCCTAAGAAAAAATAATCATAGTTTTTGTAGTGCTAAATTTTGTAGTTTTTTAAATTATTTTTTTAAGGAAATTATAAAACTAACTTGATAGCTTTTAGGTTTTTTTTTTACTACATTAACTCAAATAAATTTGTAGTGACAAACCCACTAAAGATCAGCCAACTCTGAGGCTTTGTGCAGCTTATAGTTGCTTTTATCTCATTCTTATGTTTCACTGACTTTGTCAATCCAACTGCATGGTTGAGTCTCACAGCTCTCATCGACCCCTGAACAAAATCTTAAGCAACTGTATTATATCTAATATGTAAGGTGAATGTATGCTAGCAAGTAAGCGTTAAATAGAAGGAAATCAATGAGTTAATGGAGACCAAAATTTAGCAAAAAACCCTGTAAGACTTTGGCTGACATTCATTGGGTTGCCAGAAATATAATTCCACTGTGACACTCATTCGCTTTCAATGTTTGTTTGATGATTGATTTGCCTCTACAAATCTCTGGATTGAAAACTACAGGAAAACCAAACTTGGTTTTCAGTTGTCATCGTCCAAAACTCCTAGATTGTAGTTGTGGTGGACAAAAAAGTGAACTTTTACAGCACAGGAGGTGAGAACTTGCCTCACCAACCTCACTCTTCCACACTGTCTACAAAACCTTTCCACTTAAAGCTGCACGTTAGCAGAGCAGCAACAGAAGTTTTAGCGTGACGCACGGTGTACAACGTTTACTGTGTCAGTCATCTGCATTTTGGCAGAGCTCAGAGACACATGCGTGGTTACTTTATTTAAGTGCATAAGCAACATGGAAAAAAATTGAATTGCAACATTAAAAATTTGTTGTTGTGCCAACATAGTGTGAGGACAGTGTGGCCTTGTTGGTTGGTTGACAGCTGTGTGATTATCATTGGCCGCTCCACTGTTCTGTAGGCTTGCTTTTGTTGATTTTCTTCCCCCTAGTGGTCAGAAATCACTTGATGCAGCTTTAAATTGTGCTTTCTCTTGTTAGGATAATCATGATCAAGGTTAAGTTAAAGCTGACAGCCCACGTTAATTTTTTTTAAAAATACATCATAATAATAAAACAGAAATACAAAGTGACTCCTACAAATGTCCCATTATATCTGGCCT
>JAQNCA010000030.1:8114963-8125417 GCA_029783725.1 Acanthurus tractus
TTTTTTTTAAAAATACATCATAATAATAAAACAGAAATACAAAGTGACTCCTACAAATGTCCCATTATATCTGGCCTGTGCATGAATGTGTGTGTGTGAGCATCTCTTTACAGACACGATGACCCGGCATACAGCAGAAATACAACCCACCGGAAAATGTGTGCTGCAAAACAGAGCTCTTATTTCCAAGGTTACACAGTCCCTGTGAGTGTATGAGGAGTATGCACAATTTAACGAAAATATCTATGTGTCTTAACTTTGCATGCATCTAAATATGCATGTATAACATAATATGTAAATTCCAACCTGTTCTGAGAGTTTTGCTGATCTAAAACACACCTCTTATGTCTTTGCATGCATGCACCCCAGCACCCAACCAGCTTCCTCTCCCTTAAAGTTGGGTCCGAACAAGCACAACAACACCCGCTGGTGTCTCCTCCGGCTCACTCCACTCTCTCTTTCTCCTCATCTCCCCACGTTCTCTGTTTCTGCCTGCCACGACTTAGTTTTCCTCTTTCTTTCTGTCCGCTCTTGCTTTTATTGTGCCATTTTCTGCCACTTTGGTCCAAGAAAGGGAGGCCATAATGCAATCTCTCCCCCTCTCTGTCCCCTGCTGTGAGGGAGAGTAGCTTGGCCTGTGTGCTGGGCCGGGGAGAAGGGGGAGAGACGGGGTCAAGGTGAGCTCTAATACACTATTGATCCGCCCCAATTGAAAACCTGATGGAAATTTTACCCCCCTCCCCTCCCTTCCTCCTCATCCTTCCCCTGCACCCCTCACTCTCTCTCTTTTTTCCCTCTGCCCCCTCTTCCTCTAACCCCCCTTCTTGCTATCTCACACTCTTCTCTTCCCTTATGTCTTTTTTCCTTTCCTGTGTGTATCCTCCCTGGTGTCTGGAGTCTTCCCCTTTTTCAGTGTCTATTCCCGTTCACTCCAATCTGTTTTCTCTCCCAGCTGAATGTCTCTTTCAACCACTGACCACTTTCTCTCCCTTGCTATCTATCTTTGTGCCGGGTAGCACTCTGCCTCCATGTCTTTTAAACTGCGCCTTTAATCATTTCCTCTCTTCTCTTCTCCTTCTTTTTGGTCTCGCCTTCCCCCTTTTCAAGTCCGTTCCTCTCTTTTTCTTATAAATCCCTTGCTAACCCACCCCTCCCTGCTGTTTCTGTTTCTGTCACTCTTTTTCCCCTCATCCCCCTCTCTGAGTGTGCATCAGATGGTCCATTTCTCTCTAACTCAGTGCATATTGATCCCTATGGCAGTAGCATGCCGGGTGAGGGCTACGAAGACCACTGCTACAGTGTATTAAACGCCACAAACGCTTTGGACGCGGGACCCGAGACACGCCTCCCCGGCAGGACCTTGTCAATAGCAGCTCCCTCCTGTCAACAGCAGCCAAATGGCCTCTCAATCTGGGACTTGTGATGGGCTGCAGATTGGTACACAGAAACTGCGAAATGGATGTGCCACAGAAAAATAGGCAGAATCTCAATGGGAGAAAAGCCATGATTAAAAAAAAAAAAATGAAATTAAATAAGGAGATGTGTGAGTAATTTTCCGTATAATGGTGAGCTGTTTTCGAAAAACAGCTTTCAGCATTGATGTAAGTCAGAGAAATCATGTAAAACCATTTCCATTCACATGCCTAAAATGTTGCACAACAAAATCTATGACCTCTGCTTTCAATTTGCTCCATTCTTTGCCTTAACAGGCTTCCTAATAACAAACTGTTGTCCTGAAGTTATGTATAACAGCAATTATGGGCGCAGTCGAGTGTGCTATATACTGTTCAAGCACATCAAACAAAAGAGGCACAAACACTGGAAAAGCCTAAACAAAGGAGATGGCAGCAACAGAAGTAAACCTTTTACAACTACCTATTACTTTCCCACTTAACAAGACAGACCACAACCTCTCCCTCTCTCTCTCTCTCCGACTCTATGCAGAGTTAGCTGCTATCACTGCACTGCTTGAGTGGGAGATAAATGGAGTAAGTGCGTGTATGTGTGCATTTGATTTATGTACTGTTGTGTACGTGTCAGGCGGCCGCACTATCAGGACCACCATCTCCCAATAGACATAGAAATGCTACAGCAGTGGAGGGACCCCTCTGTCGACCCTGAGACCCCTGATACACATCTGGAACAACACAGCACACCGAGCAGGATTGGAGGGGTTTGTTGGAGTAGAGGGGGGGAGGAGGAAGAGGAGGGGAGAAGCTATGTTCATTACCTCTGAGCTTTTTTAAATTCTCATTTAAAGAAGATTCGTCCACTCAGTCTCTCAGCTTTTCTCTTTTTTGTTCTCCTCTCTGTTAATTTACTTTTACCTTCAGCCCAACTTTGCAACTTGTGTCCACTCTCAGAGGAACAATTTCACAGGTAGCAGCAGAGCTCTAACATTCAGACTGGACGTTCGAGCTGATTGTTTTTACATAAAGCTTCTGTCAAAAGTGTCAGAACTTACTTGATCCTGATCTTAATTTGACCCTGATTTCACAGGAAATCCATAATTATTCATAGCATACTAGTTTGTAAGAAAATCCACAATTAAAACTTTATGAAGCACCATTAAGAAAGATACATTTCTTCATACATCTCTCAGCCTATCCTCTGTTGACCTTCAACAGTTTTCCCACCTCACATGTAGGTTGATCCAATTTAAGGTCATAGTTAGTGTTTGTGGTAATATATCAGTCAGTTGTAAAATAATTAGATCTCACAGTTTGCAATATTTTACCATATTTTCGGTTTCCACATTGACCACTAACTGGCATTTAGAGTTCAGATGCCTGTCTTATTTTCCCACTTTTCTCTTTCAATCACTCTTTTCTTCTCTCCCTCGCTGTCTCTCCCCACCCTCCATCTATTTCTTTCTCTCTAGGAAGGAATCAGTCTCACCTTAATTGCTCTTAAATCGGATTAATGACTGACCGGGGACAACTTGACTTAATCTCTCTTCTAGTAAATCTCTTCCTCTCCCCTCTTCTCGTACATCACTCTTAAACATTTTATCCTCTCTTGCTCCCTTTATCTCTTGTCCTCTCTTTTCTGTCTCCAGTTCTTTCTCCCTGGTAACTCCATCGCTCGCCTTCCTTCTCCTCTTTCTTTTGGCATCCTCTTTTTTTATGCTGGTCTCTCTGTCACCTCTTGTACCTCCTTTTTCCATTTCTTCTCCCTCCTTTCTTCTCTCCCTTCATTACTCTCCCTGTGAGTCAATCTTTCTTTCATCTTTTTGGACGCACTCTGTCATGCTTCAGCTCTGCTTGTTATCCGGGACCCTTCATCATTTTTCTCCTCTTTCTTTCACACTCTTTCGACAACTTTCTATCATCCTTTAACTTTGTCATCCTGAGATTTTGCCAAAACCTCTTTGACCGAGCTGTCACTCTCTCTCTCTCTCTCTCTCTCTCTCTGCTTTTCTCTCTCTACAAGGTTGGCCAGTCGCAGGGTGCTGTGTATGTATGTGTTAGCACACGTCAATGGAGTTCTGTCATTGCCTCCTAAGTGCTTTGGCAATACTAGGGATCTGCTGTCATGCCAGTGCAACTAATCTCAATTGAATTACATTGAACTTGTATTGAAATGGAGATAAAGGACATGAGCGTCTGTCTGTGTGATTGCTCAAGCAGCTCCCTGGCACCTCATGTGAGAAAGCTGACGGAAAGTGTGTGTGCGTATTCAAGAAATCAGCTTTGGTGATGATGACATCATTTTGATCATTAACCTAAATGAGATTCGAGCCTATAAAATTGCAACAAAAGGAGAAAGTGCATTATAGTTCAATACAAAACAACTGCCACCATGTTAAACTGGGGCGACGCTTGTTAAGGGTGTGAGGGCAAAAAGATTGTGCCACCTTCCAAACCCCTGCAGTTCAAAAAACTGAGAGAAAAAAGAGGCCAGCCTGGTGGACAAAAGCTCATTTTCCTCATGGTTGCACACTGCTGCAGCAGGCTAACATGCCACAGGAGAATTCAACCACTCATACACCTTTGTTTTCCTCAGGTTTTTCTCAACTTTACACACAGCAGCAGAGCCGTAACCGCGAGTGAACCAGGATTTCTATGTCAGCCCAGAACGAGTGCGCATGGCCTGTCTAGCCTAAGGCGAATTTGATGATCTTTACAGTCACAAAGTAGCTGTATTTTTTTGTAATCAACATTTTGATTGTGGCACAGAAAATGAGAATCTGAATTTCCAAATGCAGGGACATTTGTTCACTTCCCAGTTTTGCTTGGAGTCGCTTCCACGTCTACTTCTCTCCTCCTTTTCTCTCTTCCCTCCACTCACTTGCCAACTCTTTCAAAGCCACCCCCCCCCCCCCCAACACCAGCCTCCAACCTTTGCATGTCCATCTGCTTCACAGCACTCTTGTATCTGTCCTCTCTAACTCTTTCTCTCTCCCTCACAGTGCGGTCAGGATTAAGCATTTATCTCGGTGGTCCTCCTCTCGGTCCTAAACGCCCGTGAGGATGATAAGAGTCGCTGGGATTTGTCAAATTGTGCGCCATTGATTAACTGACCTTTCACGCCTGCGAGTCTCTCAGCCACTCCACTAACTGCCGACAGGCTAGATAGAGAGATAGATGGATACATCTGGCTGTTATTATTGTGTACAAGTTTGTAGTTACCAGGTGTGGCAGCGAGAGACACCGGGGGTATGAGGGCCATGGGAGGGGGGAGCAGGACAGAGACTTGGAGATGGTGGGGAAAGATACAGCGGAGTCCTTCAATTGCCCTATAGGCTTGGAGTGTAACAGGCAGAAGTGTGTCTACAACCAACAGTAATGTGTGTTGAATAATGAATAATGAAACACAAATTTTAAGGTGCGCCAAGGGGCTAATATCAGACAGGAAGAATTAGGAGGGAGCAGAGGAGCCGGAGGAAGCTTTCAGACATTGGCTGGCTGGAGGAGAATGTTGCATGTGATCGGTAATGGCTGAGGGCTATTTCATGGTGCATTGGACACCTTTGATTATTCAGACAGGTCTTTGTTGCTCCACTGCCGACATGTTTTCAAAAGCAAGAAAGAGGCGTTTTAAAAAAATGCACAAATAATAGAAAAACCCCGGAGTCCAAAGCTTATCAAAGTTAAATAAGAAAAGCCTGAAATGTTCAAATTTAAAGCACATTATATCACAATCGAAATGTCTCTGTTGATAATTTGCTATGTGAGTTTCAGACTAAGAGTCTCTAAGAAGGTCTCACAGATTTCATATTGCCAATAATTATTTGCTCATGAAATCACTTTTCCAACAGCAACGTCACATGTTTTCTCCACTTGTGATCTTCAATTTTAAATCAACAACACATGACTCCACCTGTGGAAAAACATCTTGACCTTAAGTGACTTCAGGTCCCCATAATAGAAAAATATGGTGTATTTTTGTGCAATTGATGAGCATGGTTTTAAAAGTCACATGAAGGTCAAGTGGAAAAGAGAAGCAACAAGGAAGGCAAAGGGGAGACATCAGGGAGAAGTTCACTCACCTGGACTTCCGCGTCGCCCCGCCTCAGAGATACACCTGAGGCCGAAGCCCGATCACCGTCTCTTGGACTGGACTGGAGTTTGTTCGCCGCTGCGCTTGCTCCGACCCGGGAGGGAGGAAACGAGAAGGGAAAGTGCCGCTGTCGCACTGCACGAAGGCGTCACTAAAAAGCATTAAATAATAAAAATGATTACAGTTTCAGCATGCTTATCTTACAAATTGGACATTATTTTATTTTCAAATCAGAGATCAAAGCAAATTTAAAACCAACATTTTGGTTAAATAAACTGCGGAAGTGGTGACGCTGAAGTCCAGCTGAGCTAAGCCGATCCTGGGGCTTGTGTTGTGTTGTTTTCCCGAAGGACCACTACTGCCCCATAGTCAACAGATCAATCACCCTATTTACTCTTTACTGTCATACAGTAACAGAGACAGCTAAAGGAAAGAAGACATGCCATTATGAGAAAAATGATTAAAATATTCCTATAATGACTATTTGCGCCTTTTGCACATTTATTTTATTGATGACCTTATCGCATTTGATAGCCCTGTATTTATTCGTCCGCTCGAGTTGAAGTTTCTACAAAATCCCGCGAGTGATTTATATTTTTTCCTTTATTAAAGTCTTCTGAAATGTATGAGGTTATAGCTCTTTACGCACGGGGTGTATCCGGGTTTATCGGCACACAGAGCGGACACAGAGGCCCTGAATGCAGCACGGCGAGAGGCTCTGCTGTCTTGTTATCGATATATGAGAAGCTTGCTGGAAAGGATATTGACCGCACTAACTAGCCGCACTTTGATCATACGAAATTGCTTTCCAGATGACAACACATAAGGATGAGAGCATTTTTAAAAAAATCAAACCCGCCTCTCGCACCTGTCAGAAGTTTCTTTTCCGAATGAGATGGAGATGAGGAGAGGTGAGAGCCCCCATAGGTCGGCTGCCTTAATGAATAAAAGAAAGCCAATAGTCAATTTCCAAAAAGAGGAAAGAAAAAATGGAAAAAGAAAGAAACGGAAAAAAATAAAAGGAAGGTAAAAACCAAAATCTTAATTCCTTACCAAAGAATAACGATCTGAAGTGTAAATCTCATTCTAAAAACTATATTGAAAATAGAAAACTCGGTTAACTTTTAAGAATGTGTAATTTATGATAGAAATTCTAACAACTCCCTACAAATAAAGCAAAAGAACAGATACAAAGATAGACAGATATACAGATAAACAACTGCTTTTTTTAATTGCGAAAGTGACGGCGAGCGAATAGACCTTAATTGCCCATTAAATAGTGTATGATTTTTGATTTTTAAAAGTTAAAAATAATATTTTTTGCTGATCAAATAAAATTAAAAACAATTATGAGAAATCTATAATAACTTGATCGAAAATAAAGGGGCAAAGATTAAGTTTCGAACCAATATGCTTTTGGGAATAAACTCTCGAGTGCTAAATCTTTCGTTCGATATAAAAATGTTATTATTACAATAGGACAACTTGTTTGAACAAATTAAACCCTGCTTATGAAAGCAGATCTACATAATCCAGTCGTCTAGACTAAATATTATTATTATTGTTTCTCTAGTATTATTATCATTATTGTTGTTTCTCTACTATTATTATTACTATTATTATTATTATTATTATTATTATTATTATTATTATTATTATTATTATTATTATTATTGCTGTAAATAAATAGAGCAGAAAATACAGTGTCTGCAGAATTTGTTATATTATCTGCCCGCACAGTCCTTGGTAAATAGCAGAAAGTGTTAAAGCGCTGATATGAGAACAAATGTAATTGGACGGGTTAACGAGTTCAAAGCCGGCCGTGCTGAGGTGAAGGATGAAGGAGGGGAGGGTGAGTGACGTGTGGAGAAATTTTCCCAAATGCCATTTAATGTCGGAAATATTTCCACCAAGTATTGACAGCACGAAGACGGATGAGTCGGCCGACAAGAAGAAGCACAAAACCAAGGAAATAATCCAATTAAACAGCTTGAACTCACAGACGAGACAGGAGCGGACAGGTTCATCACGTTGGCCTGAAAGTTCACATAAAAAAAACAGAGTGAACGGTGTTGGAGAGAGAAGAGCGGGAGGTTGTCTGACTGATGCAAAGCTGCAAAAAGCATAAATGACTATCGAAAGAGAACTAGAAATGTAAAAAAAAAATCCACTGTAATTCAATACCAAAATATTTTTTCGGTGTACTTATTTAAAAATAAATACACCCAGAATCTGTTACTCTTATTATTATTATTATTTAGTATTATTATGATCATAATAATTATTATTTTATGGTTGTTTTGACAAATTAAATTGTTGTCGACGGAAAATTACACAAATTAATCTACAACTTCCTCACTTACAAATCCTGGTTTTCTGTTACAAACACGTACACACACACTCTCTCTCTCTGTCGCACACACACTAACACACACATACACACACTATAAAACTTTGTTGAGGCAGGCTGCTGTGTGTAAAGTTAGATGTGAATAATTGACGGCAGAAAAACAACATTGGTTGGGGTTAGGGTGGATCCATTGCTCGATTTCTTAATCTGCAATAGTTACATGCATGTATTGATTTACAAACACTGTTTATCTGGAAATATACTGGCACAAATAATTGATGGAGTACACCCACGGCGCGCATAAATATGCATCAAAGTTGTAAGGGGGTAAACACCTAAAAAGAGCAAAAACAATCCGGGGAGAAACCAGCGAATTCATAGAAAAAATTATTCCAAATATTTTTTTATCCAAGTTTGGCTCCGCACTGTATTGATGCGCCCACTTCTGAAACAAACTCCCATGCGAGTCTGAACACACACACGCACACGCGCGCGCACACACACATATACACACACACACACACAAATCACCGGCTTCAGTCCAGATTGAGTGAAGACGTCGGTATTTTCTTTTGGTGAACGCATTGACAGATGGTCGCACACAGTCCACGAGTTGCGGCTGCTTGGCTGAATATTTGGGAGGCATAAACTTGAAAACGAGAAATTCTTGTAAAACTCGTGATTTTTCATCGCAGGTGCGTAAACTTAAAAAAAATGACTCCACCTTTAAGCCAAGAAACTAAAACAAACAACTGATAAATATATATAAAAAAAATCAATTAATGCAAAAACTAAAAAAATAACCCAAAATATTATCACGTATTTACATCTCAAAACTGAGGATAGAGCACAAGCAGCATGACACACTCACACATACTTAACATATTTATAAAGGTAAACTAAACGGGGTCACACACAGATGAAGACAGGAAAGAGAGTGAGATGGAGAGAGAGAGAGAGAGAGAGAGAGAGAGAGAGAGAGATGCACCGGCTGAGGTCTCGTGCAGCTCGCCGTGTGTGAGTGGCTGTTTAATTGACTGATTGATAGGGCGGCGTGGAGGTGAGAGCTGGACGCTTTAACAAATAGAGACACTTAGAGGCTAATCCGGGCCAACGCCGGCAGCTGAACACATCAAAGTGCTCCCGTGTAGCCGAGACTTTCACGCTGTGCGTGAGTGTGTGTTTTCTTGCAAAAGATTTAAACACCCACAACGTGTCCGAGATAAACTACAGAGCAGCTAAAAAATAAAATCCACGCCACCAAATAATAGAAGTAAAAAGAGGATACGCAAGTTACGCGCGGTTCAACTTTTTGTTGCCAGGTTTAGTCTTGAAATTGGTAATAAAATAAGCAAAAATAATCGTTCCAGTAATAACAAAATAAATAAAAACAATGAGCAATAATACTGTAAGCACAAATCTATTACGACATATTTCAAATATACAGAACAAGCACAACAGCCACAACTTTTGTCCTGAAGAAAAAAAAATATCCCACATTTTAAAATAATAGATAAATATTATATTTAATAAAACGTCCAACCAGGACAACATACCTCCAGTTTCGATTTTTAGGAAGTGGTGTTAAAGCTCTCGGGCTGAAGTGCGACCAGTCTATCCACAAGCATTCACTCTGACGGCGCAGCGAGCCAGCGACCGGAGAGGCAGCACTACTACCAACCTGAACCCGGGGAGGAGAGCAGAGGGAGGGAGAGGGGAGGAGGAGAGGAGGTGTGCATCTCTCTCTCTCTCTCTCTCGATCTTTCTTCCTCTCTCTCCGTGTGTGTGTCTGTGTGTGTGTGTCTGTGTGTGTGTGCGTGTGTGTGTAAGTAGTTAATTAGTAAATCCCCATTCGCTGTGCCTCGGGTCGGTTTGTTTTCCCCGGTCGACAAGCCGAGAGGAAAGAGAATTTGAAGTAGGATTCGACCCGTTTCCGCTCCTGTGTCTCATATATGAGGTTTGTGTGTGTAGGAGAGTGTGTGGTGTGATGGTGCGTGCGTGCGTGTGTGTGTGTGTGTGATTTCTCTTTCAGGGCTCTCTGTGCCATCACAAGAGGAGCCTCTCCATCCCCCTCTGTCTCACCTCTTGGCCACCAAGGAGTCAACTGTGTTCATCAACATGTTGACCCTGAAAGTTGCTCAACTTGAATCACCAAGCAATTCCCACAAACAAACAATGAAAGTGGTCACTTGAAGGGGCTGCAACTGGGATTCATTGTGCCTAACAGTGTTTTCTCTGCCAGAAAACATCCACCTACACCCAAGGCATGGATTCGAGTCTGAAACTAGAAGAATCACTGTGATTCCCTGTCTTAACATGGAGTGTAATGCTACCTGTTTTGGACAATATATTCTTGTTCTTCCATGAATATAAAGGAAACCCAAACCGCCACTCACTAAAGGTCAAGCTCGACCTGTCTGCCTTGCTTCGGTAGACAGTGAAGAAGAAATTCACTGTTTTTATCAGCAATATCCCTGCAGCAAAAAATCCACATTACGATAAAACACTTTATCTTCAACTCATTAGCATCACTTCTAATAACCACCTGCATACATAAAATCTCCCTCTTTTACACACACACACACACACACACACACACACA
>JAQNCA010000030.1:8125517-8138211 GCA_029783725.1 Acanthurus tractus
GCATCACTTCTAATAACCACCTGCATACATAAAATCTCCCTCTTTTACACACACACACACACACACACACACACACAGCCGAGCATGCCCTCGCTCCTGTGCCAGTAAATCGACTCTGCCCTTAACAAACTTTAATTATTTAATTGATCCCCAATCAGCAATTTAATAATCAATTAGGTAAACCTATGGAACTTACTTGAGCTCAGAGAGCCAGAGTCTATGACAGCGGAGTCAAGAGAGGAGAGAGGGGGAGAGGAGGAAAGGAGACAAGAGGATGATGAGGTGAGGAGATTGAAAGATGGGAGAAAGACAACTGAAGCTGGAGGGAAGAGCAGGATGCTGTGTGCTCTGCTCGGTCTCTTGCTGGAGTAACTTTATAATGTCTCTGATGGTGGAATAAGGTCAAATTCTTGTGCTGCTAACATCATATGCCCCCTCTGCTGAGGAGGGCAAGAGGTCAAAACAGCAGTGACCAGATGTTGGAAGCAAGAAGTAGCTGTGGGAGGGTGTTTTTTTTTTTTTTTTTCCAGTGTCTTGTTTTGGTGTTGAGTATTTTTATTGGTGCTGTTGGTTTGACTGGAGCTAGAGTTTAAATGATTACTCAACCAACTGACTGCTCAGAAAATTTGACTTTTATTGAATTGAACCCAAAACACCAAACATTCACTGATCAGAGGCATGTCAAATGTAAGGATTTGCTGTTTTGTCTGTTTTTATTCAATTCACATTAATGTCTTTTGGTTTGGGTCTGTTTGTTTGACAAAAACAAGCACCCTGAAGAGGTAGTACATATTAAATATTATTAAAATATAATTAACTTATTGTAAAAACATTAGCAGATTAATGAGTAATGGAAATGGTTCTTGTCAATCTTAACTGAATTTAAAAAAGGCTTTGCTTTTCCTTTTTTTTTTAAATATCTCAGCATGTAAATCAGTCTCTTTTTTTTCAAAATGAAATATCTGGCATCCAAAATTGCGTGAACTACAAAACGCTGAATGTATGGTGCAATGTTTGTTGAACATGCACATGGTCACAGCCACAGTCATACACACGCATCATAACACACTCAGATGCACCTCTTTATCGCCCTCTAGTGTTGACTGCTGATTTCAGTCTTCAGTGACTGCTTGTTTAAACCTGCAGTTGACACTTTCTCAAATCTTTGACCTGATTTTTCGGCTCATATCTGCACAAAGCCACAACAAGACAGTATTTTTTGTGTGTATGTGTATGATGTTTTTTTTTTGCTTTTTTTGTCATATATGTCAGGCTTGCATGTGTGTGTGAGTCTGTGTGTGTGTAGGTAGCTGGGAGTATCAGACACTTACACACTCAGCAGATGAAAGCTTTGCCAATACTGCGAATCCCCTGGGGGTCATGGCAATATTGATGCGACCACTGGTCTGTGTGTGTGTGTGTGCGTGTGTGTGAGTGCGTCTGCACGTGTATGCTGCCGGTGCGTGTTAGAATCTGTACATGTATGCAGTGTCTCTTACATTTCTGCATGTCATCTCAAAAACCTGAAAGGGGCAAAATGCCAAGGCAGACACACTGAAACAAGCCAGTAACCTCTAACCACTAATCTCAAAACCAGCACTTTCTAACATCTACCACCGGGTGTTTTTTGCACCAGCTGATCCCTGCTCAGCAGCTGTAGCCTCTGACACCTGGGAGGTATATGTGACAGAGTGGAGAGGCGCTGGAAGAGGATGAATAACTGACCTATCACATCCACATTGACTGAGTTAATTAATATAAGTAGAGGAGGGGATTCTTAGCTCACTTTTCACTGTATGGATTTACTGTCTCCTTACATTTGGTATGTTTTATGTCTATTCAATGCAAATCCAATGTGCTCAGTCCCGCGGCCCAATCATGACAGCTAATTTTGGTATGTGAGCTGTTCTGATAGGGCGGATTTTAATTGTGGCACAACACGGGGCCTCTGTGTGACTGATTGATATAAAATCTCATGTGAATGGATGTCAAATTGCAGCAGAGAGAACTGTTAAAAGGCTCACATTGTGTGCATTATATTTCTGCTTGGTGCTACTATATTCATGTTGTCAGCTTCTCTGCATCTTTTAGATACGATAAAGTTGTATTTGGTTTAGTGTATTTTAGTGATTATGCTTTAAAAGAGCAGAGGAGGTTAGCTGTCGGCACAGAAATTAGGAGAGGGAAGCAGAGAGAGCGAGAGAGAGGGGGACAGGGAGGAAGGACAAGGAAATCCTCATAGACTCTTGGACTCTCTTATACATGCAAACACTCTTTCCTCTTTCTTCTTCTTTGTGAGTGTGAAAGACAAGAGAGAGGGTGAGAGGAGCACAAGGGGGGGAGATGACACAAGCAGGACAGACAGGAAGACAGGCAGAAGAAGGTGGGAAATGGAGAGAAAAGGAGGGGAAAGAGAGCAAGAAAGAGCTCCACTGCCTAGTCTTAATCTGAGCTGTTCTGATCAATAGCCCATTTCCCATTGTTGCCAGAGCTGTTCGATCGCTACACCACGGAATTAACACACCCACTTTAATCTAGGGGGAGAGGAGCGAGGGGAGGGAAGGGAGAGGAGGGGGGAAGGGAAAAAGGGGAAGAAGGGGGTTAAGGGGGTGAGTGGGGAGCAGCTGTGGAGGCATTCTCAAATGAAATCAAATCTAATTGTTATCACTGTAGCCGCTGCACTTATTACTACGACTGTTACAATTATCCACCCACCATATAGCTCTTTTTTTTCCTCCTCCCTCTCATACCTTGCGTCTTGTGGTGTAAACTGGACGTAAATAATCCGAATTAGTGTTTATTTGTTTCATTTTGCCGGCTGCAGATTGGATTGGGTTGGGAGGTCGAGGGGGGGTTGGGGGGGGGTTGGCAGCGTGGAAGGCTCAGCTCATTCCTTGGTGACAGGGAATGGGGTTTGTGGTCAGGTATATTGTGCCGGATACACTCAACATCTGGGTGTCTCAATTCAGCTCAGCTGCTGGGAGACTGTTTCAGCGGGGTTTCATGAGATAATGTTGTTATGTTACAAGAATGTGTTCGCGATTGAAGTGTAACCTCATTAAATGTAGAAGGATTTGCTCTGGTGGCACCAATCAGCCATTTTCTTTCTATCAGTTATCTCAGATCATGTGCTTCCCCGTGTAGCAACCTAATAACATGACTTGTAAGTTGTCTCACATATCATACAAAAAATATGTTTGTTTTTTTTTAGTGCTACGTATGCAGATTTCTGCTTTATGTTGCCACAGTTTGAAATAACTGTCACTGTGATTTCTACTTCCACTCCAAAACAATGGAAATGAATAGAATTTCAACACTGGTGCCAACAGCAATAAAAAAGTGAGAGTTAAAAAACTCAACATCAACAACGACGTTGATGCGTCTCCAAAATTAAGTTTGGAACATTGATTAAACTGAATGGAAATTGAACCAAAAGGGATGAAGCCACATGATTCGGATGAGTCTTTGACTCTTTGCTGAGCACCAACGAGAGGTTTACATTTGTGTTTCTGACTTCAACGTCTCAACACCTACAAGGTGGATTATCCCCTCAAGAAGAATTGTACATCCCCATAAACACTTCAAAATTTCAGTCGGGTGTTGATTACTAAAAACTTGCAAAACCAATTATATTTCATCAACTGAAGTTGTACATTATGTTTTGTGCTACACAGCATGTAAGGGTTTACTCGTGAGTAAATTGTAAATTTGTGCTGCTAGAAGTCTCTGCCTCAAAACTATGAAAACAAAAGACATAGTTTGATGATCATGTGAAGCGTGAGTAGCATGGAATTGTGATATTTGCTTTTTTCATTGTAAAACAGATAGATGGTAGATGGTAGATGAAAATCTATCTGACTGATGAGGTAATGTATTAAAGTTTTATTCATGTTACGTTTAATCTTTAAATATTAATTTTTAATTCAATTCTTTCTTGAGTAAAACTACAGATTCTAAGTTTGAACGTAGATTGAAACATTCAGAATAATTCCATTACACAAATATATCACAAAGACATAGTCTTTTATGGGCATTTAACGTGAAGATGTTACAATTCTAAGTTTAATTTACCCTCACAGAGACATGAGTGAGGCTGTGGACCTTCAGTCAGGTTATGTATGTATGTGAAAAAAATAAACTTGTGCATGTATTCCATTTAAGTGAATTAACCCTTACAATTTTTAGATTACACAACAACTGTAGAACACAAAGTCTGCACTAAATTTATCCAAATTGTTGTGATAAATTTTTTAATGATCACTTGAGCAGGAGACTCATCTTGGGTGCAACTTTGTTTCTGCTTTGTCATAAATACATTAGCAGCATGTGTGACTCGTCTTTGAAAAGACTGCCTGTAAAGGCAATGGCATGTCTAGTCATTACAGTATGCTGCTTTCAATACACAGATTCATAACTATTAATAGAAAGAACAGCCATAATTTCATATCATACAGAGAGCAAGAATCAATTTCAAATTCATTGGTCACACCAGCTACAGTGACTGCCATTATTTCTGTGTAGTCATGAGACATAATGCAGCATATATTTCTTTAAATGAGACACAAGGAATGACATCACATATTACAAGCTGCTGTGATTAAAGAGACCAGAGTGGCGATCAAAGGAGTTTCCCCTTTCACAACAAAGCTTTTAAACATTAACTCCTCCATTACTAAAGTGAATACTTGTGCTTTCTCAGTACCAACACTTGAGTTTAGCTGTTGAATATTGTAATCCACAGCTTCGGGTGTCACCAGTGGAGTCTTTGCTTACTGCCTCCCACTGAGACAGCTTGAGGGAAAACTCAGCACAGAAGCTCTACCCCATCACCCGAGGCTATACCCAACTTTTCCTCCAATCCATTCTACTTACTTTAGTCCTTTTGAAGTAATTTCATAACAGAGCAATTTTCTCGTTAGCGTTTGGCTTTAATTGTGGGTAATTAAGCGTGCTCCAGCAGTAGAGAGAGCGCTGTTCGAAGGACTGGGGGGAAATTAGCCGTAGTTCAGCTGTGAAATATGGGGTTAAGTGGGAGACGATAGGGAGAAGAGAGAGCCGAGGGGGGTCAGCGACTCCAAAACAAGGGGCACGTCGTCTTAAAGGAAAGCTGCTTTGGGTGTAACGGAAGATGAAAAGGTAGCAGAAAGAAAGTGGGGAACACAAATAGGTAGTTTTAGCAAGAGACACAATTTAAAGAGAAGCCCAACGGGGCTGAAGGAGGCACTGTGGGGAGCGCAAGAGAATAATGATGTTTTGAAAGAGGAAGACAAGAGAAATAAATGGACACAAACTTGGAAGCTTAAATTTTGTACCAATACACTGAAAACAGAAATACAGGTGCCAGTAAGACAAATGCAGGAAGAAGAAACTACATTGTGGCGCTACTCGCATGTCATCCTCCTGTTCTCTGAGTGTTTCTTCAAGCATCCTACTGACAACATTTCGTCACTATTGCACAAACACACAGCATTTGTAACATTAAGCAAGTCTGTCTTTTTCTAATATTGACCAAAATGTTTAATTGCCTTGAGCTAACAACAGACAAGAATCAAACCCTGAATTCACGTGACAGTCCTGCATGTTGCAGCCTGCAATCCACCACAACCTCCTAAATATACTACATCATTCAGTCATGCAAGCACGAAATACGTTCATGTTGAGTTTTACAAAAAATATAATTCTGTGTCCGTTTACACAGACCTTATAAATTTTGTCACTAATTAATAAATTGCCTTGAGACTTCGTTAAAGTACTTTATTCATGATATAGTTCAATAGCACAAGTTCACGCTAATTGCTGAAAGTTTGACTGTTAATATGCTAAAGATGGTCTAAAAAAACATCCATCATACTGAAAAGATCAGAGAACTCAGGGTTCAGCATAAGAAAAGATTCACATTTGTAAGTGTGTTATTATTTTAAAGATAGTGTATCATAAGTTCCAACATTACTAAAGATGTTTCAATACCATTTGATCCTTTTCGGATTACATACCTGAACTTTGAGTATCTGCTAATACTTAGTACCAATCTGGTACCAGTGGATAAAGGAAGTATAATTTTAATAATTTTCTTTCAACAGTTGTGTCCTAGATGTTTTGTTATTGCAGTTACGCTTGCCATTATGCACAACTATTACTTGTGTAGTAAAAAATCTGTTAAGTTGCATTCACCTCTATGGGACACTTCTGTGAAGTTGCAGGTTCCCATTTCTAATAAACAAGTGATGATGTATTGAATTGGTGCATAAACCTGTTTACTTGCCAGTTCCGGATCCAGTATTTTAGTTGGTATCAGAGGCAAATTCACATACTGGGATTGGAACAACCCTAAATATTACTACAAACATCATACTGAAAGGTGCATCTGGTTAAAAGTTTCTGACAAAATTATGCTTTTTGTCTATAGATTCACATGATGGGCATCTTGGGACCAAAACATTATTTATTAATTGAGTAAAATTGATCGAGTGTGCGTTCACTTTGTTTTCTTCACATTTCCGTGAATAAATCGAGTGCGTTTCAACCATCCTCTCCCTTGAAGCAACAGTGTGTTTACACAAGCAAAACCCTTGGGTGGCACTAACTGTCAGCAAGTGGATTATGGACTTTACACAGAGTGACCTTTGATTAAATGCAGCACCCTGCTGAATAGAGCCCCTGCCCTTCACATCCATTAATGCCTTCATTTTAACCCCATAACAGCCATAAACGTCGCTGTGTGCCATAAAGCAGATGAGAAATGATTGGAGTCATTGACTGTACTGTCAAATGCTCTATGGACGGGGCCACACTCCGTTGGGCCCTTTATGTGTACTCCAACCATCCCCACTGACTATAATGAACCTGTTAAAGCCTCTATAAATATTGGCTCCCATGCTTAGCAATCGTTTGAATACCTCCGAAATAGAGCAACGTTTGCGAACAAGTGGCTGGGCGTTGGAGGTGGTGAAGCTAATACCTAATCAATGGAGGGACGCTCCCTTGCAGTGGACCCTCACAGAGCCTTGATTCATACAGAGGGTGTGGATATAATGTGGTTTAGAATAAGCACAAAACAACCGCATTGATTAACACATTATCAGTGTCAATGGGAAAAGTTCTTTCAGGAGGAAGTGAGAACTGCTGGGGTATTGGCATTGGCCAAGTCGAAAAAAAAACATATTAAGACTGCAGTGGGAACTAAAAATCTTCCTGCCAGCTCCAGTGAGGAATTCGGAGTTAAGAAGTCTCAGGCAGGGTCACTCTCCCTATGATGAGTGCTGGTGTTAAAAACTAGATGTGAGTCCAGGTTTTTCGACCTCAGGAAATCCAAACACTCCCCAATCCACGAAAGGAAGACTCTCACCATGATGAAGGGAGATATTTAGGTTTACAAGGTCTTAAGTGAGGCTACTCTGCTACATTTCAATTACTTAACGGAGAGTAACAACATTTCAGGCTTTAACTAAGCTATTTGAAAATCCAGACCTATCTTAACCAGAACAATCTGCACCATCATGACATGTTTCTACAGATAAGCTTTCAGCGTCAAATATCATTTTTTTTTACTTGAACTGAAGAAAGGATGTTTCATACTTTCTGCTATCTAATATAAGCAAAATTTTTAACAGGATACTCATCAGTTGTATTTTGTAAAAATATTTATGAAATGCAATGATTCAGGAATGAGGTCAAAAAATAAAAACCTGTTCCTCGACTGGTATCTGTCAAATCACCACGGCTTTAAAAAGGTATAAATCTCGGGTAATTTAGTAAGGGGGTAAAAAAATGAACAAATGAGTGTGACTCAAATCTTTACTCCATTAATGTAAGGATGAGTTTTAAATCAATAAAAAGGTCATACTGACAGTATAGAGGTGGGCTTTATATGGCTATATTTGAAAAGTTTGGTTATAATGATAAAATGTCAACTCAAATGCAGAAATATGTCATAGTGATCCTGGAAAATGTAAGTGTAAATAAAACTGTAAATATTTAGACGCATGATGGTGCAAAATAAAAGCAATTTTTAAGTATCTTATACTGTGTGGTGAAAGATTCTTTTTAAGCTTGACCTTTTCGGTGCATTTGCTACTTTTGAAACTGAAACCGAGTGGAACCCAGTGGTGAGAACTTAAACAGAGGAAAACTCTCTTTTATAGTAGGATCTTCAAGTTAAATAGGACCATATTTGTCAGCGGTGTTAATTACTGCTAATAATTAAGTCATTGGGAACATTATACATGTATAACTTAGTATTTGAGACTGTAGCTGCACGGTTCTGATCACTCTCGTGCATACACTACACTATACTTATAAACAGTACTATAACATGAATAACCTAAAGCCTAAATCATCTATTAAAGAAACCTGACTACGCACACGTGTACGCACGGATGTCCCTTGATGTGGTTTTGACTTGGAGAACTTTATGAAAGTGAGCATCCTTGTTCTCGATTGCCCTTGTACTTTGCATCCCTCATTCACGTCTCGGTCCCTGAAGTCGCAGAAGGACATAAATCACAAAAGTAACGCGCAACCACGTTTTCACTTTGAAGCAGAAACCTTTCGGAAACTGTAGCACATCTACTTGGAGGGAGATGTACGTATTGCGTACTGTGCGCTCTTCGAGAACTCACCGGCGCACAAGCGTACACAGCTTTCATCAATCAATTTCTGCAGGAGGTGCGTATGTTTCCCGTTCGCCAAAGTGCATTATATTCCCCGAGAATCTTATTTCTGCGTTTCTCAAATATTAATGCTACCTGTCCCAAACAGAATAGAGAAGTAGGATGCTTACCTTCACCAATGCACCTTCATTGACATGCCACAGCTTCCACTTGGGAGAGAATCCTGTCGACGAGCACAGGAGACTGACGGTAATCTGGGCAATTTAACAGATCGGACTGTGCATCCTTCCTCCTGCATTTAACTACATTGGTGAAGAGTTACAATGGCATAATCTATGACTCGCGATGTAAGTAAATAACGTCCGCAGGGGGACGGGAAAAAAAATCAAGACGAGCGAGATGAGCGCGCAGGACTGGAGCGAGAGAAAAGTTGTCCTCGGAGCAACAAAAAGTTGACAGGAAAAAAAGGACTCCACTGCGACCGGCTACTGTCCGAAATAGGTGGGATGTAGTTTACACGAGCGGTGTAACCAAAAAAAAAGGGGAGCCGGGAGAAAAAAAGGCAGGTGTTAGGGGAGAAAGCGCGAGGGGGAGAGATCCGGGCGCAGGGAGGGATGAAAGGATGAGAGCGTAGAGAGAAGGGGGGAGGAAAAAGAGAAGGTGTTGAGCCTGAACCTCCACCTCACATCAGCCCGACTGCATTTAAGTTTCTAACAGCTGCAGACTGTGTTCTGCACGTGTTCCCGTGGACTTGAGACAGAAAATTGACCTGCACGGTGAAGAGACCGCACAAGGAAAATATATGTAGACGGGTGGTGGCCAGAGAGCGGATCGATCGGGTTATAATTTTGTCCAAAGTCGGGGGAAAATAAAGTTCATGGAGGAATGAAATTTGAAAACAGATGGCGAATCCCGTCGCCCCTAAATAAGATTCGATCTTTGGGAATGGAGTGTAGATAATATTTGGTTGGACGTTTGATGAAAATGACGGATTTTTCATTTTGGACAGGTGGGGGTAGATGGAGTGAGGGGAGATAGAGAAGGGTGGGGTGGGGGGCGTGGAGGTGATGGAGGGTGGATATGATGTGTCTGGGGACAGAAACTAAACTTGGGAGAAGAGGACGCACTGTTTTTCCCCCCTTCAGATTTCATCCAAGGATCTCATCCCCATCCAAAGATCTCATCCCTTTTCTTCATTTGCCCCCAGTGCGCACACAAGAACCCCCCCATCCTTCCCACACACACACACACACACACACACACACATATACGCACACCTCCCCTCACTTTCCACCACCTCACCCCGCAAAGAAGGGCGACGGGTGGAAGGAGGAAAAGGAGAGAAAACAAGAATACCAAATAAATGAGAAATTTTCGTACAGGCCCCGCTTCCGTGCGTTCCATGCTAGCAATAACAATTAAATATCGACCGCTTTCCCGGCCGGAGAGAACCTGAGATACCCAGAGACTGCCAAGTACCGAGACCCCCCTCCCCTCCATTTCTCCCAATCTTCCACATATGCACTCACTCACTCCCTCACTCTCCTCCTTTTCTCGTCATCCCCTCCCTATACACCTCTTTCCTTCTAATCCAAGTCCATCAGGCCAATCTCTTCTAATTTGGTGTATCTCATTTCTCTTGATTCCATCCCACAACCCATTTCAGCTCCACTTTTATCATTGCTGATTTGGGGGTGGCCTCTCGGACACACTCCCATTTTCTCTCAATGCAAGAGGACTTCCTCACACCATGCATGTTAGTTTATCAAAATCAATTATGGGATTATGATTCACATTACTTTCCCTCCGATGTTGAAGCACGGGCTCATTGGAGCTACTGGCAAACTGCTACAGCTTCACTCTGACAATTGATGTGTCATTTTCAGCACGTCTGAGTGTCTGGTTTTCAACACAACATGCCTACAAAGACACTTATTGACCCAGCGTTGTATTGTTAAAATATGCTGTGTTTAAAAGGGGACCAAACGCAAGACACATGCGTTCAGAACTAGCAAAAATCTTGCTCAAGAATGTCAAAACCAACAGAAAAAAAGACATAGGGACGACAGACTGTAGCTAAATGAATGGGTTGCCCTAAGTTCCAGTGATTCTTTGGGGATCTCATGCTGGATTTTTCTTTGTTCAGGGCACAGTTTTCTTTAATCAAAGGTGTGCTTATGTTTGGCATTAAACCAGTGAAAAGGGACCTTGTACAATATGGCAAGCCATAAATTTGGACCAAAGGATAAAAGTGCACATATAAATGTTGCAGAGGCTGGTCAAAACCAGTGAAGTACAAAAATATGACTAATGACATGTTTTTTTGCTATTTCTGTTAGATCCACCGACTCTTTCCCCTTACTGGACTGTATTTCTTTCATGGCATTTTATGATAGAAGAATGAAATCTTGTCAATTGTGAAACCTTGGAGGATTGGATTGGCTCATGGGAAAACAGATGCTTTGAAAGAAAAATGTGCACACACGAAGACTACGTTGATTATTTTTTACTTCTGGCAGGATTTGTCTGTAAGGTGGGCGAATACACCTTTTTTTGGAATTTGCTTCAAAACTCCTTGTGCAATATGATGACCTATTATCTGGTGCTCTATATCCAACGGGGGAACAATGGGGTCTGGGGGTTTCAGACTTTAGACCCAAAGACAAACAAGTAGACTCCATTCCTTTGCAACAACCTCCTTTTGTTGATTGACAGGGCCCCTGGATTTGTGCAACTCGTGACAAGACTGCAAGAGGAGCGGCATTATGTTGGACTTATAAGTCCTGAGCACCAATGCCAACTTTCCAAACGAATTGCACAACTATCAAAAGTTTCTCCATCATTGTCGTTGTGTCTTCTCTCACTCCTCTTTATATTTTTTTCCGCCTCAGAACTTCTCTCTGCTCGCACCCAAGCCATTCAATTTCTATTTATTTCACCCCCCCCCCTCCCAACCACCCTCCTCCTCCTCCTACACCCACCCTCCACTCCTCGAGCTCTTACACCCCCGTCACCCAACACCTCCTCTCGGTCTCCCTAAACCTCCTTCTCATCGCTCCCTTTTTCACACCTTTCCGCATCTCCTCGCTCGCGATTAAAACCTATTCTTCCCCTGTTGTCGCCCTAATTCTCCTCCCTTCATCCCGTCGTCTTTTCCCTTTTCCTTATATACTTCCCTCCAACTCGTTATCTCCCCCGTTTGACTTTAATTAGTTAATGCATTAATTATCTACGCCCCAATACCTGCACCATTAACATACCCTGTCCTCCCCGTGGCTCTCTCTTCGCCTAACCCCGAGGCCTCTGGGCTGGTGATGTTGTATGGACACACGGTTAAGCGCGCACACGCACAGACACACAAAACAGCTCTCTCTTTTTTTTCCCCCTCCCGTTTTACCCCATGCCTCTTTTTCACTCTATTTCTCACTCTTCCACTCCTTGCCCCCTACCTATTTCCCCCCAAGTCATCTCTCTCCCCCCGTCTATCTTTCCTCTGCCCCTCTATACTCCCCTCTTTTTCTCTCTGTGCCTTGCAGTCGCCTCTGCCGGCTGGTCTCTCTCCCCGGCGACGGAATTATGAAAAATGCGCCCATCGACAGAGCGCCTCAGCTTCGATTAGCCGAGATGGGACATGACAGGCCGCGATCAATACTTATACCGTCCTATAACGTGTCAACTAATGAATCAATCTCGGCTAAATTTTCCATTTTTCAAAAGCCGACGCGAGAGACTGGAATATCCTCTTTTGTAAAGATATTATTATCGATTTCGTCGGCAATTTGACATCGGGGGTAGTTAATTCCACTCTAGAATAAAATTGAAAACACTTGAGATTGAAGTGAGAGAGGGAGAGAGAGAGAGGGAGAGAGAGAGAGAGAGGAGGCAAGGGCAGGCAGGAGGGGAGGGGGAGACGGCTGTTGACTTGATAAAAGAGAATGGGAAGATGGAAGGAAGGGGAAAGGGGGTATAGGAAGAATAGATACTACTGGTGGTGTTGCAGCAACAGCAGTCCGTCTATCTATCTATCTATCTATCTATCTATCTATCTATCTATCTATCTATCTATCTATCTATCTATCTATCTA
>JAQNCA010000030.1:8143393-8169250 GCA_029783725.1 Acanthurus tractus
TAAAAACTCTTCAAATAACACGTATAAGCCCTTGAATCTAAGGTGACATATTTTCTCTGTATTGTTGGTGACTTGCCTTAATGCTGCCTGTTACGACAGGAAATAAAGCCTATTCATTCAAGTGTGAGCAAATGAAAATAAAGAAAGTGTGGTTTTAAGTTTAAGTGAAACTTTTCCAATCACATATGTGATAATAATCAAATACCAATCAGGCTTTTAGGGCTCTGAAACATATGAGTTCTACAAGGGAACATTTACAAACATCACTTAAGATCAACAAAGGATGTTAAAGCAGAATTTAGTTGTTGCAAAGCTAAACTGCTCAATCAAGGAAGTGATTGAACTCAGTTTCAGCACAGACTAGTCATTGCAAACCCTATTATTGATTATTATTGAGATCTAAATAGCTTATACTATTTTATGTATTTTAAACAATATCTACAAAATCCTGCTTCAAAATATTTATTTCGTCATTGTTCAGATTTTGTACAAATCACAATTAATTCCTGATCATTTCTGAAACAAAACACTCTCATGCAAAGAGCATCACCTTTAAGTGTGGGGATAGCTGACATCAGCATTAAACACGCAATTCGCTAAATTTAGTTGATGTTGAAACTTAAGTTTCCAAGTTAACACCAACCGAGCTGAAATAAGGCGTACCTCTTCCCTGACCGACGGACTGACACAAGCTCCCCCTAAACACCGCCTGTGCTGCTGCCAAAGCAGCGTGGTGAAAATATTCAACTCCAAAATAAATGTGTCTGTATTGGACGATTACCGGGCCACGCTTCCTGAGCCCCGCGCGTCACCTGCTCGCCGTGGCATTGACACGTCAGTCTCCCGCGGCTAACGCAATGTGACAGTGTTGAGATTATAATATCTGGCCCGTATTACCGGGCATTAACGCCATTACCGCAGGCCCGCCCGCTCAGGTGCGCCACTCCGGGACTGAGAGAGAGAGGGAGAGATTAGGAAATTGAGAGACGGCAGTGTGGAAAAGGAGGGAAGAGGACGATGAGCCAGATGAATGAATTTGAGAAAATGGGAGAAGCAGTTTAGCTCCAGTAAAGGGCATGTACAGTTGTGGGAAGAAAGTATACACATCTGACAATCAAATGAGAGAGATGTCTGATTTTATGGCATTTCAGGAGGATGTGTTTAAGAAGTAACCGAGGTTTACTGTGGAGTGGCAAGTACATCATTCAATGAACAATGATGAAACCTGCCATCCACATCACCACAGTAAGAGTGTGTGTGTGTGTGTGTGTAAGTGTGCTTCTCATGACAGAGGAGGGGCTGCGGTGTGATATAATAACAAAGAAAAGGGGTAAGAGGGGGCAGCTCAATTGGATAAAGCTATTTTAATAATGAACAGCTGAACAAGCACCATCACTTCACATGATTTAATGTTTACACCGTGCCACGCCTGGTTTCATATCGCTTTTCCAGGGCCTTCATTTATTTCCCCCAAAAGAAAACACTTCTATTCCACAGCCTTGTTGTTTTAATTAGGGAAATTAATAAATAAGAATAAATTAATGTGGCCTCCTTGCCTCCTCCTGTACCCCTCAGGATGGTGGCAGGCACCATCGCCTGCCTCCCTGCTCGCTCGCCTCCATGGGATGTATTTGCGTGCCATAATTAACGCTTAATAAGTAAGTGATTCATTATGATTAGCGTGCGGATTCGCCGTAATGGCCCCTCTCTGTGCTAGCAATCAACCTCACTCTGTTTATCCACACATAAGCTTCCCTGATCCATCTCTGTCTTTGCTCCCCCAGTCTACATATCCACCACCGTACTCCACTCCTTTGGTGCTGATGCAGGGCCATTTGTTGGGCTGCTGATGAATAACTCTCTATCAATCTGAGTGTCATTAGGGAAGCTGAGGAGGAGGAAGGGGCCTCATTGTCATCAAAAAGGGTTGTCATGAGATGTGAGGATCGCTCATTTTGGAAAAGGAATTGATAGGTTTGCCAAGTACAAAGACCAGTTAGTGCAAAGAATGCTCCATGTGTCCAAAGATCAGTAAGTATCACTCATAAAATAAAGTATGTTGATGGGTGCTTAGAACAGACCCTAAGAGTGAAATAGATCAATTTATAATTGTTGTAATTTTTGGGATTGGGCGGGGGAATGCCAAAGTCTTATGACTCTTGAGATGTGAAAGAGAGTCATTTAGTTTAAGTCTCTTGGGGGCATTTTGTTTATTGCTTTGCATTCACTTAAACCCCCATGAGGATGGTGTTAAAAGCTCAAATGGTAGAATAATAGAAAAGCCATGCTTGTTGTGATATCAGAGGCCTTTCTGACAGAGCGGTGAAAGCTTTTGCATGTAGAAAATAATTTGGTTCTGGAGATGTGCAAGTAAAAATCACTGATTTAGTTCAATCCCCCTACAACACTAACTAGTTTTAGAATCCACACAACTTAGAGGAAAAGTGAGGATTCTTTTTTTTAGGTCTATCTTAATTCAACACGAAGAAGCATTTGCTCCATACTGGCCATGCTGACGTCTCTTGCTGGTGCAAATCCAGTGTAAAGGTCAAAAACACCTAAAGAAAAATGTTTATAGCTGTTCCAAACAACGACATTTGAAGCTATTGCTGAACTGTCAGTTCTGGAAGAATGGAGTGGAAGTGGAAGTTTTAAGAATTGAGAGATGTTGTTGATGCAATAGGAAGCAAAAAAGAAACGGAGGACAAATTCTGTAGTCTCAGCAATTTTGTGTAAAAATGCAAAGTTAAGCTGAAGCTAATGTGAGACTTTAGCATCTGTGTTTGTCGATCAAGTTGCAAACTCCAAATTGTAAATAATTTTTTATCTTTTCTTCTTTCTTTCTTCTTTGTGCATCAAAAGACAATGTTTCCTTGCTGTGCTTTAGGAGAGCAGTGACACTGTTGATATTGTTTCTTACGTTAACACTGAATATGCACTAGGTCTGAAAGACATAAGATCCTTAATTAAATGACCAGATTTATGATTTGTCTTTCCAGTTGAACAACAGCATCAGTTGTTTCAGCTAATTCCCAAATGACAGACCTCCACAAGAATGATGACTATTTGTCTTCTAAAATAAACAGTGTGTCATTGTTAACCTAACAAAAGGTTGCTTGTTTACACAGGATGCTGCTGCTCCCTTTCTGTTTCCCAGTCAACACTTGTTTCTTTACTATTTATTCCCTCTTGCATGATCAAACCTTAACCATTCTCGAGTCTGGTGCTTTTACATTTGTAGCAGTGACTTGTGACACTTCTGGAAAACTCTGACATAAAGTTGCCACCCTGCCGATCAGGTTGTCAGATAAGAATAAGCACCCATACATTTTTTGTATGGAGCGATTCAAAATAACATATTTCTACATTAAATTTGGAGTCGCTGGAATTTGGATATCCTGTCCTTTCATTTTCAAAATCTTATTGTTTGTGCACACATACATGCAAACAGACATGTAGGAATGTACTTACGCACATGCATGCGCACACATACATGCACGCTCAGCGAGCTCAGTGGGGGATCTACCTGAAGATCAACTCAATAAGCTTTCTCACCAACAACTCCACTTGACAGCAGCTCGCTTGAGCCATTTTGTACCATGTGAGAAAGGTTTGCACTTTCTCTCAGCCCCCCCTTCCCGTTCCTCCTAGAATGTTCATTGCCCAGAAAATAATTTCTCTAGTCATTTCAGCGCCTTTGTGAGCGGCAATCAATTTCTCTTCTCTTCATGATGGTCCCGCGTGTGGGCACAGAAGTTTGACCTTCTCTAAAAGATCTATCAATTTATCCGTCCATCCTGCAACCTATCCATTAATGTTTTCATCTTCCCGTGTTGTCTTTTTTTCTTCTCTTGCTGCTGACTGTTGGGTGGTAAAGTGGCTTTAAGCTTATGGGCTCTTCAAGACCTAGTGGGTGTCTGTTTGTGCAATTATACCTCAGTCTAAGAGCTGCACCAAAATCAGCCAGTGGAGAAAATGATGGTAATTTAAACTGAGTAGAATATGCACTTGAGACAAAGGGAAGGGAAGCCCATTTTAAGCATGGTGACGGTTGTGAACCCTGGGAGGGGAAGGGGTCGGGCTAAGGCTAAATGACATATCACATTACCAGCTAGGGGTCACCCAATTTCTCCCCATCTACTACCAGCATTTCTGTGGCAACAGCTCTGTTAAAACCCAACCTACCGTTTATCTGTCTCTCTGTCCGTGTCTTGCACTTCTTTAAAATTTCATTTTTTTCTGCACCAATAATGCTATCTTTGTGTTCTCCAGGAGGCAAAAATTTTTGGTAGCAAATTGAAATGTTAATATTGGTAATTGAAGTAGATCAATACCCATGTGGACAGGCACAAGGTATCAGCAATATTTATTGCTTTGAGCTTTGACAGTTTGGTTATTTTCCTTCACGACAACGCGACCAATGAAAGACTCTTTATGCTACTTAGACCCCTGTAATAGCAACTGAGTAGATGTGAATTAAACATAAACAAAAACAAACAAAGCCAACCTAGTAGGACTAAGTGTTAATATTAGGGAGCTAGGCTAATTAGCGAATACTTTCTGAGTGGATTAACAGGACAAAGAGTACTTACAAATATTGAGAGAGATGTGCTTCTCAACATTTAAGCTATCAACAAAAAGTCTAAGTCACTTATTGTTGACAGCCCACACAATATGTGTTTGCTGAAAAACAGAAAAAGTGATCTGATTCAGAACTCAGATAATTTCAACAATGAATAGTCATTGAAGAGGAACTTATGCAGAAGGGTTTGGAATTAATTAAAAATAAGAGAATTTAATGTAATTGTGTCTCATATGCTCACATACAATGTGAGTACATATATTTCAATTCCATCTATGAGCACATAATGCTGAAGTCTAAAAGGCTGCACCTTGCTTTCTGTGTCAGTCCCACTGGGAGAGAGCTGACAACATAAGGAGGTTCCAGGCTACGTGAGAGGGGTCATGACTCCAGGAAGTAAAACCAGGTTGGAAAATAGTGACAACTGCCTCCTCTCTTCCTGCCTGAAACATAAAGCCAGACAACAAGGCTTTCTGGACAGATAAATGATTTAGAGCTGCATAAAAGAAGTTTATTTTAGACTGAATCTCTGTGAGGTTTAAGAGAGACAAAACTGTGATAATTGTTAAAGTGTTCGTCTCTTTGTTATATCAACATAATCCTTTAAAACTGATGCTGTTTTATCTTTGCTTTTTGTCTCTGTTGGACTGTCAGCTAAAGAGAACTTTGGCTCTGCAGAGTGTCTCTCTATGGGCCTATTCGCCTGTATTCTCTGCATCTCACTGATCCCTTTCTCTCTTTTCCTCTCTCACCCGCTAACCCTTTTCTCCTCATGCCCCCCCCCACATACCCAGAGCCTTTCCATTCTCATCTCTCTCCCTCACTCGTTTTCTTTTTCCCTCATTCACACCCCTCTCTCTGTCCCTTCCAATCTCTCTCCTCCTCTCGCTCCCCCTCTCTCTAGCTCACAGGACAGTATTATATATTCCAGTCTCATGCTTTGCATGATTTGGGCAATAGATGAAGCCATATCCCTCTCTCCTCTTAGGGCTCTCCCCTCCCTCTCTCTCTCGCCTTGTTGTTTAATGTTTCAATTTGGAGGAAGCAAACATTCAATCAGACAGATTAACTGTTTAATGCATGTCATCAGTCAAACTGTCTACGAGAGGGGGGCCCCTCGGCCTGGCGCTGCCTCTCTCCCCCAACTGCCGCTACGTCCTTCTCACTCCCCTGCTCTCCACGCGCACACTGTCTACTCTCATATAGACAGGCCCATCCAGGCTCGAGCCTAGACGCAGAGGCGTCTGTGCACACCCACACTTACACGGGTATGAAAACACATACGTATAATCACACACGCACAAAATCATAGACATACACTCAAAATGTACACTGGCAAGCACAGTTGCATGCATGGACGCACAGTCACGTGCATGATCATATACTTCGACAACCACATAAGTATGCATGAAAACCCTTGTGCTGACATCCATATAAATATAGTTTAAACAAAGCAGAGAATGCACTGGGTCACCTGCAACTAAAACACGAAACGTGTGTGTGTTTCGAGGATACGTGGATTACATGAGACATTCCACGTAATTCCAATGCCACATATACTGATGTGCTAAAGGACACATCCACTGATTCACTTACAACCATTGTGAAACTGCTTTACACAATTAAGTCATGCTCTCTTAACAGACAACACACATGCTCACACGCACATTCTCTTTCTTCCCCTCTATCTCGCGAACACACATACACTCGCACACATCCCACAGGCCAGTGGATAGGGAAATCAAAGTGACACGGAGGTAGAGCAAGGGGGAGTGAGAGATTAGAGGAAATGAAAAGAGTAAAGAGGAAAGAGGGAAAGAGGGAATGGGAGGCTGAGCGTGCTGCAGATGGAGTAGACTGTAAAATAGGGACTGACGTTCACATTGAGTTTATATAAGATACTGTATGAATTCTAAATTCTTATGAAGACAGTAACACATGACTGGGGTTATCACGTCTACTTGTTTTTGCATTTTACACTGTGATCGTTCGATACGCGTATCTCTATCAATAATCACAACATTATCACCTCGTGTGCAAACCTGAGACATAGTCAACCACCAATGTCAACTGTCAAACCAATCCCTAATGTTCCACAGAATGTTCTGCTGGATCATAAGCTTGCCCAGTTGCTTATGATTAAGTGGTACTTTGAGATGTAAAGCTAATCAAAGGCTCTAAAAGGACAAACAAACATTAGTCATATGTATTTATTCTGTAAACCTTTCCTCATGTAAGTTTAGAGACTGAAAGCAACCTAAATGTGAACCTTAGAAATTAAGATCGGACCACTTAAATATAATTTAAATGATAAACTGACACAATGTAGTTCTAATTATCAAGATTTGACAAGTAGCAACAATTCAATAAACAAATATGATGATGTAAGACCTGATATGTGATAATATCAAAGTCTTTATTGTTCATTTTTCCTATGTTGTATGTGATATTCCCTTTTGCTTTATGGTCTTACTTCAATACTGCTGTTTAAAAAAGCTGATTTAAGCTAAAAAGCTTAAAATAGCTTTTATTTTCATATACTGCAATCTGATACTTTTACTATGATGGACAGTGCCAGACATAATTCTTGATTTGCTTTTATTACTGTCAGTGTAGTACATTTTTGTCCTATGATTTTATATGTGTGACTATCAATTTTAACCATTTTTTTTATTGGTTTTAAATAGACCTTTGTAAATAAAATAGTTAAAATAATTAAAGAGGACAAATATAGTGCATAAAGGGGAACATAAGATCCACTAAGTTTACTCATACAATGTGCGTCAGGAATGTATATTTCACTGAAAAGTTTTAAAAAGTTTTGCATAATTTGTGCAGCACAAAAAGTGCCTACATTTTTACTTTCTCAGGAGCTATATTTGAATATTGAGATGCAATTTAAAAGTTCTTGTCTCAACCTAGCCTTTTTTTCTCAAAGTTTAATCAAGTAAAGCAAGAGGTAGACATACACTTTGCTAGAAATAAAGAATTGTATGTGATGGCTGGAGATATCTAGGGCACATGACAGTGACTTTATACTGTTCATGAACTCATACACTGTAAAGCTCCACATTGCCAAAAGCCAAGAAGGCTCCTTAAAAAGCTACTGACCAGCTGCTTCACACAGACTGCCTCCCTCCATAATTTTCTTCTCCATCCCTCTTTGTTTTACTCTCCCTCTCATTCATTTTTATTTTATCTCCCAGTGCTGTGGAGCATCTCGTGTATCTCCCTCTCTCCCCCACTCTCTGACCACAGCATAGAGGGTGGCCAAACCTGGTAAGTATTGACAGGGAGCTCCAGTGACACGGAGAGAGTCAGTCAATGCCCAGACACCCAGGGCAAGGGTCAATGACAAAAAGGTAGGCCGCCTGGAAAGAGGGAGCTCTGAAAGGAGGGAGAGAGAAGAGGAAAGAGCAGGAGAAGGCAGTTGATAGATGGTGAGGCACAAGAGATATGCAGCAAGATAGTATAACTTTGAGACAAGATAAATACAAGGTGAAAGTAGCACAGAGGGGCATGCAAGACAGAGGAACAAAGACAGATGAGGATGAGCGAAAGAATGAAGAAAAAGTGGTTTATATATTTCATAGATGGCAAACAACATTCAGCTAACGATAATGTAAAAGAGATCAGAGCCATGGATCAAACTAATCTGAGCAGTGGTTGAAAACTGTTAAAACACAGTAACTATAGACAGTTAGTTCAATTGAAATGAGTGCAACTGGAAACTGGAGAAGGCAAAATGGGAGTTCGAGATGCAGGAATGAGCAATATTTACATGAAAATACCTCCGAGACTGCAGATGGGACAAGTGAGACAGGACGGTAGACTAGGATTAACAGACCTGTACCAGCCCACACACACACAGCACGTTTGTGTATTGACACAGGGAGAGTGTCAGTATGTATTGAACGGCGGGCGGTAAGTGAGCCCTCCTCTCCCACCCATTCCCTCCTCCATCTCTCCTTCTCTCTATCGGATATCAGTCCCTTTTCCTCTAATCATTTCCTTCCTTTTGGCCCTCTCCTCTTTCTAATGCAATTATCCCTTATTCCTCCTTTTCCTTCCTCTTTCCCTCTCCATCCCTCTGTTCATACTACACCCATCCTCCTCTTCCTATCAGTACCTTTCTGTTTTGCTTTGTGAAGTATTTTGTTCCTTTTCCCTCGTTTTTGCTATCATGCTCTGGCTAACAACACTATGTCTACCATTGTGCTTATTGTTCCTCCTTGTTTGCTCTTACCTGGCTCCCTCCTTTGTTTTGATCTTTAGTGATCAGTCTACCGTAGCCTCAGTGTGTGACAAAAAGGGTCTCATTAATCAATATCACTCTCCAAATGTGATAACATTCCTCTCCAAGCCTCTGCAATATGGCAAAGAGGAACATACATAATACTTGTAAACAAATACAGGGGTAAGAAATAATAACCACCATTTAAGCAGCACAGATTTTGCTGTAAATAGGTAAGTTTTATTAGGTTCCCTGGCCATAAGAAGTATTTTTCAAATAAGTACACAAAGTGTATTTGTCCATCACTCATTAAATTTGATTTTATGGCTACCTGTATTATTTGTCTGTCAGGCCTGCGTTTGCCATATTTTTGGGGGGATTTTCCTCTTGTTTTGTTGTCTAATGTGCTTTTCTTATTTTTTCACAAAGAATTTGCCTCTGTTTGAGCTCTGTTAGATGCCACATGTTATTTTGAAAACTCACAGATCAAAGTGCTAATTGCCAGACTTGTTTTATAGCAAGATGAGGATTTCTGCTAATTGGCATTGTATCATAACATGACACACTTTTGGAGCACTGTTTGTAATTGTGATTAAGTTATTCAGAGGTCATATTCTTCTCTATAATAAGTTAATGCTATTTTGTATATCCTCAATAGTTTTGAGTTTAAAGTGCCAAACATGCTGTAAATTGATAACTGTGAGACAGAAAATATTTTATTCTCAAACTGCAGCTGAATTTGTCACATCAATTTTTTATATTTTCTCATTGTGTTATACCAGATATTTTTCCAAAAAAAGTTTTCTGGACTCTTAAGCAAACTACCAATGTGCATTTTACCAACACAATTTGCAAGGCTTGTCTCTACAGCCATTACACATTGGAATTAATATGACAAAAAAAGCAATAAAATACAAAAGGAAATACCATATAAACAAGTGATAAAGATGAGCTCTTGTCACGAATAAAGACCTCTTTCCTTGACCTCAGGATCTGGTGCTGTTAACACTCTGCAATCAGTCTGAAGTGTCTGCGAGTCCCTCAGTCTCAGGTGGAGAACCAAAAGGCTCCATCACCTGATCTTTATAGGTGTATAAAATAGCATGCCCCCTACAATGGGAGCAAGTAACGAACTCATATTCATCATACTTTTGGGTTTGCACTAAATCCACCAGTGATGTCACAGCGATAAAAAAAAAATTACACTTTAAACAATACTTTATTTTTTAAGAAAGGAGCTGGCCACTAAACAGATACGATCTGATCTAAATTAGACTAGCTTTGATGTAGTAAAAAAATTAGGAAGATCATATCCTCTCCACAGCTGCAAATGCCCAGGGCACTTCTCATGGAAGAGGTGGAGATTGGTTTGTCTCTCTGCCAGTAGTTGACACTTCACCAACCCCCCAACACACCCTCTCTCTCTCTCTCTCTCCCTCTTTCTCTCTCTCTCTCTCTCCCTCTCTCTCTCACACACTCACTTGCCTGCTTGAACACCTGCTGTCTACCTGCCCTAAGTGCCTAAGTGCCATTAATAGTGAACTGGTGGTGTGAACAGGTAACCCTAACGTGAACTGCATCACAACCTGCTTCCCATCTCTTCATCAGTGATATATCTCTACAAAATAGACTGATCTGACGCTCTGTTCTCGTGCAGAGTTATTAGGTTGGTGTTCCGTTCTGTTCCTCAACACTTCATTCCTCCTGTTGTGTGTACGACACCACACACAGGAATTCAAGCGGAGGAGGGTGGGCAATATTTCACAACAAGCGCATTGGCAGACAACCACCTTTCCTAGCAAATTTGTGAGCCTCGCTTCCTGCATGCCCGGTGAACGGTGCTCTGCCGGAAACAGATGGTTCCCGGAATGTCCTCGAGCAGAGTTTTGAAAAGCTGCTAGTCGCCCGAGAGGCGCGTGAAGGGGGGAGGGGCGCGCGATGTCTCTCCGACAAACTTCTGCCCCTTTATAGCACTCTGTCTTCCTGCTTGGTGAGGATACTTAATAGTATTTCAGTTTAATTATAATGTACAGCAGTAGAGCTCTTCCGCTGCGAAATTTCACTTTTGTTTTAGGAAACTCTGTTAACTTCACCACAGTGAAAAAGTATGACAGCGAAGTCCAAGTGTGCCGATTTTGATGATGTTTTTAAATGAAAGCATAAACCAGTTTATAATAGCCATTCTTGTAACAAACTCCTTTGCGATTGGATGAAAATTTGTCAATTCTGAATGTGCATTTTTGAGGGGTCGTTCTTATGACCAAGGGTTAGGGTTAAACGACAGTGACCTCGTCTGGATGAAATGTGATTCTCGGTTGGCTCCGATTTCGATTAAAGTTTACAGTGTGTTTCAATAACTTAGACGGTTCAGAATTGGTGAAAATATGATCACACACGGTAAACAAGGCCTGGTGATGCATTCAAAGGGACGAAAGGCAGCTTGGTGCCTGTTCTGACCAGAAGTGCCATACGGAGCAATTTCAGAACCTTGGACAGCGGACTCGTGTCCACTGTGGCCCGGGTACTGTGACTGCGGCGCCCCGCTCATTCAGCACAACGGACAGCGAAGCGAAAGGATCACTGTGCTGGCATGGCCTCGCTTAATTCAAGCAGCCTAATAAAACTGTGTCACCTAAGGGACATAGTACAAGCCACATCCAAGCTTGTAATGATCTCGTGTATGTGTGTGTAAGGCAGATACAACCGACGGCTACGATAATAATAAGTGAAACACCAAGTAGGACGCAACAGTGCCAGTACAATCCCAATACAGTCTAATATATTATTACTTTTATTGAGACTGCATCAGAATTGTTTTTACCTACAGTGGAAGTAGAAGGCTCATTTCCTTAAATGCCCTAAGAACAATTTCGTATACATTTTATAATTATGACAAAATGCTACAGATTAATCTATAACCATATTTGAAGTTAATTAGTTCCAACATGACCTGTTAAAACATTGAGATGATTCTTGTAAGTTCATCAGTAATAATAATCCACTTTAGTATATATGTAATACTCTGACCATATGAGTAAGCATCTCCTACTTTTAACACTTAAGGTAAATTTTGCTGATGATACTCAAGTATTGTTTTTACACATACAATTCTGCATGCAATAATTAAGAGTACTAAGGACGTAGTACTGCGACTTTTGCTGAAGCATCACAAAGTAACGTCTGGAGAAAGATGCTCGATTGTTGAGTGTTTGTACTAGCTTTCTCCAAAACCAAAAGTTACATCTTTTTGCATATTAAACTACATTATATTCAAAACCTTGATCAATAACTACCAAGAAACCCTGACCTATATTTTGGTTCCCATTAATAGACTGAAAAGCATTCTTCCCAATTAGCCCGCTGTAATCCGCAGCTCATCCCTACGCCCCACTTGTCCTACACCCGATACTTTGATCCAGAGTCGGCGGCACCTGACGATCCGGCCCTTTGTTAGAGAGCACGCCGGGGCTAATCTCACTGACCCGGCGCAACCTTGACCACCCACTCCCTCGGCCTTGGGCTTGGTTCATCGCCGCCGCGGACACACAACACTTCCCGGGAGAGAAAGAAAAAGAGCCCTCTTGATCGTTTCATCAAATGCGTGCCCGCTGTGAGAGCATGTGCGCGCCGCCGACCGCTCACTCGTCCCAGCAGCGGGGATAAAAGGGAAGTCGATGCAACAGCGCCAACGCAGTCAATGACCAATAAATAGGTGCCAATAGGCGAGTGTGTAATGAGGGACTTTATTTGAACTTTATGTAAACAGTAAGAAGCAATGTTTGCCTTCCTGGGGAACGGGGCACATCTGAAGGTTGCAACCTGGATGGATGAACAGATAAAGCACGAAATTAACGCATTTGTCTGCTTTAGGCTACTTTGTGAGAGCTACATTGTTTCCTAATTTTCCTTGGAATGCGAAAGCTAAGATAGGCATCCAGTTTCAAGACGGGTGCTTTTGAGTCCGAGTCCAAAGCAATGGGCAATAAAACACACACACAGAGACACGCCCACCCAAACAGAGAGAGAAAGAGAGGAGTGCGCCGCACCTTTCCAGCCCCCCCTCCTCCCCCTCTATCTCTCGTTTTCACCCCCCACCCCCAAAACACCCCCCCTCCCACCTCTCTCTCTCTCCCTTCTCGCTCTCTCTCTCTGGAAAAAAACGGCAAGGAGGCGCGACTCGCAGGGCCGCACATAGCTGATCAATATTCGATTTAGTTGCTAATTTAGGGCCTTTCTATAGCTGTCATCCCGTGATGTATGAGTCCTAACCCGAGGTCGCCGTGGAAAAGAAGAAGAAGAAAAAAAAGAGAAAAAAAATCAAACACCAGTCAACTTTTCACTTAACAATAGAGCGACTTGAATATTATTTATGGGCGAAAGACCCACTTTATGGGTGAATTGCTCCTATCGCTGGTGGGATGATGAAGCGCCTTGTAAGTACATGCCACACAGGCTCTGACACTGGCGTAAACAGACATGCAGACAGTGGAGAAACATGTAAACACGCCGGGAATCATGCCGCTTTTAAAATAGGCGCAAAGCCGCGCAAAGAAGGGAAATATTCATATCAACAGACGTCAATATCTCGGTCTCTTGGAGTTCACAATGCAATTTGAAGCCACATATTTGATTAATGGCGTTTGTTTGATAAAGAGACCCACCCCTCCACCCCTCACAAACCCACGCGCACACGCACGAGTCACGGATTCGCAGGCGCACATGGGCAACTTTGGGATGACATAAAAGATATCCTATTTGTCATGCGGACTAATATTATGTATTATGGACCTAATTGTTTTTGCACATTGCTTTGCGCGCACACACACAGGCACTCATCAAATCCGAACGCGGCTGCTTTATTTTGCCACTTAATGTCTTCCCGATCGATCACTGTTCTAAGGATGTTATCAATAATTTGAAAGCTTGATTAACTTCAACGTTTCCATAACAATTCTACCACGTTCATCCTCTCTCGAATTTTTAATTAACGCGTGCTTAATTAGTTCGAGATCGTTTGGGAGAGAGATACTTTATTTTAGGGGGAGGAGGGGAGGAAATTAACATAAAAATCTCTGCTGATAAATTGATATATTATCAGGAAAGAAATGTTGTAGGAATTTCTAAGCGGAACGAGTCATAAACAGACATCCATCAAAAAAGGACAGCTTGTGACAATGTATAATTCTTTGGCAGTATTGTTTAATTATTTAATGACTACACTATTCTAATTTCTCCAAATAATGAGGGTGTAAATTCTCTCTGTGGGTATCATTCATAGACAAAGGGATCGATTTATAACATGCAACATAAACAGGAAACCAATTTCCTCAGGTGACAAAGTATTTTAAGGAGCAGTCAGCCTGGTAGTTGCATACGCTGCATATATTTTTGGTCTTGAACTTGCTCAAACTGGTATTATGGTGATAAATGAAAGTGTAAGTTGTTGGAACTTCCTGAAAATGATACATTTGAACAAATGCAGATCTTTGCTAAAAAGAGCAAGTTGAAATTGAAATTGCTGACAGAAATTTCTGTATATTTGTGTAGCAATTGATCCTTAACTGCATGTAGTGGGTAGCCAAAGCATTGGATGAATAAAAGGCATTTTAATTAGAGTGATTAGGAATCAATGAGCTGGCACTAGCAGAGCTCACAAGGCAACCTGAGATCAGCTAATGGAGCAGTAGAACACTGAAGTATGCTTTCACACCCCTGTTTTGATTACAACTCCATCTAATGTTGGCTGGTTCCTTCAAATGTTATCTTCAAATTCTAGAAGTGAGAAAAAAACATTCAAGTGCTCTACAAAACAAGCAATAATTAAAATCAATAATTAATGAAAGCCTGTATTGCTTTTAGTTTGTATTCAGTGACATATTTGACTAACAGATCATGCAGAGTTTTATGTGAAAAGAGTTATAGATGTGTGATTCTGACTAAATTTGGGATATTTTTGCAGGCCATAAATCACAGATCTAGTGTGTTAAGGAGTCTCTTTGCATATAAACTAGGATATGGGAAGTGGGAGTGTGTGTATTGGCTGCTGCCAGCTGCCATGCAGCCTCCAGGTTGTTTGGTAAAAGTGAGAGTGTGATTTCCCCAGACCCTGCTCTCCGGGGACGCCAGGCTCCCCCTGCCATCTCCCCAGAACCCCAACGGTTAAACGGACAGGTCATTGATGTACGCACGCACGCACGCACACACAAACACACACACACACACACACACACTCTCTCTCTCTTTCACACACTCAAACAAATACACACAACCTCCCTACTTGCTTTTCAATCTCCTCTTCCTAGATGGGCCCCCACTGCGATATAAAGGCCACATTTCCCTGGTCATTACCGGCAAGTCACAGAGAATCTCTCACCTCACTGTATACACAATAATCAGATTAAACCTGGAATTATCGTCATTAGAAATGTTGCAAGAGGCGAATCATAAGGAAACGATCTTGTGAATAATAGCTTACACTGCCAATGAGAGTTGTAATTGTAAATCTGATTCTACCCCTCAACCTCATGCTGTAATGAGCACCCAGCATTGTTTAAATGACTCAAATGAAATTGATGCCAATTCACCAAGCATGAATGACAGCTCATATGAATATGTTTGCCGGCAATGAGATATGATGGGTGTGTGCGTGTGTGCGCATATGTTGGTCGCGTGTGTCTGCTTGTGTGGATGATGGTGGCCCTTGAATGGGGTGTTTAACAGTGGTATTAATAATCTCCATGATCTATGAGCTCGTCTGGTGTCACTCAGCCATTAGAGAAACAGTCTCTCTGTGTTCTCCACACTTCGTTTCCTCCCCCAGCCCGTGTTAGGCCCCCAAAATAATTGTGTGTTAATGGGTGAGGAGGAGGGGTAGGAGTGGTGCGTATGAGGGGGATTACAGCCCAAGGAGGGAGGATCTAAGGATTATCGGGGAGATGGGTCACTGTTAACAGAGGAGATGATTAGGTGTGATGACTGACCCCTCCAAGTCACACAGACTGTGCAGGAGATATGCTGCCATGATGAGAGGACAAACAGAGTGCAAGAATGGGAGGAAATTATGCAAAATAAACAACAGCATGAGGGGAGAGACCTCTTGGACAAGATAAATGTGCGCGTTTGATAGCTAGAGAGTAAAAGGCAATAGTTTGCCTGTATCCCTGTGAGAAGGGGAGATCCAAAGCCAGGTGAGGATACCCTAAAGCCATTTACAGGTCCTAATCTAGGTGGAATGAGCCGTGAGAGGAAGAAGGAACTAAAGTACACCGACTAACAGGTCTCCCTTGACCCCTCTCCAACTCCCTCTCTCCCACCTCTACTTTCCCTCTCCCTCGTTTCCTCTCTCCTTCCAGCACCGCTTTCCACCACTTCCATCTACAAAACAAAGTTGTCTGGCATTGACGGGACCCTAGAGGCTGTCACAGAGGAAAGGTGGGAGTCACCCTCAGCCAGCAGAGAGAGGTAAGGAAGTGAATGAGAGAAAGAGAGAGAGAAAGAGAGAGAGAGAGAGAAAGGGGGGTTGAAGAGATTGAAGCGTTTCTAATTTAAATAAACCCTTTGGCAGACTGAAACTGGCAGCGAGCGTCCCCCTTGCTTTCAAGGAAAAGAGGAGGAAGAAAGGAAAAGGGGAAAGGAGGGAGGGCAAAAGGAAAGGAGAGATAGACAGATGGATATAGAGATGTCTCCATGCTGGTTTGCTTATTCGCATGGGAGAGTAAGAGGCCAGAGGATGGGGAGTGGGGGAATATAGAGACTGAAGTGGAATAAGATAGGGAGCTAGATGCAGGCGAAAGAGAGGGGACACAAAAAATGGGGAAAACACTAACATACAGAGGTTAAGGGAAGGGAGAAGAGGAAAAAGCTGTGAAAGTTAGGTAATAGAGAATTGCGAGTGTGAAGAGATAGAGGTGTGATCCATCTTTTAGGAAGAGTTCATCCATCCTCCCTTTGTGTAAGAAAACCACACACACACACACACTCACAAACACTCACACAGAAACAAAGTAAAACAGGGTCTCTCTGCAGTGGGTCCGATCAGTCTCATCTCATCAAAACTTGGCTGAAGTTTTTTGGATGGATCCCAGCACCAATCTACTTGAGCCGCCACTCTCTTCTCCGTCACACTGTCTCCCTCTGTCTGTCCCTTTGGCTCGTCACAGCAGTGGCCTGCTCACTGGGCTATACACTCCTAATAGGCTGCCATGGAGAGAGGAGCTGCAGCAAAATAGGCTGTAATCTAAAGTCTCACTACTGAACGCCAGAGGATGCCCATTTTGTTTGTCTGCTGGTTGTTATGTTGGATGGCTAAGAGGTTACAACAGGCAAACCATACAGCTTGGAAATACAGAGATGAGAAGTTGCTACTAAAATACTGAAAAACTAAAATCCAAAAACCAAATCACAACACAAAAGAGGGTTGTGTGGAGGGCACATCACTTTGATATTGAGGGGAGTCGACCGAGAATTTAAATCAATGGGGTAAAATGATGAATATGTAATTGTGTGTATGGTAAAATACAGGGTAAAAGTGGTTTATGTATTTTTAACTGTATGGCTTTGTGTTTATGGTTTGTCTTATGTCATCTGAAGGTCATCTATAGCCTTATTTATTTCCCTCAACACTGCATCACATAATGTTTGATTAAGTAAACGCTCATATGCATATAGACTAGCTATTACAGGTATATTACCAAGTCAACAAAAGAATCAGGGTTTGACTCGCCTGTTGACAAAAATGACACGATGCGATTACACAGCCTCTGGATTAAAGGTACGTGTGTGTGCGTAAAGGCGCGACACGCATGTTGTGTATCGGCCTACAGGTAGGGGCAAAGTCTATAGGATGGATGGAGAGAGGGGAGGGGGGACTCTCCCGACCCCCTCCTTCAAACATACACACCGAGAACTGGCTCCGGCTCCGGCTTCGCTGGAGTGGAGAACCATAAATCTTCATATAGCGGCTGTTTTGATTAATGCAGCCGAGTCGAGCTAGGGGGCTGGACCTATCCCATTACGGCCTAATGGAAGATGGAGCGGCGCTGTCTCCACCACTAGGCCCCTGTCATTTGTTCCACTTTGCAGTCCATTTGGCCGAGAGACTACAAGCCACTCCATCAAAAATATTTTCAGAGTTAATTTCCGCCCGCTTAATTCGCCTTGATTCGGATTGCGTATCGAATGGCAGGATCGATTTTCGCCTGGCGTCTAAATTAAATAAAAGAGAGGGGGGTATACTTTAAGTCTGCGTTTTCTTTCTTTTCTCTTTTCTATTCCTCTCTTCCACCTCTTTTCCAGACATCCTTTACCGTGGGCCAGCTCATTCTTTTTTTAAGATGCATCTCATTTCCTCTTTTTTCTCAGATTTTGATAGACCCGTGTTTGCAGAGGTGGAGGGGGGGAGGAGGAGGAGGAGGGGGAGGCACAAATCTGATTGTAGTTACAGATGAAGGGAAACCTATTGAAAGAGGAGCTCGGGTGGATGGATTTATAGATTTGTCATAAATTACAAACAGACACATAGAGACTTGGACATGAAGGAAACACCTTTTATGACAGGTAGGTTAGCTAAAGAGAAAGAAAGAATGAATGAAAGAAAGACGCTATATCATCACATTGACGGCTCCACAACGCGTAGATCCTGAAAAATAAATTTCGAAAACATGGAGTGAAGAAGAATTGGACAGGCCTACACGGGAAAAGTGGGGTAAATTAGGGGCATCGGGGTATTAAGGGGGTAAAGAAAAATAACAGAGGGGGAAAAATACTAAAAAAGAAATGAAAAGAGGCAAAAAGCACAGTGACAAATTGGTCGAATGTGTCGCGAATTCCCTTTTAGATTTAAAGCCGCGTGTAGCCTATCGTCATATCTTTCCAGAGTAATTTATTTTCTCATTTCTCTCTCTCCCCTCACTACCCCTCTCCCTCTCTCTCTCTCTTTCTCTCTCTCTCTCTCTCTCTGTCTGTGAATTTATCTGGTAGTCACGTGAGAGGGGAAGGGGAGGAAAGTCAATAAAAGTCTCTGGCGACAACTGTTTCCCCCGTCGGTCTCTTGTCTCCTTCTTGCATTATCTCTCCTGCTTTGCTTTCTATTTGTTTATGCGCTGAAGCTTCTTTGCTCCTCCCATTTCCTCCTCCATCGGCTGTGTTTCCTGTTTCGGTCCACTCTCATATCATAGGACTACAAGCTATACCTACTCCTCTCCAGAGACACCTATTGATTTTATTCTCCCACAGCAAGCTCTTGCGCTTTGAAATTACAAAATCAGGAAGCTGTAGGATCCATCTCTTGGATCTAGCGCTCAGAAATGTTACAAAAAGCATCAGAAAGTTCTCAGAGGCTTACAAGTGGGAGATGAAGACCTGTGCTCTTTGGCCCACAGACATGAAACCACTTGTAGACTGCTCAGATCAACAAAGAGCTGAATATGAATCAATGTGTTTTCATTACACTCTGCCAAATCTATGGCTCCATCACAGCCCTACAGTGCACATTAAAACAATGAAAGGGTTGAAGGAATCAAGAAAGGGGGGATCATACAACGTGACATGAGTACTTTGCACAACCAGTTCCTTCTTCAATTCAGAACCGCGCATGATGCACCTATCAAAAGCTGAGGGTGTTGGTTGGTGGTATTACTTTAGAGAGTCATATTAGCATTCTGTTCCTGTCTGAACTATCTGATGGCAGGATGAAACAGAGATTATGCTCTAAATTTAGCCTACACTTAAAGTGACAGTTTTTTATGGTAGGCTTTTTATTAGGTAACTAAAATATGCTTTGTTGCCGTCCCCATCCAATGAAGTTCATTGCTTAGCTTCCTACAGTCCATCTATTTCTTTAAATTGGGGGTGTGCCAACTACCATTAACTGTGTATAATACATTGATTATAGACATATTCCGTATTCAGTCTCACTTTGAAACACATGAACTATTCCCCTAGAGTATCAGAAGTAAGAATGTACACCTCCTGTTAGTGCTTCTCTTTTTACCTAGTTAAACAAAAGAGATTTACAACATGGGTAACAACAAAATAATTGATACTGATAACACTTCTAGCATTTGCACTAATTCGTGGAGTACAAAAGCGGTAAACTTTGTCTATTGATAACAGTTGATTTTTACAACAAGAAACAGATGTTTAGAGTCTCCAAAATAAACTAATATTGCTTAACGTGTGCAAAAGTACAACCATACAACCAAGCTTTAGAAGAGCATTTGAGAAGAGGATGAGAAGAGCACCTTCTCAGGACTTTGCATGTTTTAGGTGACATCCCAGGTTCACAATTATTACAAAAAGGTTCCACATTATCAGTGAAATTCTATTACCAGAACATTAAAAATAATAGATTTATCATCTCATATTCTTAGTAAAATTATCAGTCAGATATTTAGAGCATCCCTAGTTAGTGACACACTTAAGTAGCTTTAAATGTTGTTAAGTGAAGTTAGTCTCAGCTAGATTATTAGTAGTATAGTGACTATAGTGACGAAGTACTTAGTGACTACAACTGCTAAATAATTGAAAAAACATTTCACACTTGCTTGAAATGTACTAAATTAATATCTTAGAGAAGAAAATGACAATGTAGAAAATGACAATGACAGTACATGAGATTATCCTTGACTTGTGGAGGTAAAACTAAAACTTACCGCACCAGTATCGCATACAGATATATGAGGCAAAAACACTGACACTTTACAGTAGCTTACGGCTCATGCTACTGTCGAGCTGAAGGGGTTGATAAAATTGAAGGGTCTCTGTGCTCTGGGTATCCTCGGGGGGTTCACACTTCCACAGCAAAGAGGACTGATGGCTGACCCACCCAGCAATATGACTTGCTCACTCAGCCCCTCCAATATCAGTGTCTCTATTTCAGTCACCACATCTGTTATTGTCTGATTCTTAAGAAAAAAGTGGCTGAGCAGAGGATAATGAAATCAAAGCCCAACACACACAATCAAGAAGCCCCTGGTAAGAAACACACTGTGTCAATATTAATCTCTCTGACAGAAAGTCGAAATATGGCATCTGTCACACATCATCTTCCCTCTCTCCTGTCTTTCTGCAGAGTGGAAAAAAGATGGAGAGGAGGTGGTTTTGGTGGGAGTGAAGAGGGGGAAGTTGTTGGAAATTGAGGACATGGACCGGAAAGGGCATAGGACTTTAGGATTTTCCTCAAATCTTGTTGTTTTTGTCCTCTTGCACTTGATGGGGCATGCATATGGAACTTTCAAACCTTGAGTAAAATAAAAGCAAATTTTAAAGGCAGTTGTAAGTGATGGCATGAAAACAAAATATAGTCCTCTAAAAGTACTTGACAGAGCATATCTTGGCTCAAGTGGAGATTGGGGCTTCAGCATATACCTAAAAGCTGGACTGGCACTATTTTAAGTATATTATATGTAATACCTCAAAAAAATTAAATAGCTAAATTTGAACAATCTCTTTGAATAAGACCAGGAAAAGCTGAATTGATTTACTTGCCACTTGGAGTGAGCAAATAATCAATACAGAGTAACTACTGTACGCTTCTCAGTAATCAGATATATCTTGTACAGTGCTGTTGGCCGCAGAATCAGTTTAAAAACCAGCAATAAAAGATGCCAAATTTAGAAGTTTTCAGGTCCTAAGAATACACTTAAAAATGACCTACTACAAAATCTTTCCTATTAACCAATTTTGCCAGTGTAGCCAAAGCCTGGAACGGTTGGTTCCTATGCCACAGAGCTCAATTGTACTCTTGGTATAAAACTATAAATATAAATATAAATTATATATATATTTTATATATTAATCGATTAACCTGCAATGATTGATTCCAACCAAATTACACTGAGTTGGTGCTGTAAAATTCTCACTTGAGTAGCTAATTCACAACTGAAAATTGTCCCCATCAAATACCTTGTTTACTTTTGTTTTTGTTCAGTTTGAAAGTGTTTAGACAGTCTAACATTTCGTTTAGTATTTGTTGGATTAGTTGTATACATTTGCCAACCAAGTGAAAACCTGCAGTAACAGACCCTTTAATGATAATTTAATGATAGGTTTAGGGCTATTACACTTACATTTTCTTTCCTTGTGTCCAACAAGCACGTCAATTCTTACATACAAAATGTTTATTTCCAATAATCCAACATGATCTCCAGACTCAAGCACATAACCTATAAAGTGCATACTAAAGGTCAAAGTGTGAAAAGCAACAAGTATGTATCAGACATGAGCTTCCAGACTGCGGGGCAGCAAACCTAATGTAGACTCTCATAATAAGATGCTTGCAGGCAGTCATCACAACCCAAGATCTCTTGGTGATGAGATATAAAATGTCCTCTGATATTTCATCAGCTTTCCCATGCTTGAGGTTTCTCTTCCCCATGCACATCTGCAATGCTTTATCTATCCTTCAATCATCCAAGACTCTCTCCCCCTTTTCAGCCTGTTATCTTTTTCTCCCACTCCTTTCACCCAGAACACTTTCCTTTCTTTCATCCTTTTTCCATCTCGCTTCCTTTTCCTCCCACCTCTTTCTTCTTCCTCCCTCTCTCTGTCTTTTGGACATTTCTCTTAGTCCTTTCTATATCCCTCCACACCGCCTCTCCACCCCCTTTCCCCCCTCTTTCCCCTGTGATGAATGAGTCTGTCTGCTGGGTGCAGTTCATATTTACTGAGCAGGGGAGCGCACACTGTCAGTCTCTCTCGCCCTCCACATCTCTATCCCTCCACTAAAGAGACAGAGAGAGCAAGAGGTTACAGTGGGATGAGAGGAGGAGGGAGACCGTGGTCAAGAGATCCACTCCAGGAGTCACAACGAAAGCAGCTGGCTTGGTGGAGAAAACATTAGTCTTGACCAGCATAGTTTCTTAGTGCTAGCATTAGAGGTGGTTGAGGGAGAGAGAAATCTTCCTTACCTCTTGACCAACCTGTCAATGTGGTGATACTAATAGGGAATAAACACCGTCTTTCCATCCCTTTGTGTGTAACTCGGCAGCCCACTCTCAGCACTCAATGCAACACAATTTAATGGTGTTTTCTCTCTCCTTCCTTTGTGTGAGCTATGCTTTTAGGCACATTTGGACTTGAGAGGGAGAGAATGTAAGAGCCGCTACCAGCTGCAGCTTACCAAAGGCCCACAAAATACCCGGTTTCATCTACACCCACACACACCAGTGTGTTGTGGGGAGTCAAACGGTGTGTTTTGACCCGTGTGTTGACCCCTTCATGAATAAGAGGAGTGGATGTGGGCCTGCCGGAGCCCAAAGGGACAGGCCAAGAGCCGCTGCAAAGCCCTGCAGAGCCACCATCTCTTCCCACACACTGACCTCCGAGGCCAGCCAACACCAAAACCACCGTAGCGTGACGACATCAGTGACACCAAGCGCCAACGCACACAATGTGTTCCTCTGCCAAATTGACAAAATATAGACAGTAAATACAAGGAAAATTGGATAGCTCATATTACATCACAAAAAGAAAATCCCCTCAACTGGACTTTTATAAGATTCAATATGGGGTAATTTAATTCTCAGGCTGCAACCTAAAACATAACCAAGTGTCTGTCAAAGGGGGCAGATTGAAAATGTTTTTGTCATTTGGTTTTGGGACAGGCAAGAGTAAATAAATGTAGGGTTTCATGTTTTATTTGAGGATGATTTGCTGCAGACTCTCAGTCAAAGGGATGAATCTATATCTGCGTTGATTAAACATAATGTCACTGTAAACATTTATATCATGTAGCTGTATGTCAGAATCTAAGGAGGAGAGTAAAAGAGAATCAGGGGAAAATAGCTGTGGAGAGGAAAACAGTGGAATGCTGAAAAGAAGAGAGGAAAGCATCATGCCATAATCATCTGAATATTAGAGAAAATTGGACACAGAAAAGGTGAAAATTGGATATGGCAAAGGAGCAGGAGCAGAAAAGCCTGTGAATGCATCAAATGTGGAAACAATGACCAGTATCAAAACGGATGAAACAAATGTAGGCTCCTCTGGATAAATCACTGCTGTAAAATGTCCTTTAGGAGGTTCTAAAAGCCATCGTCAGCAGACAAATGACAGGGTCAGAGGTCTTAGACAGGGAGCACTATCATCTGGAATAACATTGTCTACGATGGAGGAGGAGGTATGATGTTGCTTTACAATGGGTCATAAAAAATGTTTTCTATATGCAATAGGCTACTGACCACAGGCTTATTCCACATCATAGTTCTAACAAATTGCCTGAACTTCTGAGGGAGAGACATTTCCCGAGCTCGTCTATTCCCTGAAGCATTCTTTCCACAGCTATCCATTTCCCCCTGGTGCCTCAAGAGAGGAACTACTGCTGTTTCACTGCGGCCTTACACGGAGTATTTGCTGGCCGACTCATTTGCTCGAAAGCTGATGTAGGCCTCAAACTGTGATGCATCCGGCTATCGCCCGTCAGACGATGAGATACACACACATTCAATGGAAAGGATAAACAACAACACCTTTATTTGTCAGGATGCATTCTCTGCCACCCTGTGTTTGTGTGCTGCAGCATCCCCCCACCCTCCATCCTCCTCATCCTCGGATCATATTTGTCCATCTGCCTGCCACACCGATAGAACATTCCAAAATCGGCTGCTGTGCAATCTATCTCAATTTTCCAAATCTATTAACTTTCTTTGTGTGGCCTGCCTCTCCTCCAGCTCGATCTTTAAAAACCGTGGTTGTTCAACAATTATGATAACTGCAACAGGGGGAATTAGAGAATCCACTCATTCATCTCTCTGCCCCTCCTCCGCACAGACATGACGCGGCTAAATGAAAAATGGACACGCTTTAAGAAGTATTGATTCCAGCTTTAAACAAAGGTACAGTCAATATTATTTACTACTAAATATATCTTTGTTATCTGGGCTGGAGTCGTAGTTACTGCTCTGTCCTCGTAATTGCGGACATAAAAATAATAGACCAATTCCCACTGAATTGACCGAGACAGGTTTGGTTGTGGCCCTTGTCCTAGTGATGCATATCCTGGGTGTAAATAAATGTGTGAGCAAGGTATTCCTCTGATGACTGCCTAACAAGAGGTATATATATATTCTGATCCAAACAGGAAAAAAGAGAGAAGAGAAGCAAAAAAAGAGGGACAAGAGATATAGGGAGATCAAGCAAGACAATTCATTTCAAAATTACATTAAAAAGGGAATTTATCTTCCTTATCAATTTATCATCTTATCTTTTTAATGAATTTTATGTCAGAAATTGTGTTTTCTTCCTCATAGAGTTCTGCCACAGGAATTCTATATTTAAGTTTTAAGGAAGGTGTTTCTTTTGAGATATTTCCTGAGCCCCCCTGGGGATCCTTTTTTTTGTGAAAAAGACCATTATTATTTTTTTTACATTGTCATTTTTTGTGTGCAACTCAAGAACAGCGAATGTCTCCCTGGCAAAAATGTGGATGCGAGTTTTTTTATAAATGAAAAATTTCCAGATAACAATTTTGCAAAGCTAAAACATAATAGATGACTTTGTAGGTTCTACTAAACCTTTAGCTGCAACTAGAGCTTTTTCTCCATATGTAAAAGATGTTAGCAGTCAAAAAGTGTTTCAAAAAGTTTTCAGCAGCACAGTCTTTCATATATATTATTTGTTATGACAAAAAATAATTCTCAGTATTTGTAATGTGTAACGCTGTGGAAAACAGTAAGCACTTGAAAAAAAAAATTCTTGAGAACTATCAAAGTCATTTCTTTCTGTTCTTCATGTACCTCCAGCACCTGAAAGCTGGCCATGTGTGGCCCACCTTTATTCCAACCTAGTTGAAAAAAGCTTTATTAAAAGTAAATAAAAAACCAAATGCAATTATTTGCAAATTCTCTTGCACTGTATTCAATTTAAAAAAAAAAACAAAACAACAAAAAGCAATAAATTCAGAAATTACAAACAAAATCAAGATTTTTGATGTTTTAATGGATCGGCTTTGTGCTATTTGAAAATCCGTGCTTATTCTGACTTAAATGCCAACATCACATTTCAAAAAATTGTAACAGTGCAGGGAAAGTTGTAAAAGTTGTTA
>JAQNCA010000030.1:8184446-8196247 GCA_029783725.1 Acanthurus tractus
TGATCTATGTACATTTCTCACATAATCAGAAGAAAGCCACAAAGATGGCAGACACTTACGCTCATGGGGTCCAGAGAGAAGTGCTGTGGGTTCTCAAGAGCCTTCTTATGTTCATCTCGAGATAAACACACAGCACTGTTTCCTCTGCAAAACTCACGACACGGACGACAAGTGCCGCCTCCCTTGGCAGAGCCCACAAACAGAGGCTTACACTTCTCACAGTGTTTTCCCTGAGAGTGGATGAGAGAAAATGTATCACCAGTGGTCATAGAAAAACTGTGTTTACAGAATTTGCATGTGATTTACTTTGACTACTTACTATGGTGTTATTATGGCACTCAAGGCAAACGTCTGGTTTGTTCACACCAGCGCAGTTGCTGTGTTTGTTGCAGCTGCATTGAGATGAACAGTTATCGCCCACAAAACCAAAGTGACACTGGCACACTCCTGGGGACATGCATGTCCCATTCACACAGCCTTGTGCACACACTGGTTCACACTGGCCAGACACACTGCACAGGAGAAAAACAAGAAGAGTTGATTTGGACAATTCTGTCAAGTTACTATAAAAAGCAATGCAGAATCTTTTCAGGAATTCTTGTTTTTTTTTAGTGCTTGAGGCATACATGCCGACTCCTGATCTTACCTGCTGAGTATGTAACCCTGTTTGCAGGTGCAGTGGTATCCCTGGGGTAGGTCGTGGCAGTCCTGGGTGCTGTTGCAGTGGTGATGGCCATTGGCACACTCATCTTCTTCTGGACAGTGGAGGAAAGACCAGCTGCTGTTTCTCAGGGGGCAAACACCTTCACTCACACCTGGGAGATCAGAACGGAAAGTAAAAGCACAATTTTAGATCGATGAAATAGTAACAGACGAAGTAAACTGACGATGTCCAATAATGCTTAGCCTTTTAAACACAACATCTGAAATTTTTTCTCACCATCAAGTCCACCTTGTAGGCAGCGTCCAGCCCCATTTCCCCCCCTGGCAGCACACCAGCCACACTGAGGCCTAGCAATGCACTGGGAGCACTGGGTAAGCTGGGAGCACTGGGGAGAGCATGAGTCCCCCCCTGAGAGCAGGCGACCACACTGTCCCGCCTCACACCGCAGGGGCACAAAAGATGGGCTCATGCACTGGAGGAAGGATATATCATATCAAATACATATCATTGCATTTTTAAAACTCACACAAAATACTCTGTTAAGCTCGAGTAGGGCAGTCCTACCTGCTGCAGAGCCAAGCTCCACACACAGTGCTGCCAACCCCCGTCAGAGCCTCTGGAGCCCAGACAGAGGCTGCAGTTATGTAGAGTGTGGCAGGGTGGAGGGCACGGCATAGGGGGAGAAGACTCCACCTGCATTGGTGAGACGTTGAGCAGGGCATAGCTGAAACATGTCCAGTCATAAGTTGGGTTCACACTCAGGATCCGTCTTGTCTCCCCTGGAGAAATTAAAGTAATATTACATTTTATTTATACAGCAAAATTATATCCAAAATAATTATTTGTGTTCATGCTACCAGATGTGGTGATAATGATTCACAGTTTCTTTTATATGAAACTCTTAAGCTCTTTTTAAGCTACAGATGAACAAATTTAAAAAGAAAATAATTTCTACAATGCCATTTAGGCTCCTAATTGTTATTGCCCATACCTGTGCGCTTAAACTGGCGAGTCCACATGCATTTTCCAGAGGCAGTGCACTTGGGGCAGTCGGAAGCCTCGCAGCTGGTCTCAGTGCAGTTGCTAGACAGGAAGATTTCTCTTTGGTTGATCCGGCAGTCATGTTCAGACGTACAGCTTACAGAGCTGCTGATGCAGGCACCTTCTGGACAGTTTGTGCACCATTTACACTGCAGAGCAGGCTGTGAAAATCATAACAAATTTGAGTTTACAGACATAACTTGTCTCTCTTTGATTAAGTGATGCTATAGAAGAGTTGTATATCACCTGTGATGGACTGGAGAATGTTTTTGGGTGTCGAGCCAGGCATTCACTGCAGGTCTTTAGTCTGCGACACTGGTCTGGCTGACGAGGGGTCGGGGAACAGGGAGACTGCCCAGTGAAGCAGCCCATTCTGATGGAGAGGGAAAAATTCTTTTCATTCAGAAGCTGCACAACAACCTTTATCTCTAGCGCATGATGCTATTCATTCAGAGCTGTTTTCAGAAAATGTGCTACCTCTCAGCAGTATCAGAAGAAGCACATGTTCCCCTGCACCAAACGCAGCTGCCTGTGGTGGTGTTGCAGGCCTCTGGGGTGGGCAGCAGGGCACAGGGGTCAGAAGGTACAGACAGGGTTAGGAGTCTGCCCAGTGTGACACCATTAAAGCCTCCTGATAGGAAGAGACGGCCACCCCAGCTTGTCATGGCAAGGGACACTGAGCGATTAACTGAATCTCCTACAGCAGAGACTAGAGTAAAGAGATGAAGAGTGGTTAGGTTATTGCATGGTAAATGATGATTTGATCATAAAAGTCCTGCAGAAAGACGTCAGAGCAGCCACCTGGTTGTATCCAGGTGTTGCAGTTGATCTGGTACAGAGACACTGAGTTACTGTAGTCCTCTGCTTCTGTCCTTCCCCCAACAATAACCATGGTGTCTTTGATCAGGGCTGCAGCGTGGAAGAACCGGGACAGGGGCTGCATTGCACAGAGATATAACCAACAAAAGTAGATAGGTTATCTTGATGCAATGGACTGAAGGGAGACACATGCTTGGCTAATCAAGAGATTAGATGGAGCAGACCTCTTACCTTATTGCCCTGTGAAGGGACCAGCAGAGACCAGGTGAGGTTGGGGTAGTACAGACTGTAGAGCTCACCTGAAGGCTCCACGGTTTCAACATGAAAGCGATAGCCTCCAAAGACATAAATGGCATCAGTCTGCTCATGGTAGACTGCTGAGTGGCCATATAAACCTGAATGAAGAACACCCCAGGCAAAGCAGGTTTAAGTCCAAAGGAAAAGTCACTGCGTTAGTCGACACATTTTCAAAATAAAAAAGGAATTTCTCTGCTGGGCGTGCTGATGAATTAACTTTTTTTTGTACTTGTAAAAATGATGCAAAACACATAACAAAAACCAAAGGCTTTAAAGACCTGTAGGTGGGGTGCCAGTGTGGGGGGCAATGGTCCAGTTTCCAGAGTGAGGGCTGAACTCCAGCAGATGGTGGTTGAAGCCATTCTCCGGGGAGTAACCGCCAATCAACAGCACAGAGGTGTCCCGCCGTACAGTTAAAGTGTGGCCAGCCACTGGGGGCAGCACTGAGCTCTGTCAGAATTGAAGGAAAAAATTATTTGTTAGAGGTAAAACACTTTACTGTACATTTTTTAAACATTTTGCATTCTCGGGATAAATCAAATCCTAACCGTGTGTTCTCTCCAGACTAAACTGCTAAGATTGAGACTCCAGGTGTCCATGGCCACACCGTTTTGTGTGACACCGCCCACAACCAACATGAAGTTGTGACTGACTCCATTGTTTCCAGAGCCAGACTCATGACTGGTCAAAAGTGAAGAGGCATGGTGGTAGCGAGGGCTGGGAGTTGAACCCTCTTCCACAGAACTGGTCAACATTTGGGTCCAACGGCGCTCTGATACAGAATATCTTAACAAACAGAGGCAAATTTGTTATTATGCATACAGACATACACATGCTACTTGCTTACAGTATATTAACATCCAAAAATGCTTCAGTGTCAAGCCTTTTAAACAAAAAAAAAGTTGCAATTTTGTTTTGAAAATTACCCATATTTATTTCAGCTTTACCTCTACAATGAACCAGACTATTCCAACATTGTATGGTCCACCCTAGTGTATGATTTTAGATAGCACGCTGGATTTCTGAATTCAAAAGACTGGTAACGTGTAACAAAAAAGTGACTGGTCTATTGTTACATATGACATAAATGTTGGGCAGCAACATTTTTTTCTAAATATTCACAATGGCAGGTGAGCTGAAAAAGGTCAGGGTTACCAAAATTTATCACTTTGGTGTTTGGCTGCTAATGTCTTCTTCTTTTGTAAATCCCCCGGTGGTCAGTCGCACACATCACATCATCAATCATCACAACCATGTCTTGCCCCTGCTGACTCCTTGATTTACATTGATTTCAATTTGTCTGTTTCTACCTCAACTACTGGCTTAACAACTGAACAAAGACCCTCTTAAAAATTTACACAAAACAGTGAGGCAAAGTAACAGTGCAACATTCCTGCCAGGCAATACAAAAGTGGCTTTAGTTTACATGTCCCTACCTGTAGACGTTTCCCAGAATGCCCTCTGATAGAGAGAGCCCTCCATACATCCAGAGGTTGCCCTGTGGTCCAGACACCAGAGAGTGGCCCATCCTGTGCAAGAACCTGTGGGCCTGGTTCTGTGGGGTAACAGTGCATATGAATGTGTGTTTTTGTGAGATGGGTTGTAAAATTCATTGAGGGATTGAAACATTCGTATGCTTGTTTGTATGTTACCACTGTCAGCTGTGTGTCCAGCAGTGTTTCCCAGACCAGGCTGTTGGAGTCCCGCGGAACAGAGCAGTCTGGGCCAGCCCAGCTGTCTGAGCACACACACACTCCCAGAGACTGACACAAACAAAGTAAGTTAGTTAGTAATTTATGAAAATATATTCTCTCATTTTGTAGAGTTTTTGATTGTATTTTTTATATTCACTCATAGAATGTGATACTGACTTAGTGCCATGACAATTAACAACTGGTAACTACTTTCCAACTGTCATTGTAGCTAAAGATTATTGTGAAAACATCACAACAAATCAAATAACAGACCAGGGAACAGGATCTTTGTGCTTAAAAGGCAACTTGGAAACAAAAGCAAATGTAAACTTCTTAATTTAAATTGTTAGTTCTTACTATATTACAAGTTCCTCTTCCTTCTGTTACACCACAATCCTGAGGGCACATGGGTCGGTCACAGTGGGGCCCACCATACCCCTGAGGGCACTGACAGAGACCCCCTTGACACACAGCTCCACCTGGACACACTGGTGACCCCTCTTCTCCCTCATCGGAACTCTGGTGACAGCGTCTCACCCAAAAAGACGCATTGAAGCCTTGAGGTTTGTTTGAGGAGACGTTTGCCTCAAAGTAGACCGATATCACACCTGTAAAAAGTGACATGGTGATTTAGGATTGAGTGTTGACATACCCACTATTACTCGATTAATTTACTGAATGAATACCTGATGTGGCCTCCACTGTGATGGGCTGGGTCCTTGTGGTGCCACAAAATGCTCCAATCAGGTTGTGATCTGAATGGACCACTCCGTTGCTCAGGAAACGAGGAAGGCCATCAAACACATAGACAAAGGAGCTCTGCGTAACAAAATGCAGGGAATGTACAAAAGAGAGAAAAACATGACATTTATTTCTGCTACAGCACAGCTAGCATGAATATTTTGCATGTGTGCTTATTGATAAGATCAGATTAAGTTTGCACTCACTTTACAGTGTGTATGAGAGTCTGGGTGTAGAGTGAGGGCTACAGGGGGGCACAGCTGTCTGGGCAGACAAGGAGCCAGGTTCTCAGTCACTGACAGGACCCACAGGCAATGAGAAAGTCCTCCTTTCCCCTCTGTGCCACTCCGCCACCCCAAAGAGGAGGAGAGAGGCATGGCGGAGGAGGAGGTGGAGGAGAGAAGCACAGAGCGTCCCTGGCACTGGCGATAACATGTTCCATTGTTCCTATTGGATAAAATTAACATGACAGGGAAAAGAGGTATGATGAAAGGATCTGGAAATACAAAAATCAACCTAAGACTTTCACTGTTTTTATGTTTTGATTAAAATTTGTTTTCTGTAAGCTGTGCATTACACAAGGTTAGTGCTGCACAGCACTGGTTTATGTCTGAAAGCTGGACAGTATGTCAAAATAAAATTACATTGCAATTATTCTGACAATTTGGAAAATGCACTATGAGTCACAAACAAAACCTGAAAGTTAATTTATTGCATTTCATTGTAGTTACAAGAAATATAAAAAATAATAAAATGTTTCACTATACTTTAGGTATATATATTTGAGATCTCTTTACCTGGGGTCTCCGTAGTAACCAGGCAGGCAGGACTCACAGTGTGGTCCCTGAGTGTTGTGGGTGCAGTAACACTGGCCTGTCTGGTTGTGACAGTATCCACGAAGAGGGTCACCATGGCCGTTACACTCACACGGCACACAGCCGCCGCCACCAGCCAGGGCTGAACCAAAGCTACCTGGACGGCAGTGTTCACAGTGTGGCCCTGTGGTCCAATCTGAATGACAGAGGAAGAACATCAGCTGAGCAACTTTCAACAAATGGAGTTTTTTTTTTTAATGTATTACATGAATCTGCCTCATAACATGTCTTGTTTCAGGATGAGTTAAACACAACAGATGACTGAAAATAAGTTTTTGAAATATGTCAGGTACTGTAATGAGGTCTCACCCTGGCATTCGTCACAGATCCCTGGTGCAGTTATGCAGGTTGAATGGAAGTTGCAGCCACAGTCCACATCGCATTCAACGCCACTGAGAACCAGAGTAGCGGGGTCTGACGTCCATCCCAGGGAACATTCACACTCAAATCTTGGGCTGCCACTACACTGGCCCTCACGACATTCGTTGTAGCACCTGTGTAAAGGAGGGAAATTTCAGGAGGGTACAAAATATATTTTTCCCCCCAGATTTACAAAAGAAATTCTGAGGACTACATGGTTCAGAAGAAAGGGCTTTTTAACTTGATAACGCTGAGAGAATAAATAAATCAACAAAAAAAACACATTTTTTGTTGAAGGCTCTTACGTCTGGTTGCAGTGCAGTGTGCCATCTCCTGTGTATCCTCTCTCACAGTGGCACTCGTAAGAGGTGGGAGTGTTGATGCAGGTAGCAAAGAGGTGACAGCTGTGGAGACCCAGTCTGCATTCCTCTACATCTGGGCAGGTGGGGTAGGACCAGATCGCATCTTGCTCTCCTTCATCAAAGTGCTCCAGCTCCATCTCCATTTCCAGCGGCCGAGGTGGAGCCAAGGTCTGAGGCTCCGGGCTGAAGGAGCCGGACAAAAAGATGTGATGTGAAACGGACGGACTATATCGAAACGCATCAAAATCTGTAAATTTAATATGAGATATCTTACTTTGCAGCACGTGCTTCAGCCACTGCCACACTGCAGTTATAGACCAAGGGGTCATCCATTCCAGCCCAGTCTCCCCTCAAACATCTGAAAAGAGGGATGGGAAACGAGATGAATACAAGAAAATCTAAAATAAAACAATGACTGTTTACATATCCGCACTTTGTTTATAAAACTGATTTTTAAATCGTCATCTAAATGTGCTCTCTTTGCACTGGGCACTGTATTGTTCTGTGTTCACCATACTTACTTTCCAATTGTGGGATTGTTGTAGTCACCACACCAGCCACACTGAAATGTTCGCAAGCAGTCTGTGCATGTGTTTAAAGCTGAACACTGCTTACACTGGGGAACCGAATGGACACTGACGAGGGAGAGAACAAATAATCAATATACAACATTATTAACTGAAGGTTCATTTGACTGCCAAAATAAAACTAATTCAATCAGTGTGTTGTTTTATTTTGGTCAAAGTAATGCAAGTTTGCTACAGCATGTATTTAAGATAAAATCACTAAAACTAACAGATGACAGAACACATGTTACTGTACATATAAGTGCATAAAGTTTCCTTGTGTATTAACTCTTAGAAAAACAAAAGAGGTTGAGAAAATGTCCTCATTTTACCTGTCATACCAGTCCCTGCATTCTCCATAGGGGTACTTTGTGAGGTAGGCCGCAAAATAGAAGCAGGCCTGGGCTGACTCACACCATGCACACTGACTGGAGTTGGAGAGGCACTCACCACATGTCCTTCTCCTTAATAAGGCAAAATGATGACCAGTGAGGGGGGGTAGTACAGGAGAGTTGCAAGTTTTGTTAAAACCATTGATTATCTTCAATAAATGCAGTTTTTCAAACTCACTGGTTGCAGACTTTAGGACAACCCCTTGGATCACGTATGGATCCATCCAGTCTTCCCCGTCGACTGCACTGGTAGTCACCTTTCTTGCTTGAGTTTATTTGCCACTCACAGTAAGGGTCCTGATGGTTAAAGTTAGCTTTGAATAAGTCGGGAACACAGTGCTTTCAATTAGGCTGTATATAAATGAAACTATTCTAAAATGTTAAATGTTATAACATTTTGTTAAATGTGACCCACCTGAGTACAAGCTGAGCAGTCTCGGTACTCTTCACACAAGGTGCAGTGCTGGGGTGCAAGCAACAGATGGCGCTGACCTTCTCCCTTGCCTTCCCCCATCTCTCCCTCAGGGCAGGGTTCCAGGTCTGGGCTGTCCCGCAGAAGGCAGCGGGACAAAGAGGGGCACCAGCCACAGGACTGGTCTGACAGACAGGCCAGGCAGGACATATATCCTGAGCAAGAACCTGAACGATAAGGCTCCAAGAACAGGAAGGAGATCTCCTAAAAGGAAATTATGGGACAAGATGGTACATAGTAAGTTATCTTGTTTCTACTGAGGGAGAATTATTGTTTAGAAAAATTTACAGAAATGCAAATGTTTAAGGAACACCAACTGCTAAATCAGGTTGAACCTCCTTCTCTTTGTAGAGAAGCACAGGTTTAATGGTGCCAGTACTCACACTCCCTCCAGGCAGTGTTCTGTTCCAGATCAGGGCCATCTCACTGGTCTGTCCAGAGCCCGAGTTGTTAAGGTAACCCTCAGCCTGAACAAGGTAATGGTTACCCCTGGTCAGGTTAGAGAACAGTCTGCCTCCATCTGCACGAGCCAATAGCTTCAACTCCTTCTCCTGCTGAGCTGCCCATCGACCCACCACCTCCTGCTCCGACGGTAAAGATGTAAAGAATTAGAGTCAGAAGAAAAGTAGATCACAGTATGGTGAATAACAATTAATCCTGTCAATACTTTCAAATATAAGATGATTTTGATTTTGTCTTAAAATCATTTACTGAATTTAAAAAAACAAAAACAAACTAAAGTGTTGACTTGCACTTTTTCTCTCACCAGTTGGCTGGAGTTGGGCCCAGATGCCATTCGAGCCTCAAAGTGAAGCCTCTGGATGCGAGCCCACATAGAGACAGTCTCAGTGGGAGCGGGTGCGGGTGGAGGGGCCCCCCACAATGGGTGGATGAAGCCCCTGAACTGAAGGGCTACGTCCATTTCTGTGGTGGGGCTAAGGATGATGGTGGTGCTGCGGAGGATGGACACCTGGCAAAGGGGTGATGAGGATGGAGGACAGAGGGGGATGGATGGAAGTGGAAACACATCAACAGAAGCACTATTCTCTACAAACTGCTCCACAAGTTTGACAAACTACTTGAAGAAGGAATCTTCTCTAAGATCAATTGCATAACAGACAGTGAAAAAGAACAAAAAAGAAGAATAGTGAGCATCAGAGTGAAGAGGTTAAAAAAGCAAAGAGCACATGGCAGAAATGAACAGTAAGGAGAAACAATCATCATGTTCAGGTTGGAGAACTGCAGTGGAGTTACAGCAATGTTGGAGGAAGGAAGGAGGGATAAGCAGAAGCAGAGGGAAGTAATTACAACCACAACTAGTACAATTAGCACTTAAGATTTGGACTCCGTACCTTGTCAGGCTGGGAGTCGTTGCGGGGGTGCTGGAAGGTGAGCAGGTGCAGTCCCGGGACATAGTTCTCGGTGCGACAGGAGTGGAGGGAGGTTAGGAAAAGGGTACGCTCCCCCCACCAGCCGTACGCCCCTGAGATCTGGTCCACACGGCACGCACTTCGCTCTGTGAGACCGAGAGGGAGAGGTCAGCACACAAAAAACACATCTGACCTCTTAAAATCTCAAGATACAGCAGTTTCCTACTGAAACAAGTCTGATCTGTGACTTTTGTGTGACGTGTGTTCAAAAAAGTAAAGCCACATGACCTCACTGCACGGCAAGAAGATTGCGATTGGACAGGTGATTCAAAATGTGATCTGAGTAGCCTGTCCAATCTCAGACGGGTGCAGTTGGGTCACTGTGCTCTACCTCTAAACCACGCACAACTAGAGTCTAGTCCCTCCCATGTCAACTCCCAACATTTTTTTTCAGTCTGAGGCTTAGCCTCTCTTCTGCCCTCCTTCCTCCCTCCCTGGGTCTCACCTGATACTGGTAGGCAGGACTCATTCTGAACACACCAGCCGAATTCCCCTGGGGCGCGGGCCAGAGAAGCTGGAGTACCACTGAACACCAGACAGGACTGGCAGTCAGACAGGAAGCGAGCAAGGCCCATGCAACCAGTGCTGCCACACTGTGAACACCATAGAGGGGTTAAATGTTGCAAAAGGAATCCTGACAGAAATCCATACAGATGTGTCAAGGTGAGACAACTGTTTTGGCTTTCTCACTCTTTGAGAATACATAAAATAACCGCAAGGCAGGGAAAAGGGAAGTGTTACCGGGTTAGTGGGCTGGTACTCTCGACAGCGACCTTCACACCAGCTGCACTCTGGGTTTTTAAGGCACATACTTTCGTCTAGTGCCTCAGCACAGACAGCATCCTGCATACCAAACAGACACACACAAACACATATGCATATTCTTTAAGAATGTAGTTATTTCCTTTAGCAATTTTTCTCATCCTTTCTCCCATCAGTTCCAACACATTTATTAGATTTCCCCATGATATGACTTCTTGATTCTCTTGTCTCATGACAGTTTCACTCACCCTGTCACCCTGATCACTACTGACAAATAGTGGAACTTTGTAAGCCACCAAGTCTCCACGGGCAACACCGCTGTAACCCCCAGCAACGAGCAGGACTCGTCCCTCCATCACAGCGGCAACATGCGAATAACGTCCTCTCACAGCATCCCCACCTTAGACAAAAAGGAAAGTTTTCTAAGCACTGCAGAGGAGGATTGGCAGCACAAGCAAAAATCACCAAAGAACTAGCTGTTGATGAAAAACTAGAAAGAAACTATCAACAGGAACTCACTGAGTGACCATCTTTCCCCAGCTGACACCCATTGGTGACAGCCCAGGTGGTAAAAGAAAATCTCCTCATCATAGCACTTCTCCTCTTGGTAGTGAATATGTACATTCCCCCCTAGAGGAGAAAGGCAGGGACAGAAGAAATTAATCTTTGTTGGACCGGTTAAAAACTGGTTAAAAAGTTTTATGTCTGGCAATTTTCTCTGTGCTCACCATAGACCACCATATAGTTGCCAATGACAGTGGCTGAGTGGAAGGCTCTTTCTCTGGGGCCTGTTGCTGGGAAACGGGAACGGAAAGACGTCCAAAACCGCCTGTCCACGTGGAACACGTCGGTGTTGTTCACCCGCACACTAAACCTTTCAAAAAATAAACAGCAAGTGTGCTTTAAGTAGTAGAAGACGCTGCTTTGCCATTTATTTGTTTAATTATTCTAAAACTGTTCTTTGGATTAGCACTTGTTTCATTATCCAGTTTGATTTTACATTTTTTCATACAGGAATGGGGTTTTATCAGATCTAATGTGACAAACAGCTTTCAAGTTGCTCTGTGTGAGCAGAAAAAATACAGAAATAGGCTAAAAATCTGTGGCCCCTAAATGCAGAAAAACATTATGAAACCACAAAGTGAACATTTCCCTTTTCTCATTAACAACCACAAAGATGCAGACACTGTTGACGCACACATCACAGTTCATTTTTCGTTTTGCATTTTACTGTATTGAGTGCACTTATGCACATGAGAGTGTGTACCTGGCAGTAGTAGGCCTGTGGCCCCCGTAGACCAGCAGTGTCCTGGATGGGCTGTGGAA
>JAQNCA010000030.1:8196347-8206415 GCA_029783725.1 Acanthurus tractus
TTTATTTGTTTAATTATTCTAAAACTGTTCTTTGGATTAGCACTTGTTTCATTATCCAGTTTGATTTTACATTTTTTTAAACAGGAATGGGGTTTTATCAGATCTAATGTGACAAACAGCTTTCAAGTTGCTCTTTGTGAGCAGAAAAAATACAGAAATAGGCTACAAATCTGTGGCCCCTAAATGCAGAAAAACATTATAAAACCACAAAGTGAACATTTCCCTTTTCTCATTAACAACCACAAAGATGCAGACACTGTTGACGCACATATCACAGTTCATTTTTCGTTTTGCATTTTACTGTATTGAGTGCACTTGTGCAGATGAGAGTGTGTACCTGGCAGTAGTAGGCCTGTGGCCCCCGTAGACCAGCAGTGTCCTGGATGGGCTGTGGAACACCATGGAGTGGCCAGCAGTGGCCGGTGGCTTTCCACCAGTGGGCTGAACAGTCTCCCATCGTCCAGAACCATGCAGGCCGAAACGATACAGTGAGGAAGAAAACATATCCTCCTCAGTGCGACCTGGAAAATTTGGAGAATGGGATGAGAAAGATGCTGCTTGAGAATGATTTATTTTTCAATGGATAAATGTATGTCGATCCTAACATACACTGCAATAAGGTGATAATATAATGTCATACCCACCTCCAAATACATAGAGATAACTGTCTACTACAGCTGCAGCGTGATTGGCTAGTTTAGGGGCTCCGTTTGAACTTGAAAAGCCAAGCTGTTGCCAGTCATCGTGGAGTGGTCGGTACATCCAGACATCACTTGCCAGGGAACCGTTGGCCAGCTCTCCTCCAAATATAGCCATATTACCAGCCCACTCTACTGCTGTGTGGGAATGACGAGCCACCTAACAACATAGGAGAGCCAAACAGTGTGAGAAGGAATAAAAAGGAAAAGGAAGAGTTCAATAATTGATCTGAGCTCTTGTATTAACATTGACACACAAAGATTGTAATTAGGAGAAATAAAAAAAGGAGAACTTATTTATATGTACTACAATAAGCTGACTCCTGTAAAAGCCAAAGCCACAGTACATTTAAACACTCAAAGCATTTTTTAAAGTGTATCTGTCATGTGATGCTGCTGATGCCGAGGGGACTTTTTCTCTGTGACTAAAAACACAGTAGACATGCTCTTTAATGAAAAAAATGTGCATTTGGTAGTGAATTTTACAAATAATTTACTGTTTAGCCATGGAAGCCAACTTTTCGAGACTTGTGCATTTTAGCTACATTTTTCTTGCTACACATAATGGCTACAACTTTTAATGTTCCCTTCATTTCTTTCTTAAACTTGGCTTATTGTTAAGATGACATCCAAGGGTCAAGTTTCTGCAGAAGGCTGATAACAACATCTGATGCATCTAATGTGCTGCATGTGTTTCTGTGTATCCATAAACTACTTACAGGAGAGTGACCATAAGACCTGCTTTCCCATTGATTGGATGTGAAGTTATATTTTATCAAGTCACCAAGAGCTCTGTTCAGGTCAAACCCTGGGGGAGAGGAAGTGATAACCAAACACACACTTGTCATTTTTCAGTAAAAACACTTTCAGATACTAAGGAAGATAAGAAGTGAAAAAAAGGCTAAATGTCAATCAGCAACTTTAAAGGAGGTTAAAATTTTGACTGGTAAGTTCTCTGAAGAGATAAACAATGCTGCAAGTTAGAATTTAATAAATGTATCAAATGAGTGGATTTGTTTCAAAAATATTACAACAACATCAGTGGAAAATCAAATGTATGTTACTCTCACCTCCAAACAAGTACATTGCACCAGTGGAGGACAGGTACACGCCAGCAGAACCTGTCCTGGGAGGAGTGTATGGGTTTCCCTCACTCACACGCCACCACTGCCCTGCTCCACTGTCATCATGGAGACCAAGTTGGCAGCTATGACCCATGAAGCCTGGGTTACACAGACAGCGTTCTCCTTTCTGAGACAAAACATGAAAAATACAAATATCTTAAGATCAGTATTGTATTAAGAACAATATTCTTAAAACCTACACAACCAGCTTCATTAAAGTGTATTCAGGTATGGATGAGTCGACCTTTGGCTGATGAGTGTTCACTCTGTGGGTTTGACATGCATTCCCCATTCCTAATCTTACCTTATCACACTGGCCATTTACAGCACAAGACTGGGAGCACAGAGGAGTTGTACAAGCTGCTCCTCCCCAACCCTGATGGCAATGGCACTTATATGTAGAGGAATCACAGCGGCCATGACCACCACAAGCTCCGGGGCACAAAGAGAAGGTGTAGGTTGCATTGAAGCCCAGAAGGTTGTAATTAGCATCACTGAAGAGATGAAGCAACATCTGAAAATAAAAATGAAATTTTAATCATAGACACAACATGAAAATTTGCCATGGAATGTATTTTAGAGTTGCATGCATCATGTCTTAATTGTTTACCTTGCCGGACTTGGCTTCAATGGGTTGAGGCAGGGTGTTGCCACTCAGACTAGCTAGGAGAGGGCTTTGGTAGGAGTCGCCATCATACACAAACAGGTAGTCATAGGTACACTCTGTGTCCATGAAGGTGAAATTCAGGACAATGCGGTGACTGTTGCTGGGAGCTGGGAGACATTAAAAGATACAAAATATTAGTGCACCAATCTGACAGCATTTTGCCTACATTGTTGGGTCAATTTTCCTGAGAAAAAAACACAATATCTTAATTCATACCTTTGATGAGCCACTCGCAATTCCCATTGACGGAATAGTTTCCAGGCCCATCTGTGACATAGCCTGGTGGTCCCCTCAACACCTGCCTGTGGCCCTTGCAGTCCCCCGCCTGGCACACAGGGACTTCAGCCAACAGCAGAACCACCAGGATGGAGACAGGGAGGGGGGAGGCCATCACTGGCACCACCTGAATGACGGGAGGCAATTGGGGTAAAACAATCATTGAGTGTGTGTTATAATTTAATCATTACTCCCAAAATATGCATGAATACTTGCAGCAAATTAAGAACAAACTCCCTGAATATCAGCTGATTTGAACTAAATTTACTACACAAGCCAAATTAACTACGCAGGTAGAATATAGAGGATCGTTTCGACAAAAATTCAATAGTCCAACAATGTGGCCCTGCAGTCTACTGTCTGTTTACACAAATCTCTTGCTGACGGATCTTACTACAATACTCCAGTTTCAGTATGCATAAGCTTTAAGTAATCTGCATGGTCATGTTAGATGTAAATCTGAATATACCTAAAGGCTGTTTCCGTTCAATATTTTATGCGCATCTTGAAACTGAGGCAGCTCCGGTGAAAAAAACTGTATTTTTGATGGAGCTAAAAACTGCTAGCCTTATGTACGATAACGTAGGCTTAGTGCATAAACCCACTAACATATCAGTAACTAATGCTGCGCGACACACATGTAACATTTTACACGAATATAGCTACATATCGACAGAGTTTACTATAGTGCGATATGCCTTCCTTGCATCGACTAGCTAATGGACATACCAACTAACGCTAGCATTCGCAACAAGAGGCTCTCCGCAGGCTAACGTTACCACAACATAGCTAACGTAAATGGTTGCTAGGCTAGCAAACCGATTCCCGTTAACAGTCAGAGGCCGTTAGCGGGCTAACATTTAACGTTAGTTTGCAAATTTGCGTAGCCGTACTCACCAGTTCCCGTCTCTTTGACTTCATGGTAACTTACATTTTCGATGACCCTTTAACGCAAGTAACCACATGAGCTGAATGGCAGCTTGCTTGAACAGCAAGTAACCACTGTTTAGGAATCCCAGTAGAGGACACCCCTCACCGCAACACAGTGGTCTACTAGCCTGCTCGCTAGCTAACAGTAGCGGCTCGGCCAAATCCAGATGCGCAATCCCAGTGGCTGCAAAATCTACCTGGATAAATCAATCTTGAGAGTAATCGATTACTATGTAAAAACAGAATTATGCTCAGTTAAAACTCGACTACTATACTTAAACGAAATGTTGCCAGCTAACGACAAAACCTTTAGGCACTATCGACCCTGATCCCTGCGGTTCATTTTAATGATGCCCGTTGTTTTGGTGCTGCGGCTGGCGAGCAGTAAACCATGGTAGTCAACACAAAGACAGCGCCGCGAGTGACCCATCCTACTACTGCCATCTAGTGGATGTGAGGCGCAATACTCAAACATCTGGACAACTACAGAGACAAAAACAGGCTAAGAACTACCGTTTTAATAAACACTCAAAATAAAGAACGATGAACTTTTACTACTTTTTTAAATGTTAATTTATAAGGCATACTTTTCCTAATAAATGTAATTCCCATGTAATCTATAATGAAATACGCCCCTCTCTCAGCCTTGTAGTCAGCTAAGTATAACTCTATTTGGTTCTTATTAATAAAACAAAAAAGTTACATTTTTCTGTAGTTTATTGATCTTTTGTTCACATGACGAAAACATATGTATGTGCATACAGTCAGTCAGAGTAGCATTAGTATTCTATTCAATTTTAAAGTACTGAACTGCATATTATTACATTTAACCAACAGTGAACATTTTAGATTACAATATTCCACCATAATCAGCAATATTATATCTTAATAGCAAAAAAAGATAAAAGCTCATCTTTGATAAAAAACAGACATAAAAATCTAGATGCATCCAATAATAACAAGTGTTATTATAAAATTAGATTGAACACTTTTTTTTACCTCCTTAAACTTATCAGTACTGTCCACCAGCATCTGCCATGTTCCCATTTATTTTAGTGTACAATGACTTTATTTTTTATGTCTATCATGAAGTGACAAAAGACTTAATCTTTTTTCTTCTAAAATAAAGAAAGGCACATTGAAAGGGGGTTGATCTAAATTTTCCTCTACAGACTCACTCCATATGTGATTTTAAAAAAAAATTAGAGTAATTATTCTCCTTGTTATTTTCCATTATAACAAGTAATTCCGTTGCATTATACTGTTCCATCATGAAGTATGAACAGCCACTTTTCCTGGAGCTAGAATCATTGGTGTTGCATGGAGCCCAGGACCAAAAATGGGAAACATCTTCTCATCAAACTCATGAGTAAAAGTGATAAGATGCTTTGCTAAACCCCCATCCCAGAATGACACCTCTCCCTTATCTATATTCAGCTTGATGCGAATCCTTTCAGGACGCTGCTCTACCTGCACCTCTTGTCGGTCAGATGTGAAGGCAGTGTACACCCCTTTGCTCAGTCCTATGGCCCACACACCACGGTGTGTAGAGACTGTGAACTTCTTTTTACGGATCACTGACTCTCTGCACACACCCACCATCCATTTGGGGTTGTCACCAACAATGATATCCCATCTGTGTTTCCCAGAGGTGTAACCTTCAGCGCCAAGGACAAAGACGCAGGGATCAAAGCGGTCCGAGTTGTCAGGAGTGGTCAGCCGCTCTGGGCTTTCCTTTACGCTGGTTAGATCAGGGCTCAAGCACAGCCATGGGGAGGCTGTGTTTGGATTCAGCACAACAGGATCTGCACAAGAGGAAGGACAAGACACAGATATGTTATATGTCTGACATTACTTATATATACTGACAAAAATTTTTAATGCACACATTTATGGACTAGAGACTAAGAAATCACCTACAATTTTAGGTGGCTTGATTGTTTGAGTAATTTTTTTATGCAAAAATGGCAACAAATGCTGTTATCAGCTTCTCTGATATCTTTTTTTAGTTCTTTATTTATTTTATCTAAGCTTTAATCAAGAAAAAGTCGTTGAGATTAGGAATCTCTTTTGTAAGAGTGTCCTAATATGGTGTTTTCCTGCTTTACTATGTTTTTTATCATAGCAAACCGAATATCTTTGGGTTTTAAAATGAAAAAAAGCCAGCCATACATTTAGTAAACTGCTTATGTATAGCACTGACTGTGTAAAACACTGTGTGTGTCAATTTGAGTCAATTACAGGGTTCTTGTTTGATTAATCTGTAATGAAAATAATCATGACTTGCAGACAGTGCAACTTGATTAGAAACTCCTCCTTAAAATCGAGGGCCATCCAGAAACCCAAGAGAGTAATTTACTTACTATATTTGACATGGGCCTGCATCTTCTTCCAGATCTTGAAGCTCAGAGAGCCAACATGGTTGCCCATATTTAAAAGAGAGTCGTCACACAAGCGGGGCTCATCACGAGGCCACTGGGCCCTTGAGCAAAGATAGCAACACAGAAAGTGATAAAGAGATATTTGTCAGCAAAAAACCTGGATAACACAGTTCTTTATCAGAGTTGAATGACAAAAATGTGCAGTTCTGCTTTAAAGAAATATCAAATCTCGTAACAATGATTTAATTATAGGGTAAATACATGATGTAATGTGATTAAAGTCCATGTTTGCTAGGCTTTCACAATTAGAGATTTTAGAACTGAAAATATGTTATTGATACAGTGAGTTTTGCAGTTACTTACTTTGTTTTTAAATTCTTGAAATTCTAAAACATAAAAGAGAGCAATTGAGATTAGTTTAATGCAACCATTTGAAAAGCTTCTAGTCTTTATCAGAAACAAAAAATAAAGCTCATTCTAGAGGGAAGAGCTGCCCCTTCTTACCTGAATGAGAGGCAGATCCTCATTACCCATTTCTCTTTTCAGGGTGTCAATAAGCTTGTTTATAGCTGTGATGTCATTTTTAGTTTTGGTAAGCAGCTCCTGAATGGCAGCAATTTTCTGCTCCTCCTCAGCAGCAAGCGCTGTTAGACACAAAGCTTCTTCTGTGATCAGCACGTCGCGGAGCCTCTCAAACTCAGCTTTTATCTGCTGCTCTGCCTGGCCAGCTTGAAACTGCATTGAGCAGGAGGATTGAGCTTAATTGAGTTAATTGAAATAAAAATATAATGTGTTATGTGTTGTGCTGTCCTCTCACAAAGAATAAATATTTCCGGCCGCTCTGTGGCAGCAACCTTACCTTTATGTGTTCCACGGCGCTGTTGAGTTTGTGTGTCATTTTCTTGTATGAATCCACTTTCTTTTCAAAAATCTGGACTTTGAAGCCTAGCTCTTGCTGCAGGGGGAGAGGGGGAATATGAGGTAACCGAAGTGAAACAGCATCATCAAAAGATACTTTAAGATTGTGATTCATGTAATCCACACTGGGGATGTGCTGTGACGTACTAATGGAAGGAGCAAAGATTAATTTCACTTTAAAACAACTTTGATTTTCCTGCTGCAAAGTTAAAAATGTCTACAGTAAGATAAGAAATAAGAAAGAAATATAAGAAAACAAATAAGAAGGGTCCTAGGAGAAAGCGGATGAGAGGCGAAGCTGGCAACTCAGAAATATATTAAGGTTATTTTAAAAAATTTAAAGTTAGTTTGACATTGACAAAGTGAATTTGATTATTAGCATTGGTAGCAAGGTGTTAAATTAGTTGAACAGTAATGTCTGGATCTGCAGGTAGTAGAGAGGTGGTATGGATTGCAAAATAATTATTATGATCAAAATCCCTAGAAAACTACATCTGGAATTTCAATATAATGTAACTTTTTGACTGGACGTTAAATGGGGTATTTAAAAAAATGGAATATACACATCTGACAGTACCACTTGAATAATCCAGGGGCTTTTAGAGCATTTCAGTTCCTTTCTCTTTCTTTGTCCTTGTACATGCCGGTAATGCACATAAATGCTGTTTTCCACCCAGTTAAACTGAAAAAGTGTAATTGTTCCTTTTGTATGGTTTCGAACAGTTATGAAAACGAACTCTCTTCACCTTCCCACACTTGCATTTTTAGTGTATTAAATCTGCAGAAAAAAATTTAAAAATATACAGATGAATTTGACAGACTGCATTTTTAAAAAAATATTACACTATAATACTGTTTTCGATAATTATTCTGATTTCGTGTCTTAAATCAACATATGTTGTAATCTACTCGTTTTCTCCCCCTGTGTGTTTCAATGAGGCCTTAATGACATATAAAGGGAATAAACATGTTGACGCCACGCCCAGCAGACAGCAGGAACACTTCACCTTACACACCGCCGCTCCCTCTGTCAGTGGGTACAGCCTGTGTGTGTTGTGTTGACTGACACACTCCACACACACGGGCTCCTCGTCTTTCTCGCAGTAGAGCTGCAGCGGCTTCAGGTGAAGCTTGCAGGTGTCCTCACCGAGGACACGTTTCTGGATCGGCCGCCAGTCTGAGTGTTTGAGGAAAGTCTCACAGGTGCTGCGGAGCGCACGGTTCGCGATGACCTGGCCTTCATCAAACACCTCCCTGCACATTGGACACTTCCTGTTGTACCGCAAACTTGTCTCCATACACTCGCGACAGAAGGTGTGGGTACAAGGCAGCAGCACCGGGTCCTTGAAGATGGTCTGACACACGGGACAGGTCAAATCCTGTCGAAGAGGCATTGGCTCTTCCGGCATGTCTTCATCCATGCTGTCAGCCATGGCTTCACAGGCCCTCTTCAGTTTGCTTTCGTTCTGATAAAACAAAAAAAAACGACGTATATACTTACAAAGACAAGCCTCGCATCGCTTCGTTTGAAAAGTTAAGGCTTCACTTGGTTGCTTGCTTTCACGAAAAACACAAAACGTGACCGGAGACAGGTTTTTTAGAGTAGAAACCAAACTCTGTCACAGCAACTTCGTCCCTACGCACCACAGTATCCCTTTCCGTGTTTTCGTGTGACAGCAGAAAAAAACTGCTCAGGGTTTATAAAACAATGCCCTCTAGTGGTTGTGGAGGCTCCAACAGACATTAGTACAATCAGTGTGTGTGGTAGAGGCGTGCACATCTGCACCCGTCTGCACATCTGTCAGACAGAGAAATACCATTAAACTTTTTTAAAACACACTAACGGTCACAAAAGCCTCTCCGAATAAAGAAACTTTTTTACTTTCCTCTACACATCAGTATTCTCCAGTTAACCGTGAATGCACTCAAACACATTAGGGCAAACAATTACTAATGAATTATCAGGCATTTATTTGACATTGACCTCACAGGTTTCTTTTTATGCGCAGTGCACTTTAATTGACCAAAATGAGATGTTTTATTAAAGATTTTTTGATGACACCTTATTTTAAACATGCATAAATAATGTGTGTGTGTGTGTGTGTACTTAAAGATGCAGATTTACTCAGTTCTTGTACTTAAGTAAAAGCAGCAATACTATCGTGTAGAAAATATGAGGAAATGTTACTCATTTTAACTTTTACTTGACTAAAAGTACCAAATCTAAGCATAAAGTCATGCTTAAAATACCTAAGTTAAAAGTATTCATAATCCAGAACAATTTACCTCAGAACAGGTTGCTCTATATTGTTGGATTATTATCATGGAAGCATCATTGTGTTCATTACTTCAACGTTGATGTGCTGAAGGTGATTTAACTATTCTCTGAAGTTTCTATTGGTTAGCTGGCAGACTTTCCCTCAGGGATCAATACATTTTTTATTTGATCCATAATAGCACATCATGATTTCCTTGTAATCCTGTTTTCTACTTTTAAACTAAATCTAAAAAGTAACTAGTAATTAAAGTTGTCAATATTTGTGATGTGGTGAAATAAAGTGGTAAAAAGGAGCATTAAAGGACATACATGGTCCGTCAAAATTGTACCCAAGTACATCAACACTGACTGATTATATGTACTTAGTTACTTTCCACCACTGTGTGTAGCCTGGTCTTGGAGAGACAGTGCATCAATTAGATGTAGTAAGAATAAAATGACCCTAAACTTAGCAGTTAAGCTTTTGCCTGCATGGGGAAGATTGTGCCAGTTTGTACTCCTGCTGCTCTCAGATAACTAAGCTGCTGCATCTTTATCCTGAATGAGGGCATGAAGACAAACTCTGTCTCACTTCCTCAGCAGGACTTCTTAAACTTGAAGAAGATCATTTGTCCTGCAAATAAAGTATGTCTTAATGTATCAGTGTTTCTCCTTTTTTGTGTTAGCAAAAACTGCACTGTTTGCAAATAACTTGTTAAACCTTTAAGCATTATTTGGCACAAGAAAATTAAACACACAATATTTTGCCACATCATGAATGAATTTTAGTTATTATTATTATTATTATTATTATTAT
>JAQNCA010000030.1:8244177-8254295 GCA_029783725.1 Acanthurus tractus
GTTCAAACCACCATTAAACTGCAGAGTGCTGTCACATGTTTTAGTTCGGTCCATTTGTGAGATTAGGTTAACAACAGACTTTTGCACTCAGTGTGGTATGTAGTTCAATAAAAAGGTGTGTGAACTGTTAGCAGTATGCTACTTTTTAAATTATAATTGATGGGCTTTACTTGTTTTGGAGAAAACAAAGATAACAGTACCATTCATTAATCTATTTTCCAGGGTATACTGCCAAGAGGTAAATCACCCAACCCACTGCGAGAAAAAAATGCTGAGGTGAACAAGCTGGTCCAGGAGGCCTTATTGTCTCTCCCCCACGCCACCTTCCTCAATGTGGACCCAGGCTTCGTCCACTCCAATGGTAGCATCTCCCATCAAGACATGTACGATTACCTTCACCTGACCCCTCAGGGCTACCAGGTTGTGTGTGAACCTCTACATGCCCGACTCAAGTCCATGCTAGAAAAGCCTGCTGAAAACTGAGCAGTCAGGGCACAACCTTACACTACCGTAGTGGTTATCACCCCTGGAGAGCATCATGCTCGTCTTATTAACACCTTGATGGTGGATTGAAGTAGTTATTAATGGCTAAGAGCTGCACACATTGTTTGTCTGAGTCCTCTTCATGGCCAGGACTGGTGACCACTTTTACAGTTAATGGGACCATGAAGTCTTTTGTGTTTACAATGCAGTCAGAAATTTAATGTGCGTTGCTATAGAGAGACAAAGTCTTGTCTCATTTTCTGGTGAGGATCTGTTTCATTACCTTTAGGCTCTAAAAGTGACTAATTTCTTTTCTCTGCCTCATAATACGGATGACAATCTGATAAGGAGAAGTCCCTGTTAGTCATCCACAGAGGTCAGCCAGTGGCTCAACAGTCACAATCACAATGAAATGACATGTGATCGGATGATGCTGGAAGACACAGTTACAGATAAATTAATCAACTGATTATGGATAAAGCTTTAAAAAGATGCAGCAACTTTTTACTTAAATCAAGGTATGCCATAGATGCTGCCCCATATTGAAAACTTTATATATAACTGTGTCTTCCAGTTGTCTTCCCCTCAACTGCAGATCTTGTGGGACCAACAGGCCCAATTTACGTACGAATATTGAAAGATCATTCATTCAGAATACACCTATAAAAAATGTCTGCCTGAGGTTGTGGAAACAAGAACTGGCTGGAAAAGGGGATTTGACTTTGGCTCTTTAGGCACAAGGATAATATGTCTAAAATATGAGAAACAAGAACTGCCCTTACCAATAATTGCTGTAATTTATGATTATATTTTTTCAGTTTCACAAAGTACCGTTAGTTACAACAGTGATAGCTTTATTTACTCTGTTGCTATGTCTGATGTGTTTTGTAAATGTTAATTTGAATGGCCATTGCGGTCTAATTTCTTTTTATCATGTCTCTTTATTGTCCCTGTACCTTTTTGCTTTACCTACTGTTACAGCAGCAGATTTTGCTGGACAGTCTGTGTTTAATGCAAACATGGATATATTTGAGTAGGTTGTGAAGATGTTGAGATATATTCAAAGTTGCTTGAGCTTCACATTTAATTTCAACTTTAACATGATGGCCTATCAGACCTTCTAAAGAGCTTTACTTCACACTAAAATGCTTCTGAGCCTCTTGTATAAGGATTGGCCAACAGAACTTGTGCTAAGATTCAGGTTGGCTGATTGTGTAAGTGATGAAAGAATGCATTAAATATAATAACAAAATTGTTTCAGTGTCCCTTGATTGATTGATCAAATCTATGTGCTAATACTGAATCAAATACATCAATTATTGATTTTATGCAATGCAGACTGAGGACTTACTGGCAGGTCTACTAAGAGTACACATTAAATCTTCCAAAAATTTTTTTGGTATTGGTTTACAGGGTATGATCCGGTCTTAGTCATGGCTCTGAGCAAAAAGCTGCATTTCTGAAACTTGAGGAAGGTGAACAAGTCTGGCTTTGCTCTTTGCTTTTTCCAGCCTTGTAAGTATCAGTGCAAAACTTAAACTTCTTCCAACTGCTGTCACTTATAAGACAATACCACATACTTGGCTGTTCTGGCTTGATGGAAGTGAATATAATCTCAGACGTGACAGTGTGGTGTCAGTTGCAGTGGTGTTGAAAGTTAATAACTAGCATCTTTTGTGGCTGATTGTAAGCCTATCTGTACACAATATCATCAATGTCCCTGTCAGGAAATAAGGTTTATAACTGACTTTGTGTCGTAAACCACGAGTATATGGAACTTTTTTCAAAGTTAGATCATATACTAAGAAGCTCACAAGACCCTGTGAGAAAAGTTTCACCTGAAACTTGAAAATGTGGGCACATTTGGCATTGAAATGCAGCAGTGCAGGTCATGCGGGTTTTCTTTTATTCACAGCCATCCACTGGAAGGGTGATCGCTGAACAAGACATGCATCATCTAACAGGAAGTAAACGAATGTTCCACGGATATAATTTCAGTGATAAACACCAACCTTTAAGAGGAGCCACAACGGTAACCTTTTCATTCTCTCACTGGGACTGAAGTCAGTGTGCATTTCTCTGCAGTTAATCTTTTTTACAGGAACTACTACAACATGGGATTAAGGATGTTTTTGCTGTTGGGTCTTGTAATGATTGTATTTACTGTTCACAGCCAAGGTATTGTACACTGTTTCATGATGATATAATGTAATGAGTTAAATAAGGAAGTTTTTCATCATGTGGATTTTGTTCTGCTTTTTAAGGTGTTCCTGATACACATGAACAATCCTTGATCATCACTGATGGTATGTGAGTTTGTATATCATACAATTTCTTTAGAGAAGTTTATTTATACAGCTTAAGCTATTGTGCTGTATTATGCCTTTAATTTTTGCACAATTTAATTGAATTCAAGGGTAATTGTTATTATTATCTTTTTTTGTGTATTCTTAAAATTTTAATTGTGTTCTAGCGTCTGATGTCGGAAAGCCACAGATAACTGCAGAGATAAAGAGGACCTCAAAACTGCACACTGGACTGAGTCACGGAAAAGGTGAAAGCACCATTGTAGAGTTTGTTGTAAACAAAATATACTTTAAGTTAAAATCTCAATAATTTATATGTATCAGAGGCTCAGTTTTAGCGAATTAACCATTATCTGAACCTTTTCTGGACTTTTATCCTTGAACTTTTGTTTTATCCAGAAAAGGAAAGCAAGATTACGAAGAGATTCTGCCCCTGTCAGCAGCCTACCAGTCGCAGGTGCAGAAAAAGTGAGTTAGGTGAACTAAAAGTTTTTATGATATATAAAATATTGAGAATAAAACAAGCAGTAAAGTGAAATGAGTGATAAGACAATGCTTTTCAAAAGTGCCAAGTACAGATTTTTCTTTTTTTTGGACAGCAAACTTAACCCGTTTTCTCTTCTTTTTTGGTTCTATTTCATTTTATTTTCTCTGTCCATACATCAACAAGTGAGAGCACTGTGCCAGAGGAAAGAAAATGAAAACCGGAGGATTTGCAGATTTTTTTCCAAGCGGCAGAAGAGATGCAACAAACAGTCATTTGGTCCCAGTGTTCCCATATAAACTACACGAAGAGGCACTCAGTATTTACTTGTGATGCTCATTGTCACACATATTTCATCTGTATACAAGCTAAATTTTTTTTAATAGTAAAGTTTGATAATGTTTCGCTACCAATCTTTTGCATGACTGTAGCTTTCTGAATCAGCACAGATACTGTAACTCACTCAATAAAACTCCACAAAGTTGTTTGATTTTTTTAATTGATTAACAAATAATACTATAAATCAAAGCATGTTGAGACTTTAGTTTACTCACAGTTTAGGTATTATAACTCACACATATAGGAAAAAGCTGCAGGTGTTCCAGCTGATGATTATGGAGTAAATTTCAGGAAACACCCTCAAATATTTTTCTTCTTGCTAGACTGTGCAAGTGTATTGAATTAATTTCACCGAGGGCAGAAATTAGAACCACCACAAGGACACAACTTGGTAATAATGAGAACATTTGACATAAAAAATAAGCAACGCAGTCATTAAAATAGTCATTTTAATATTTGCCCTTTTATTTCCTGTGTAAATGGTGGATAGTACTTTATTAAATATAGATCAAATAAAAGGAAATATTCAACTTGAATCACAGTCCATCATACTTTCATGTTCTTCTTTGGCTTTCCAGCAAAACACACACAAAGTCACAAGACAATTGACTATGGCATAACTTTCCATTTATTTACAAAGAGTGTTTTAACTGTAGAGGGAGCAAGAAGTCTGTTGGACAGATTGGATTTTCTCAGTGTTGAAGGACTCAATTGAACAGTACAGTGACGGATAGAGTAAACAGACCCAGCAACAGCAGAGCACCATGGGAGGGCATGTGCAGGGTGGAGGCATGATCTAAGAGGGAGAGCAGGACAGATATAATGACAAATTAAGAGAATGTAAGTCATTCTGAAATGAGAGAAAAGTTATGTTAAGAACAACATGAGATATATATTGATCACAATGTATCTAATCACCTTTCTTTACCAGTATTTCCCTCTCTGAAGCCAAAAACTGACTCAAATCAAATCAGTCAGGAAACAATCATATCTAAATGATCCTATCAATATAATGGATCATGTTACGTTCATATTTTGCTTGTGAGCACAACTGATATCACAAACTTTGACCAGACTTTTTGGTCAAGTTTTTGCTCTGGCATCCTAACTGTTTTTAAGTCAAGGATCCCTAAACTGACACAAATTTAACCACAGACCTTCACTGGATGAGATTTCTCTAAGGCCTCTAAGGTTTCCCATCTGGTGAAATAAAATTTTTTAAGACAAAAAGCGCATGAAACCCATGCTCAAAATAGTCTTATGTTTTGTTACTTATAGGACAAATGATTATAAATACGCGTGACCATTCTGTGATTCAATCACACCAGCTGTGACACCCATCAATGCAGAGACATTCTGGCTGGAGAGCACTTCATAATCAGTGCTACATTGTTATATGAGCACCCATGGGTCAGACCACACACATATTTGTACATAGCCTTCATTTCAAGCTTGGCTACACATCTGCAAATTTTTGGGAAGGAATTTTGGACAATTGTGAAGCTGTTGCATTGAAGCAAATTTTTCCATAATGTCACACATTCACAAACACACACACATGCACACGCCCACACACTCACAAACACAAACACACACCTGCATGCCCAAACACACCCAGGCACACACAGACAAACACAAACACAAAGACTCCAGACTGTTATCATGGCTGGCAATAAATCATTCTCCTTTTTGCTAAAAACTTCCTGGAATCCATTGAGGTTTGCACCTTTCCCACCAACATAGAACTGGTAATTGGATCAGAACTTGGAAGTGGAACCAAAAATAGCAGGTTTTCCTTTGAAATTGTGACGGGTGTGTCAAATTCTACAGGTCATTGTGTACTGGGTGAAACCCGCTGTTGATGACGTATCTCTGACTACAACGGTTACACACAGAACTGATGGAAATGCAGGCTGGTTTTCTAGTTGGCACCAAGGTTGCAAGAAAACTGAATGAAATCATTTCAACTCTGAAACTTCATTTGATGGAAAAACACACTGGGTTTCCCAGAGCCCACTTTAAAAACCACAGCATGAAAGAACCTGTTTTGGAAATTCTAACAACGTCAGAAATAAGGAGAGAAAGGAAAAGGAGAGCTTACTCACCAACAGTGAAGGCTTTTGTCTGGTACAATGTGATGTTGGTCACAGAGTTCCTGGCCTCACATTTATAATCCCCTTCTCTTTCTTTTGTGACAGAAAAAGTGACAACAGGGCCATTCTTAAGCACTGATGACTGGTTGTTAAAGAACCAGTAAAAGTCACAATCAGGCCAAGAATTAGCACTGCATGTCAGGGACACACTGCGGCCAACTTTCGCTGAATCTGGACCCGAAATCATCACACTCAAGGGGCCAACTGCAAACACAGAGTCAGTCAGACTTATGTTCAGTAAATTGATCAGTAGTTTGTTGCTTTGACAAGAACTGCTCAATTTTCCTCAAAAAGGTCTAAATCTACATTTGGGCTGAGCAGCATTGGAAAGATTTCTGGAACTCATTCAGGTATTTCTGGTTAAACTCAAACCATCTCATGGATTACATTTCATTTAGCCTGATTATGTCACCTGATTTTATTTTGTATTTTTCCTCCTTAAAGGTTGTGCTTTGTTCCTCCTCTGTCTTTGTTTGCTTTCCTGCCTTTTTTGATGAATGACTAGTTTTACCTGACACCCGTTGTGGTCCTGTGTATTCAGTCCATGTGTATTTGTCTGAGTCTGTTTCCCAGTTCTGCATCTGCTCCTTGTATCTCATTTGTATTTCAGATTGTTTTCCTTGTGTTACCAGTTTGTTGTTTAGTTGAATTTTTTTATTTTCTCCTTAGCTATTGGCATTCCCTTTACATCCTACCTCAGCTTTTGTACTCATCAGTTTTTATTTCCTCATCTTTAATATATTTGCCTCATATTTTGGTTTGTTGATCTTATACTCAACAAACCAAAATGTGTATTAACACTATTATTCTTGTTGTCTTTTCTACATTTCTACATTTCAATCAACCAGCATAGTGCACTTGACTAATTTTACATTTTTTGTTCATTATTAAAACGTTTTCCAAGCAACATTATTAAACATTTAACAAAAGATTAAAGCAGTTAAATTTAACTGAATGAATACACTCACAATTGACCAGGAGCTGGTATTGGGGGCTTTCATATGAACCATTCTGATTGTTGGCAACACAATGATAAAGTCCATCACTGGATGTTGTTACTGGAGTGAATTGCAGCATGTTATCAGTATGGCGGTTGTTTTCTGACACGTCAAGGCGTTGGTTGTCTTTTATCCAATAGATTGTGTCATAGGATCCAGTGACTTCACAGGTGAGAGTAAAGTTGTAATTGTTTATTGGAACTGTGTTGTTCCTGATCATCACTGACCGTATGGGATCTGTGGACACAAAGCACAGGAGAAATCAGTCACTGATTCACAGTCACATGATATGCATCTAAAGAGTTTTCTTACCAATAACTGTGAGCATCATGGAGTTTGTGCTGTTCTTTCCTGTCACATTATTGTAAGCCACACAGGTGTACTCTCCACTCATGTTAACAGACAAATTGCCAGCCTTGAACACTGAGGTGTTGGAGACCTCTGAGCCGTTGAACCACCAGCTGAATTGACTGGGAGGCACTGACTCTGCAGAACAGTGGAAGACCTCAACATCTCCTACCTCTATGAAATTTCGCCCACTAATAACAGGTGTTTCTGGTCCAACTGCAACAACAAATGAGGAAGAAGACTCTCATGATATCGCGTTCATTTAAATAAGTAAGAATGATGCAGTATGTTATATAGAACTATCAGTTTGAAACAGTCATTGACAGTCATATGTCCTTCAAATGTTACTCACAGTTCACGAGGAGCTCGTAAGGAGGACTCGTCATGTTCCACACAGAAATAAAAACCACACACTGATAGATTCCGGTGTCATTATGTTCTATTGGGTTGAAGGTGACTGTCATGTTATCCGTGAGGAAAACAGTTCTGCTGTCTTCATGCAGTGGCTCACCATTTTTAAACCAGTAAACATTTTGAGCAGGTCCAGTCTCAATGCATGTTAGATTATAAAAATGACCTTCTATGGCAGGATACATTGGTGCTTCTACTTGTATATCTGTTGCAGGATCTGAAAAAAGGAAAAAAAAAATCCATGTTTGTTCACAGGTATGTTGCTTTACACAAACACAAAAACAGCCATCTAAGTCTCACCAACAACAGTAAGCATCGTGTAAGCAGTGCTGTTTGTGCCGGTGATGTTGTTGAAAGCCATGCAGGTGTACATCCCGCTCATGTTTTTGGTAAGAGGAGGTGTGATGTATTCAGATGTATTGGCCACTAGATGATCATTGAAGAACCATTTGTAGGTGCTGGGAGGGTTTGATGATGCGTTGCAGCTTAGTGTGATCTGGTCTCCCGTCCTCGCCACATCTGGTCCCATGAGAGTGGGCATATAGGGTCCATCTAATCATAGATATTACCTTAGATTAGATACATTGGAAATATATTCATATTCACTGTCATAACAATCACATAACTCAGAACAGTGCAGGAATGAAGTCCCCCTTTCAATAATCTGATAGAAACCCTTTATTTGACACATAGAAGATGGGCTGAGGTAGGTGGACAACTCACAGGAAACATCCAGCATGAAGATTTCACTGGTTACAATGCTGAGTGGGTTGGAAGCTTCACATCTATAGGGCCCATCATCAGATGGCATTACAGGATGGAAGGAGAGGGTGGTGTTGTCAATTGAGAGGTTTCTTGTATTGTCAGAATACACTGGGGACCAGCCGTTCATCCAGATGATTGACTCGACATGTCCAGCTGTCTCACAGGTTAAAGTAAAGTTGTGGTTCTGGATTGGTTGAGGTCCAACAACCTTTATAGACGCCATTGTCACAGGATCTGTGGAAAATAGAGATTAAAAAGAATGGCAGCAATTACGCTGGCATCATCTGCAATGTCATTGGTATCAGTTGGCATGGTTTACACTCTCATGTCTGCCTGTTGAGAGAGAAGCTATGTCACCAAGCTGATTAGCTTAGATTAGCTTAGCATGGGGACTAAGAAACAGGTGTTGTGTCCGCCTGGCTCTGTCCAAAAGTAAGAAAAATTGCCCATTAGTGCTATGAAGCTTGTCTTGCATCTTGTTTTCAAAGAGTACAATGAGAAGGATTTAGTGGCATCTAGCAGTTAAGCTGCAGATTACAACCACTGAATATCTCTGCACTCAATGTCCCCATCTCATTCTAAGCACTTGAGAAAACCTACAGCTGCCATGACACTATCAAAAGGTATGTTTAGAGCTACTGACAAGTTATTCCACTCTGGGCTCCTGCAACATAGCAGACTCTTTCTCTGTAGACATAAAATGCTTCAAAAGAGCCCCCTAAGTCTTACACACTGGATTGAAGTGTAAGAAGAAGAAGAAGAAGAAGAAGAAAATGAGTTTTTAGGGGTGCAGGTACCTTTACCATCTTTTAGTTTAATTTAAGCGAACTGTTTACTGAATGTTCCTTGACATTGAACAGACAGAAATTGAGTAAGCATTCCTACCAAAATGTCTGTCTGTTCTTATAAAATAAGTCTCACCAATGACGTTAAGCATCGTGTAGGCAGTGCTGTTTTTGTTGGTGATGTTGTTAAAGGCCATGCAGATGTACGTCCCGCTCATATTAAACTCCATAGGTCCAATCAGTAGTTCTGAGGTTGTGGCCACCAGGGAGTCATTAAAGTACCAGCTGAAGGAGCTGGGTGGATAAGAGGCACTTGAACAGTTGAGGATCACCTGTGTTCCTGTCAGAGCCATGGATGGCCCTGTGATAACTGGTTTCATTGGGCCATCTTTCAACGACAGACAATTGAGTAAGATGGTTACTTTTTTTATTTCTGCAATTTTTGTATATACAATATTTGATAAGTACAATCTATCATTATACAGAGAAAACAGCAAAAGAGCAAAAATACTCACAGTTGACTTTAAGTGTGTATGAGTCGCCAGTCATGTTGCTTACATAATTAAAAGCCTGACATTGATAATCTCCATTATCAGACAGTTGGACTGGGCTTAGAGTCAGTGTGTTGTTGCCCATATCAAGGACTGTTGTATTATCAGCAGAAATAAGTTCACCATTCCTCCACCAGTAAATGGTGCTAACATGTCCTGTCACTTCACAATGCAGAGTGAACGACTCATTAAGGATTGGAGGTCCACCTGTGTGATTCACCACAACTGCTGATATGGGTGCTGTAGGACAAGGAGAAAAAGGAATAATTAAAAAAAATCACACATATAATTGAATGAATATGGTGATATGGCACCTACAAATTTATTTCAATATTTTGGGAAGTACTATTACTCAATATATTGAGAGTTAACAACAGAACTGATGACCTCTGTCAGTATTTGCATAACTTGTAAAAGCAATACGTAACATCAGTTGTTAATTTTTGAGCTTTAAGAGAATATTGTTACCTCTGCAGAAAACTGGTGTAACTTTGC
>JAQNCA010000030.1:8262310-8273979 GCA_029783725.1 Acanthurus tractus
ACAGGTAGTAAATATTAAACACTTTTGTTTTTTTATCCACAGAGCCGGTCTCTTATGTAACAGCAATGGCCAACCAAGCAGACTTGGTTGAGTTCATCAACTCTGTCAGTCTGTTCTGCTCCTCCTTTGGATCTTCTCTCTCTTTCCTCTGGCTGAATGGCAGCTCTGAGGTTACAGAAAGCAACAGAGTTCAGCTCACTGATGGAAACTCCACCCTCACAATATTCATTGTCACCCGCTATGACCAGGGACCATTCAGATGTCATGTGTCCAATCCTGTCAGTAATGACACCAGTGATCCAATAACTCTCTCCATCAGCTGTGAGTAACTACACTACTTCTTCAGTACTTTTTCTGACAACATCTCTGTAAAAACACCAGAGAGTTCCTAATGTTGTAACAACTAAGAAATAAGGGACTTTGCCTTGTTTTGGGTGTCTGGCTATTTGACCTCTTTTTTCGTCTTTTGACCCTCTAGCACTTGCAGACAAGGAGACTATTATTTAAGTTTAATTTAACATTCTGAGAATTTTTCATTTTTTTAAATTTGACATCACTTGAGGACACACATCATTACACAGCTCACTCTGTAACCACAATAGGTTTTATAAACCCTCTTTCATATGAGCAGCAGCTCTCCTCATTATTGAATGTTTTGTATGCACAGATTTGATTAGATAGTTTCTGTTTATGTACTGTACAAAAATCATGGTTTTATCCCTTTCTAAGACTCTCAGGACTTCACATGCCCCCTTTCAAGCTGTTCAGGTGGTTGCATCGCTGGAGCCGTACTTGCATCTTTGGTTGTCCTCGGAGCAGCTGTTGGTGGAGCATGCTACATCTATGAGAAAAGGTAAGTGGAAAATAATTTTCAGAAATAATCTGTGTGACATTTTTGTTTCAACTATGTTAAATGTAACAACTGATGAACAACTGATGTAAAACACGACTAAGAGCACAAGCAGGTAAAGCTAAAAGTTTTCTTTTAGTCATTAGTCATTTTAGTTGAGGTTCAGTTGACAATCTTGTACTAATGTTTACTAATGTTTTTTTTTTTATAAAATATCAACCAATATTGCTTAAACACAACACAGATCGGGTTTAAATTTTCAGTAGTTTCTGATGCATCAATACTTTTTAACAATGTTTAATTTTGATATTTAGAAATGCCAGCAATGCTCCACCACCTACAGGTAACACAGGTTAGTATTTATCTGATTATGTTTGTGACCAGAACAACAACATAAAAAGTAAATTGCAGTATGTAAAACTTTGCAAATTGTGGATGAAATAAATCAGATGTAACAAAAACTTAACTTAATGAACTCAACTTTTTCACTTAGAGCAAAAAGAAAATGAATATGAGAATGATTCAGAGATGTATGAGAACAGTTTCGAGATATACCAGAACACATAAAGCCATCTTCATTTCCTCATAAGGTAAGTTTTGCGCTCATTAATCTGACTAAAAGTGAAGAAAAATAAATACAAGTTTTTTATTACATAGAAATTATTAAAAATTAGCTTGAATAACCATAACTTTTAATTCTAGTATAGACTAACAAATACTAACCTCCTAGTTTAGCATATAGTTAATCAAAAAATTAAGTCACTGTTTTAATTTGTTGTTTACTTTCTGTCCCACAGATGATCAGAAAATAGTGTCTCTTGTAAAGTTTTCACCTGTACAAAGGCAAGAGGAGACAATGGTTGTTTTTTGACTAGAGACGTCAAAGTTCAATATCCTACAAAAAGTAATTATGTTTTCAATTCTAACAGCTGGTTCTAACAGTAACATAACTGTTATTTCTCTTTTAAATATTTTCATCGCACACTGACTGGATATAGAATTGTGGAACTGAGATTGGAACTCTGCATTATTGAAATGAAATTGTATGTAAAGGGATATTCTGCTATTATTGGTTGGATTGTTACTTTTCTCTCATTTACTTTCAATAAAAAATAAATAAAACAACAATAAAATATTCACAAATGAATTGGTACCTCCAGAATTTACTCTTGAATGTTGACTGAACTTCCAGAACAACTGAAAACTAATTATCAGACTTCAACAGCCATCCTTTTGAACCATGGGAGCTGTAATTATCTAACTCTTGTCCAAATCAGTACTAAGAAACAGTCTTGATGCTGCTCTATAACATGCCTAAACAAAGAGATGCATCATTGCAGAGCACTTTAATGTTAAAAGCTGCAGTGTGCTGCCCTCTTGTGGTGGAACTGTCTTTGTTCTGTTGGTCCATGGATAAAAGACACTGAGCAGAGTGGTGGTGTTGTGTATATTCAAATTTCTCAGGAGATAATACTGGGATTGAACTACAGTTCAAAACATAATTGTTTTGACACAGTTATATTGTAGGTGTTCCACTTTTTAAAGTCAATTTTTAATGGCTATCTCCAGTTTTTATGGCTAAAGAGCAGAATAAAATAAAAGATTTGTCAGGACAAAACTATGTAACTATTAAGAAAAAACAGCTTTGCAACTAGTTAAAATATATCTTTTCAAAATCCTCTGCAACCTCTACCCTTCAAAAAGGTATTAAAAACATACAGTAGGTGCTGGGTGCCACCTATTACAACACTTAGCAACAGTAAGTCATTCACTCCCACCTTTATTTTCAGTTCAGAGACATCTGCTGGCTGAAATGTTTGATGTCTCATGGTTTGGTGGTTAAAGGTCTGACAGATGTAGTTCCCACTGGCTCATATAAATGTTTATTAGTGAGACAGCAGGTTCAATTCAGACAACAGTAAATAAGGCAGTAGGTCAGATGATGGAGTTATCAGATTGATGTTTTCTGATCCATGATGAACAACTGTGCCTTGCTTTCATATTTTAAAATGAGGTTGTTGCATGACATTACATTAGAAATAGGCTCCATTAAAGAAACTGTTGCAAACTGAAGAAAAACAGGATAAGAAAATGGATTATCCCATTTTTTGTCGCACACATAACCGAGTAACAATCTGTGATTTTGAAGGAGAAGAGAAATCAGTTATACCTTAATATGTTTGTAAATATGAGCTAATTACCAGGTTGAACTGGAAAACAAACGTTTTTTGAACAAAAAAGGGTAAATGTTGTTAACAACACTGATATTAAGTGGAACCTATAAAGTAATCAGATACAACTATAGTATAACAAAGAAAGATTAAGATTATTGTGTAGAATACTAAGGGTTTATTTCCCAGTGATTTGTTTATATAATAAATAAATATGATAAAAACAGTATAATTTCCTTTTATAATGACCAACTAAAACTCCCCTGTTCTTCATAGTCTTGTTTCTTGTTCTTTACCTACTGAAGCTGCAGGAATTGGTACGTATCTTTTTGTTATCTAATAAAACTGTAAATAGCTGGAGAATTTTCTAAAGACTTATCTACTTTAGACTGTCTTTTTGTGGGTCTAAAATAATTTCTTAGAGACTATTTAGTCGTGTTGTTTTATATAGATTTAGTACAGAACTCAGTGGCTTTGCTGGCAGTAGTGAATTGTTTTTATTGCTTTTCTTGTTACAGAAACAGGGAAAAGAAATCAGATTAATAGATTTGCGCAATGGTTATATTTTTCACACCATGACTCTTATTATTTTTGTGTTTTTCTATCCATACTGCACGTCCCCTATGGTGTAATAAAGCTTCAACACCACAGACCTGTCAGAGTTCAAAAGCTCCATCAGTCTGCTCTGCCTCGTCTCTGGATCTCCTCTCTCTCTCCTCTGGCTGAACGGCGGCTCAGAGGTTACAGCCAGCAAGAGAGTTCAGCTCACTGATGGAGGCTCCACTCTTTCTATAATTAATGTGACACACTATGACCAGGGGCCATTAATGTGTCATGTGTTCAATAATTTCAGTAATTACACCAGTGAAACTCTTCATCAGCTGTGAGTTACAGTGCTTACCTGCATAATCAGTCTTTGATGTTCTGCATGCAAATGTTGGATAGACCTTTTAATTTGCAGCTTGATTCATGATTATTGCAAGCACCATGTCAGCAGCGGTTTGGTCTAAATTACTTTTTCTGTGCTCCTTGCTGTTTGATTGTTGCAGTGTTTGGCTGGTACTGAGTAAATGATTGCTGTATTTAGTTTAATGATGCAGTTTGAATGACACACTTAACAGTAATGACCCTTCACACTGAGCCAAGTTGAAAGCAACATGCAGCTTTTCTCGAGTAACTATTCTTTTTTAGCTGCATACTGTTGTATGCCTTTTTCCCAATTGGCACAGAAACATATTCATCTGAAGCAATCGCAGCACTAGAAGGAAGGATCAAACATTAACCTGATGCGCTAAGCTGATTCCAGACCTGCTGCTCAGTTTTTTTTACTGGTTTCTGAATGGAGATCTGCTGTCTGACTGGACCAGAGCTCAGACTGATTAACATTTAGATGAGTCAGAGTGGAAACTACAGCTGCCAAGCCTTTAAGAACAGAACTCTGAGATCTTTGACACATTTAAGCCAGGAGCCATTTTTGGCTCAAGAGTATGTTAGAAGAGGTTCAGTCAAGTGAGAACAATATAATGGCTTTAGGTTTAACACCTGAGCTGTGTACTTGTTACTAACCTCTTTTTTTTTTACCCTTTGACACACTGGAGAATCCAAAGTCTCCTCCTCATGTTGATCCTCTCTTTCTTTTCTTTCACTGAACAGCAGCTTTAAGGTCAAACAAAGGGTTTAGTTCACTGATGGAAACTCCACTCTCACTACAATTTCTGTGACCTTGGGCCGTTAAGTGTCAGGTACAATGTGTGGAATGGTGTCTGTAGTGGAATAAGCCTTGTTTTTATCCAGAGTGAGTCTATGAAACAGGACTTGTGCTTGAAACGTAAAAATGGCTGTCAGATTCCATATAACCTACATGTCCCCCTTAAACCCTATGATTTAAATCAACACCATCTATATGATCAGTATTAGTACAAGTGTGTCCGAGGTTGCAAGATCTTTAAATGTCTCTTGCCTTTCAACAAGCACTTGAAATGAGCTTGGCGTGACACAGATATTTATCTTAGTTTGAGGCTTATATTCTTATGAAATATAGTGCTTATTCCTGCCAGCTTTTAAAACTGATTAAGTTATGTTTTATCATAATTATTCAGGACTCAGACTCGTAGGAGGAATTGTTTTTAACATAGTTTTCAGAGATTGCTATGGGTTGTGGATCATGGCTTCAAGAAAAGCACAAGATCTCCACATTTTAAAAATAAAACAGCTTTTAGTTTAAAAACTTCTCATTAAAGTTTCAGAAATTTGTTGAGGTTGACACTGAACCTGTTGTAACTCTTCCTTTTAACATCTTTATGTCTTCTCATTTGGTTCACGTTATTCAGGGGATGTAATCAAGTAAACCTAAAAACTGAGGATTTCACCAAAAAAAACAGTAGTTTGTATGAGCTGTAAAATATTAACTCATTTAACAACTAACTGATAAGACTTTGTAGGAGCTGCACCTCTATAGAGGTCAAAGGTCAACCTAGTTAAAAAAAAACTAAAAAAAGACTTTCTTAATGCCTTTTCTACCTAATTCAAACACATAATGCAGCTCATGTTGTCCTTAAATGTTCATTTTCATGTTGTAGAATCTCTGGATCAGCTTTTTTTCCACCAAAGACAGAAAATGTGTCAGGTCCCATCTAATAAAGAAAAAGTCTTTTGAGCCCCTTTGCCCACTGCAGCTGAATGCAGGATGCTGTCAGTCTGGACTGTTTCCAGGACATTCATGTTTGGTATAAAAAAGTAAAATGTGGGAGTTTTAAAACTGGAATGACTTATTGCTTAGTCAGTTTATGGACAAACAAATGTTGTCTGACAATTGGGGAATGGCTTTCACCTTTTTCAGCAACAAAGAGGTTTTGAAAAGCTGAACATACTCTAGTTTCAGCTCCTCAAAAAAAGATAGTCTGCTGCTTTTCTTCTACTTAAATTCTAAGATAGAGAGCTAAGTGTCTTTGGGTTTTTAAGCTTTGACAGAATAAAACATCTGGGAGCCTCACCTTTGATTGAGATAAGTTTTGTTGGCCACCTTTAACAAATATATATAATATCGGGAATTACACCTGCACTGCCAGATATTTCAAAGTGCAAACAAATCATTGATTAATTACAAAAATAATAGTAAAGGAGGGGAAAATAGGGGATGAAAAAATGAAAAAATGATGAAAAAATCACCAAAGTGTATTTTTTGTATTATTCAATCAAATGCCTCCAACGATCACGTGACAGTCCTGTTTCAAAGCTGCCAGCTGCTGCATTTAATGTTGGACCAGTTAAAAAAATTCTTGTCTCCATCAGTTACTAATACTAATACTTAGTCTTTGTAAGCAGTGCATGTTTTCAGCAGAACTACACTGCCTTAAAACACAACAAAGACAGTTACAACCCAGTTATTGTACTGGAAAAATGGGTTTGGTTCTATATGTAAACTCTGTCTGTCTGTTAAACTGTGGTCTTCCATTTACATTACAGCGTATACAAACAGTGACATACAGTATTTAAAGACGCTTTGAGAAAAGACAAGGAATCCATTCAGAAGTCATAAAACTTTACAGAAATGTCGCATGACTTCATATGGCAAGAATTCAGTTTGTATCACTGAAACTTTGGTTTCTGTAATAAATCACAGCTGTTAAATTATTGTCTCGTAGGAGGAAAATTTGAACTTGATTGAGTAAAGACTTTGGAAGGAACTGCCACTAAAGAAAGCATCATAAACAATTTCCTCCCATAGAAAAATACTGTTGTGTAATTTTCTGACAGTTAGAGAACAGACACTCTTTATCTGGTAAAAATGTGATTTCTTTGAGACATTGTGAGCTGATTTACACACAAAATATGCATCAAAAGGTCTAAAAACAACTTGATCTGTGCCATGTATTCTTTAATTTGCATACTAAAATTATTCTGAGTGTTTGGATGTCTCTGAATATCCCTTGTACCCTTTTACTTGTTTTAACTTTCAGGGAATCACTAAATGATAATTAAGAGAGTGAAGATGAAAGTCAGTGAACCAGCCAGTTACACTCTTTTGTTTACTGATGTTCATTTTGCTCACTTGTTTTGAAGCGCAATAATGTGGTTTCACTGGTATTGGTTGTTTAACTCTCATGATCCCACACTTCTCCACGACTTCTGGTAGAAATCACATACTGTGCATTAAATAGCTGGCAAATATTATCCAGTCAGAAATACCATATGATGAAAATTATGATGACGATGATGAAGATGATAGGTGACATATTCTGTCCTCTCTTGCTGAGTGCACAACCTGCAATAAAAAAACAAACCAATGCCCTAAATTAGTGATGATATTTTTTCAAAGCAGCTCTCACCCCTAAATTAACGGTGGAATATCTATATGAGGTATTAGATTAAAAATATTGAAATACTTGATTTTCTCCATGTTGCCCAGCTCAGGATATTTTACACACATTGTGAACACTTTTTACACTGATTTGGATGGACTGATTTATTCTGGAAAAGAGTTTGATAAAATAAGAAGAATAAACCCAAACATATTTAAGAGACACTATTTGAAACATGGCTACCTTTTTTGCAATTTAAAACTCAGTTGAATGGTGAAGATTGAAGCCAGAGGCCTGTTTGTAAAGCCGTCTGAAGGAGGTTGAGTGTCTCCTGGACGTCTTTGATCCTCCTCCTTTTGGAATGCCACGGCTCACTGCTGCTCCTCAAACACGATCCTGTAAGAAACCCAAAACCACTCACTGAAGAGCTCATAAAACTAATGCACATCCTCCCACCACATGCGAGACTCGGACTCCATAGCTTAGTGAATTTATATTCATGACCAGTCTGTTGTTACATCGAGTTTATCTATTGATGTTTGATTTTCAGTGGTTTAATGGTCACAGCATCCTCATGTTACTTAAATTCAGCCATTGTCCTGAAGCTGATGTCTTTTTCCTGGAAGACCTTGACAGTATCGGTCTTTGTGCTGTCGTCTCTTTCTGCCACATTTGAATTCAGCACCCACCTTTTCACCGTGCTGTAAGACAGTGCACCCTCCCGAAGTGAAGCCACATGTCCTTGAGGACCTCCTTGGGTGAGTCCTTGGGACAGAGGTAGCAGACGAAGGCTGATGTTGTCTGTTTTCTCAGACAGTGCTGACTTGCAATTTTCATTTACCTGAAACCGAAATATGACAAAAGTTATTAACTTCAAACTTTCTGCATAAACATCCACACAGCTGAACTGCCCAGGCTTATAACTTAAATCCCTCTACCTTCGGACACAAAATTATCAATCACCCCATGTGGCTTTTTAAGGAGCACCAAGCTGATTAAATACTCTTGTCGATTAAATTAAAGAAGATGTTAATTATAATCAATTCATATGAGTCAACATTTATGAATTGATGGTTGATTAAATGTTAAGTACTTACTTGACCTTACGTATGTGACAATTATGCATTGATTTGTAAATAGCATCTTTCTTTTTCTTCTTAAGTGTGTCTGCATTTTCTTTTTCTTTCTTTCTGTCTTTCTTTCTTTTTTGTTGATTAAGTGGGACAAAATCTCAACATCAACTTGAAATATGAAAATTGTGTTATAGACGACGCCTCCAGCAGCATTAGATCTTCAGCAGAATCATTTAATATTCGTAGCTTTCAAGCTTATTTCAAAAAGATCATTGTCTGTCATACTCAAGGGCCGAACCTATCGAAAGCTACATGATTATGTCATGTCTAATTATAACTTGTCGAGGTGAGATGTGATGAGCTGTTAGATGGCTGCTGATTCTACTTTCAACTTCATCTTCTTCTGTCACAGATCTAAAGCGAAATTAGACCGAAGTTTGTTCCCCTGAGCTCTTAACCACTACTTTCTCTGATCAAAAGACATTTCTGCTGCAGATTAGTCCCACAGAGTGCATCCACCTCCGTCTAACCTCCTGACTGAACATACACCCACAGGCATTTTGGTGTATGTACACAGGGGCATTGTAAACAGTGTTTGAGTAGGGGGCTGGAGTTGTGAGATGTTAAAAGAGCAGAAGCAGCCATGACTCTGTGTATTTTTGATGTCAGAGAAGACTGTCAGACAGCATCACACAAGCATGAATAACAACATGATCTGGACTGCAGCTTGTCTGGTGCTTGTTTTATCAGGTGGTTTAAGGTTTTACTAATGTATATTATTTTATTATTATTGGTTTAAATGTAAAAATTTATTGGATTAAATGTACATTTTGTTGTTTATGTAACTATGATTTTTAATTTTGCTTAACCATGAGCCACACTGGGATCATAGAGGTATAACAATGTTGCTTTTAATCTGCTCTTTAAATAGGAATTTGTGTAGGTGATGGTATCTTACCTGCGGGACCCCTGAGCGGAGCCGTGGCAGGCACGGTGAAGTTCACCACCACCCTAAGACATCCAGACAAACCTTTCCTCTCAGTCAGCTGGAGCTTTGAAAATGTAAACTTCATCACCTCCACCAGCAAGAATGTCACAAAACCTGGATATGCTGACAGGATCACACTGGACAGAGCCACAGGGACCCTGGAGCTCAGGAACCTGTTGCTGGGGGACAGCGGGGAATATGCAGTCACCATCATTACAGACGGAGGGCCGCAGAAAGATGGAAGGACCACATTGAATGTGTATGGTGGGTTCAATGTTCTAGTGATGTTAAAAATGTCTGATTAATTTAATAGTTTTTTCTAACATAAGTGTTGTCTTTGAAGAGCTTTGCACGGAAATAAACTCAGAGGATTTAATCACATTTCTCAGACATTTCAAAAATTCCCATTCCTGCTTGTGATGTGTTACAGTATAATGTGATACTTAATAATCAAATACAATAATCATGTAGTAAATACTATTACTTTCCAAGTCACATTTTTTAATTTGTAATCCTTTAGGTTGTAGATTACAGTTGTGCGAGATGTTGTTATTGTACTTTGATGTTACATTGTACTAAGTTAATAGATGTACGATAATTTTGCTCATTTCTTGTCTTCTATGTGCATGAAAGTTCCTGCTAGGATTTAAGGATTCATGCTGCAGGTTTTATTTCTCCACCTTCAGTGCTTTAACACCTTCTCTTTATTTTTTCTTCCTCTATTTCTCTTTCTCTTTATTGGACTGACACTGTTTAAATCCTACCAGCGCCGGTAAGTGGAGCCACCATCCGCAGCCCTGCAGCCGTCCTGATAGAGGACAAAAGCTCCACCAACCTCAGCTGTGAGGCCTCGGGCTCCATCAGCACCAGGGTGTGGATGAAGGACGGCCAGCCGCTCCATCCAAGCAGCAGAGTCAGTTTCTCCATAGATAACAGGACTGTTTTCATACAACCTGTTCACAGCTCCAACCACGGCACCTATCAGTGTCGAGTCAGCAACCCAGTGAGCACCATGACTGTGGCCCATAATCTCACTGTCAACTGTGAGTAAAAGCACTGCAGCCTGTGAACCACTGCCACTCATTTTAGGATGAAAACTACAATTATTTACTGGGAAATGAATTGAATTTAGCTCTCAATTCTTTGCAGTTATTTGAGGCCTTCAGGTCGAGGTTTAATATGATATGTTTTCTTTTCTCTCCACAGTTGGACCACACAACATTTCAATTACAGGACAGTCAGCAGCTGCAATCGGCCAAAGAGTGAAACTGCAGTGCAAGGCGGACTCTGTCCCACCAGCAACTTTCAGCTGGATGTATAACGGCAACGAGACTCATGTTAACAGCTCTGTGTTTATTATAGAGAGAATCGGTGCAGAAAACATCGGGAATTACACCTGCACTGCCAGAAATATGGTGACCATGTTGGAAAACTCAACAGTTCTGAATCTGAGAGGTGAGATTTCCCCTTTTTTCACATGAGATAGTAAAAGGATGCATCAGTTTGTTTGTCAATGGGATATGTACTGTGGCACTTCAAGGGGGCTAATTGTTGCTTTTTTTGTCCTTAATGAAGCATCATGCACGGCACCCTGCTGCTCATTTTTAGCCCTGCTGATCGCTGCACTGACTCTGAGATGGTTAATGTGAGAGGAAGTTACAGGTGAGAGAAATAATTCATATGTTTTTTTATGGTCATATATAACTTCTCTTTATCTGTTTGATCTTTGTTACTTTCGTATTGTTTAACATTATTTTCTTTTTCTCAGATTCTTCCTTCCCTGATATACTTTGCTTAAGACTCACATGTGGATTTAAACCAACCAGACACGCGATTTCAATGCTACAGCCCGTCATTCCTGAGACAAAGTGGAAACTCTCTCCTTAAAAAATAAGCAATCTTACTCATTATTTACATAGTCTTTAAAAAAACACTTTGCAAAAGATGTGCGTAATATAATGCCACTATTACTTACATATCCACATTTATAACTCCATTGTGCATGTGGGCACCTCCTGGATTTGTTATTTACATTTCTTGTGTGATTTTTTTGCATTCATACAGATGCTAGATTGCAAATAAACATCCATGTGTCCACATTTGGTTCAACAGGTTATGGAACAATTAAAGACTTCACTAGAGTAACTTATTCTATGCTGTTTTTAACCTTTTCAAAACCAATGGACACAGGTTTATGAAAAAACCTGAGTGGTTTTCTATCTCCACTCACAGATAATAAGCTTGCAGGTTTGTAATGTCCGTTTTAGCATCAGAGTCTATGTATTT
>JAQNCA010000030.1:8274079-8286880 GCA_029783725.1 Acanthurus tractus
TGGTTTTCTATCTCCACTCACAGATAATAAGCTTGCAGGTTTGTAATGTCCGTTTTAGCATCAGAGTCTATGTATTTAAAAGAGTGTGTGTGATAATGTGCAGGCATGATTAGTCCATGTCTTTTCTATTTTTTCTGATCCTTTAGGCTGAAAGGTGAAAGTGAATCTTGTATTATTTATAATAATTACATATTTTGTGCAGTTCTATGATAATCTTGCTGAAAAAAACTTTACATTTACAAGATGCAGCAAAACTTAAATCTAATTTGTGCCTAAAATCATTTCCTTTCCATGAAATATGTTTAATGTTTAGGTTTAATATCCTACAGCTTGTTAAAGAATTTGGTTGAATTTGCTTTTCGTTATGTCTGTTTTACATTACTCACGTTCTGATGAAATTGCACCCTTACTCCTGTCTCAGGTCTGATTTCAGCAATGCTCCTGCCTTTGAATGAGTAACTGAATAAAGTGTTGATGTCTCCTACTTAAAAAGAGTCAAACCATAATGTCAAAAGAAATGTTCCAAATACTAAGTGTGTAAACAGGATATCTAAAAAATGTGCTCATTTTGGATGTTATGTACATCCATGCAACTGTAAGATACATTTTAAAAAGCACATAATTGCACCTCTGAAATGTAGTGTGTAAGATTTAGTGGCATCTCGTGGTGAGGTGGCAGATTGAAACTTACTGAATAACCCTGGTGTTGCACCCTCCGCAGATATCAAGGGTTTGTTCTACAGTAATGAAACACAATGACTCTTCTTTAAGATGGTTTTACACTAAAAATAATATAATTCTGAAGATTACATCCCATTCTTGCCAATAATTCCTTAAATCCTAAACCCTTGACCTTTGAGTTGTAAATCAGGTTGTTTAATTAGGAAAAATGCAAATGCACATGGTTCCACTCCACCATTATAGAGTCCCACACACAAAGCAGGAGACAAATGAAAGAATGAGTTTAACTTTTCAAGGTTTGCCTGTTTCAATAAGTACCTGAAGAACAAAAGCCTGTAGACCAGTAATTTATAAAGACAGAGTCATTCTAATCAGATCTTTGTGGTTTCTTGATTTCAAAAACCCAAATATGACTGCAAGTAGAACTTAAAGTCATCATTATATTGGATTTCTGTTTTAAATATTAATGTGCATGTGCCTGTGTATAAACCCTCCGTCTTAGTGTTCTGTTGCACATTTTGTACATTTTGTACATTCTGCGTGCTTTGACTTGGAGAAATGTAACTTAGGATGCAGAGCTTCGTCTTTTGCAGTTGTTATTCCTGCTCTGCCCTGTAGACCAGTAATTTACATGCAGGCAACAAGCTGAGTTCGACCAACTGAAACAGGCAAAGCTTTGCATCCCCGACCTGATTACCCTGTTGAACACCTGGGGTTAATTCAGCCGGGGACTTTGATTGGTGGAGATAATTATTCATCACTTTTCTGAGATGCAGCATCCTTCAGGTTACATGACACAAGGTCTCTGGTGCAAGGGCTTTAAGATTAATGTGCCGTTCAGCTTTACACCATCTTGTTTCTTCCAACCGTTATGATCCAGCAGCTGAACTAAAACTGTGGAGCAAAGTGAACTTCACCTCTGACTGAAAGACTGAACATATGTGGTAAAATCTGTTCACAGAGATCCGGCAGCTTCCTACTTTTCAAACTCAGTTTCCTCTACCACAATATGAATACCATGTGTGTCAGTAAAACTCTAATGCTCAAACAAAGGAGGTCTGTTCATAGTGAGAAGTTCCTCTGAAGGGTGTTGTGAGATACGGACGAGTCATAATTAGCATGCTCTAAAATAAATTGGTGGTATTTATGATGATCACAGCTAAATACACAGATAAATAAGCAACATATAAGGAAGAAAATAAAATGTCCTTTGTGCCAAACAGGTCTCCATTTAATCAAGATTTAGTAGCAGTAAGTTCCATACCACAGCATATCCTGATATACTAAATTATTAAAATGAAAATAGTAGGATGTTTTCACAAAATTTACAGATGAAGCTTTACACTGTTTGGGAGCAAAACTGAGAAAATGTTGTTGGTGCTCTTGTGCAAACCATGAAGTCTGCAGACATGTCTCCAAATGTAACACCCAGTTTTTGTAAACTGAGGAGTTTAGATAAAAAAGGGTATTTGCGCTAGAAAAGATTCTCCTCTGATTATGTTTCCCTCCATAAGAGGTAACAGTACATGTCTGTCATATTTTAAACAGTGCTACAGTTCATGATCATCTTTTGTTTCCCTCTAGGTTTTGAAATTCTTAACTTTTTGGAACATTGAAGGACTACCCCGATTCAATCTAAGTTATACGACTATTTATTTCCCCTCTCTTTCTCTCTAAGTTCTCTCCATTACACACAAACATAGATTTTAAAACCTGATGAATTTGTAGATATAAAGAGACAAGCGATGTGAATATTTTAATGTGACTTTCCACAATGTCCTCTTTGATGTAAAGATGAACAAATACGGAAAGCTTTATCACAAATCTAACATTTTCCTATGATGAGTGGAGTGCTGTTCACAGAATCATGCATATGCTGCGTTTATGGAATATAAGATAACATTACAAAAAACCAACAGAAATCAAACATCAGTAGACTTTGTACTGTTAGTTATGACTCATATCCTGCATTTCTGTTTTCGTCTGCAGGAAATATGGCCTACACATCAGCAATGAAGTTAGAAAGGTTTTTAAATTGCTATCACACACACTCACTCACATTTCTAACCATTAAGGCAGCTCATCTCACCTCATCTTTTGGTTTACATGCCAGAAATGATGCAATGCCTCTGACAGCTTAAAAAAGTTACCTTTCAAGATCATATGAAGTGTTTCTGTGGGTGTCATTGTCATCCTTTCACCACCTGAGGTCACTGCTCTACTGGTGGGTACTTGGGTGGTAGAGAAGGATAAACTTGCAGGCTGAAATCGTGCTTACTGTTGACTCGGAAAATGCAGAGACTCAAAGGAGAGAGAAACCAGTGTGTGAGCACTTTGATTTAGTTTTATTCCTGTTAAAAGTGCTGAGAGATGGAAAAAAAAAACGCTTCCTGTTATGGCCCTGACACGCTTTTCTCCTTCTGTTATTTTGATTACTAAACTAATAAGATTAGTGTCATATTTCAACAAGATTTTGAACTATTTGAATCATATCTGATTAAACATCTACAGAGAAGGGGACAAACACATTAAAATAGGCTGCTGTTTTTTTTCTTTTTCTACTTATAATAGCCTTTCTGAATGAACTCACTCTGAAGTTTTAAAGCGGTGTACTCAGATATCTGCCAGTCAGTGAAAGCGATAATGTCTCAGTTCAGACTATGTTCTGTCTTTCAAATGCTTCCTTTCCCTTTTCTTCTTCTGTTTTTTTGTCACGCGTCGTTAGTCATTGACACCTTGCTCTCTGTTGCCGCCGAGTCTTTTCACAGTGTTTGAACCAGCAAGTGGGACGGATCTGCCTCTTTCCAACTCTGTAAGTTTTCTTCATTTATTCTTTATTTAAAAAAATGCAGAAACGGTTTCTGGTCATCGCTCAAAAAGCTGACACGTGATGTGCTATTTTTTTTACCCCGCGTGACTCGCCCTCTTTAACCTCATAAATGCTCGGTGTTTTAATTCTCAGCACTCTAACGTGTTTCTGTTATTTTGTCCATCGTCTGCAGCTTTGCACCATGAAAACTTGCAGTGAGTCACTGCTCATGCTGCTTAATCTGATGCACCTCTCATTACTGTCAGGTAAAACGAAATTATTGTTTTCATTTTTGTTAAGATCATTTCGCTAAACGCACGGAATAATTATTTCCACATCACGGTGTAATTATTACTAACTGTGCATCCTATAGTAAGCTACGTAATGATTGATACATTTCCGTACGGGAATACAAGCTGTAGAGTTTGGGAATAGGAATAAAGTGAGACTTTATGTGATTATTATTACATTTTTATTAAATAGTACCTGTTCTGTCGTCCCAAAACAAACAAAACCTGCTAGTATTTAATAAATCTGATGTTATATCTTTTAAAATTATCAAACACGTCATTATAAGCCTCAGAGAGCTAAAAATAACGACACAATGATGATCAACTACATAGTTCCTAAATACCCACAGGTACATGTGTGTTTATGTTGTGGAATAGACAAATGTGAGGTAGAAAGTTGGTTCCTGTTCATATGTCAATAGTTGGCCTACTTACAGGCAACCACAGGCGCATTCAGCCTTTTTTTGGTATAATACTATTTTTAAATTGAGTGAGGTACATTTTCTTATTGTATAAACAAAAATGCGTAAAACTTATTATATGAAGATAATAAGAAGAAAATCGAGTCCAATGTCCTGTCACTGCGTAATCATTGTGTCCAGTGATGGACATTTACACTACAATCACTAAAAAGCTTTTTAATTGCGAACCATTGCAATCAAAATACCAGGATGATATGATGATATGGGGCATCTTGGAACTTTCAACTTCAGCATGACTCTTCCATAAACCAACCACAGGCGACAGCTTTACAAAACATCTCCACAGTGCCCCATTAGTTCAACAGAGGAGTGTGTTAACCATCACTGCGAAAGTGGACGCTGATGTGTTAGCTGTATGCTGCCCTAAAATACCTATAGCATGATCTGTTTTGAGGTTCCTGTGTTGTTATCAACTTGTTCACGTGCATCTTGTGCATTTAGGTGTGTTCACATTTCACCGGTGTACTGGTTTACTCATAAATTCACTCATAAATTTACAATTTGAGTCATATTCTAAAGCATCACCCTCATTTTCAAAAGCCGATCACTGTAAATATTCACAAAGTCTATCATTTTTAGAATGCATTAGCTTACTTACATGTCTAATAATAAACAAAATGTGTCAAAGGTTTTGAGACTTGTGAGGGTGTTTCCCTATCAACACAATTTACACATGTCAGGGCCTGGTTCTACATACACAGTTTCTATCTTACAGCAAATTAAAAATGAGGTGAAAAGATTATTTTTTTCATAGCCAAACTGTAAAAAGATGCATTGAGTAATTACTTCAGAAAACATCAGTTAAAGAAAGCACAACCTGAGTTCAAAAAGACCGCTCATCCCCTGTTTTTCTATCACACATTTTTTTGTGGCAGTTCTTGAAGCGCAAGAAGCCGAAGTTCAGCCTGAGGTGACAGGATACCTCGGGCATGACGTCACCCTGCCGTGCCGTTTAATCCAGGGACCCCCGAACAGCACTATTACTCAGGTTCAGTGGGACGTCAAGCAACCAGATAAAGAGAAAGTCACTATTATAGTTTCTAATGCAAATTATGGCGAATCTCGTCCTGATACCTTTCTGAAGGAGAGAGTAAAGCTGGAAGGACAATCTCTGACAATTATGAGTGTAAATAAGATGGATGCAGGGTTGTACACCTGCAGCCTTATAACCTACCCCAGTGGTTCATTTGAAGGAACCACCAACTTTGTTGTGCAAGGTGAGTTACAATTCAGAGACAATTCAACATGAAGCAATCTTCAAAACAACTTGAATATTATGTTTAGTTCCTGTTTGTTTTGTGTTTTTTAATGCTTCACCCTGTGGGGAGTGCATGGCTTTGATTATCTTAGTAAATAAGTAAATTAGCTAATTTAGTAAATGAACTGGGATTATTTTTTTGTGGTAAACTCACACACACACATTGTTGTTCACAGTTGTGTTTGTTCTCACAGAGCAGATGCCGTTGTCTTCAGGTGTGGTTTCTGCTGTTGTGATTGCTGTGTTGTTGCTGTTTTTGATCACGGCTGCCATTGCTTATGTCATCTTCATCAGGAGGTGTGTGTATGTGTGTTTGATGTGTTTGTGTGGGAGTAAAGAATGTAAAGGAGAAAGCTCCTCCTATAACCAGGGGTCACAAGATGTTACCAATATTTCAGCATGAAATATCCACTAATCCACTTAATATGAAATATGTCAACAGTGTTGTTCTTTTTTATTTTGGTGTTTGATATATTTTCCAACTGATTGTTTTTATAGTTTGCAAGTTTTATATATATATTTTATATTTTATGTTTTATAGTATATGAGATGGTGACTCATAATGAGCCTTGTATGCATATGTATAATATGTTGTATTTATAAAATAGAATAGAATGTTCGATATTATGTATTTATTCATTATTCTCAGATTTGTCAAATTTGTCAAACTTGTCAATATTTTTGGTTCCTTTTTATTATTCTTTAACCTCCTGAGTCCCTGCGTACTCATATGAGGACATTATATTTTTGCCTCTCTGCACCGTTACTTCATCTTTTAAAACTTTCACCCATTGTCCCCATATGAGGACATCCTTTTTTGCAAAAACAACTTCTTGTACATAGACAAATTTTATATATTATACTTATTTGGTTAAAAACTTAGTACCTACTAATCCCATAGGAGAAATAAAAAATGCACACCAAACAAAAGCTCGGGTCTCAGGAGATTAAATTTCTGAGTTGTACCACAGATCTTTTAGTTTTTCTTGAGATTTTGAAAAAGGTTTACTAACTTAACAAAAAATGCATTAAATGTTATGTTTGTCCTCACCCTAAATTCTCAAACATACATATGAATATTTATTAGAAAAAGTTTTTATTCTCTAACTTCCTAAACATGTCCTTAGTTCTGATAAATTATGATTAAAAAAATAAATAAATTATGTTTAAATTAAGGTTCAATTAACAATCAAAGTCAAATCATTTCATTTATATTATTAAAATAGTATTCTTTTTGTTGGTTTGCTTGAGTGTGTACTGTATATGTACATTTCTCAATTTCAGAATAACGCTGCGAGGATTTTTGGAAATAATCAGAAAAGTTACTTCAAATAAAACATCAAGGAAATTATGGGGCAAACCTAATCACAGCACATTATTTTCTTTCTTTTCTGTAGGCGAAGGTCTTCGTGCAGACACCGTGTCTATATCGGTAAGAACAGAACAGAAGTTCCTCATCATTCTATTTCTAAACAGCACAGATTTAGTTTATTTCTTCTGTTGTTCATTTCAGTTCCTTTGACCAAAGCTTGTCTGTCTTTCAGATACAAGTGGCACAGCGATGGATGTGGCTAGGCCATCTGTTATTGTAAAAGAGGTGAGCTCAGAGCTGGTTTGTTCTGAAAGTAATAAACTTATATCAGATTAAGTTTAATTGTGCAGTTTTTGTGACAGAAAAGCTGCAAAGTCTTCGTGTTGACACTTGGTCTCACATTTACTCACAGGATGTCCTCTACTCTGACGTCAAGCTCAAACCATCCACAGACTTCAGGTCTTCATCCACTAAAAAACACAAAGGAAACGTGCACGCTGATGATGTCACATACGCAGAGGTTGTCATTTTACGTCAGCAGCCTGACTGAGATGAAATGCACACCACAGCATTGTTGAAGTTGCCTTCCTTATTCTCGCTGAGGGGACTGTTTGCAAAGCTGCAAAATGCAAGTTGCAGTTTTCATATTTTTCTATCATTTTTTATCATGTATTGAAACCAACGCATCCTGACTACTGTCAATTTCTTTTTAAATTGCTCCTAAAGTAAAAATGTTTGTGCTGTAATCTCTTTCTGCCATGGTTGAATTGGAAACTGCACTTCCTCATCATGCTGTCAGGAGGGACACCCTCCCTTAGTGCTGCCTACTTGTCCACATGAACCCCTTTAATGAGCCATTTAGAAAGGAGGCAAATAGCTGCACAAAGAACAAAATGTTGCCAGCGTCCTTAAACAATGCTTGGAAAAAATATTTTACCTACATGAAACAGTTAAAAGTTATTTACTTTCAACTCTGTGCATAGTTACTCGAAGAGTCATGCTGCAGGTGCATGTAACTAGAACTGTGTAACTCATCTCCTTCTGCCTTTGGCCACAAACTTATCAACCAACCCTGTTATCATTCTAGTCCGGACCAAAATTGTGTCCAACTGGCAGAGAGACTGACATTGCCACCCCGAGAGCCAAGCAGCCAGTGTGGCTCAGATCAGGTGTACGTAACAACATATGGCATAACTGGCACCATTCGGTCAGCACATCAGTTTCAAATATTTCAGGGAGGAATAGTATGAGCAGAAACAGCACGGTGAGCTGTTTTTTTTTTTTTTGCAAATCTGCACTCTTCCAACATGTCATCCAGATATCAGCTGCTTTGGCCTTGCCATGCCGCAGAGAACATCTCAGTGTTCATGGTTTTTGCTCCCAGCTCAGCTCAGTGTCTCCCCCACTGTCGAAATGTAGTTGTAAACAACACTCTGCCTGAATCTAACCCTGAAGCTGGGAATTTCCTATATATTTAATGAAGACTGTCAGAGTCATGGTTTTGTAAGGCTATCTGGCTTTAAGGATGTAACATGACTTGTGTTTTAGATGGTAGCTAAAACAAAAGCCACCCACAAGTGGGTATGGTTTTTGGCATACATAAATCGTGTCACAGACAGTTTTTGTTCCTCCTTTGTTTTTGTACTTTAAAGGAGGAAGAAAAAGTGGAGCAGGAAAAAAAGAAAATTACACAATTAAAAGGGAACTAGGCAACACCAGTGTTGACAAGCTATGATGACATGAGCTGTGGTGCTTTGGGGCTTTGAAAATGACATCAAACTGGCTCAATTTCTGCAGTGATTTTATTTTTTTGTGATTAAACTTAATTGAGCATCATTATCCTCATAGACTATGATGTGGACCTCTTATTTAAACTTAGTTACCCTCCTGCATTTGCATGTGAGCTAGTTTTTAAGTTTAACTGGTCATGAGTTAAAGGGGGAAGCTAGAGCTGTTGTGGTTGTCATGTTCTTTCTCTGCTATTAAAACTTACTGTAATCCACAAACAAGACATGTATGCTCTAATACAGAACTGTATGTATAAACAGCATTATGTGTTCCGTTGTGCAGTTGTTCACAGGTATATTAAGTCTAGGGACATATCAAAGAGGTGACAACAAACTGTTTGCAAAGTTGCCACATTGTTGCACAACATCACACAATTTACCAACGGCCGCTATGTATGTGCCTGCTGCACCGTTTCACAGCCGTATGACTCTGTGGGTGTGATAATAGGTGTGCTCTTACTGTCAGTCTATGAGAGAACATAATCTGTTTCTTGTTTTTTTTAAATTAAAGGACTTATATTTAAGTTGACTTTGTTGTTCTATCTTGTTTATAATAAAGATTTGTAAAACTTTCACTTAAGTGAGATATCCAGGTTCTGTTGTTTATTAACAAAACTATAAAGCTGTGCAGAACTAAAAGTGCACAGCTAGGAAACTGTGTTTGAATTAAATAAAAAAAGAACAAATCTTTTATTATTGACAGGAAGTAGATAAGACAAAAACTGGTTGAAGGGAGCGAATCAGAAAAAGGTTTAAAATATGATATTACTCAGACTGAGAGTAGAAAGTGAAACAATTTTTTAACTAAAAAAGCAAAGAAACGTATCATTTATTGTAGTGCTCTGACTCACAGAAAGTAGGCGTTTTGGTGAATGTCAGCCATTAACTGACTCTTTCAGATGACACCGTCTTTCCTTTCCCCTTTTGATATCTATATGCTATTTGCTACTTAAGTGTCAGTCATTTTAACGTCTCTGTGGTTTTGTGTCTGTTTTTAACATTACATAGTCAGCCCTATCTCCACAGAGCTGCTTCAGCGTGAGAAAAAGTTCTGGCAGTGGCACTAATCACTCTACTAAAGGGAAAGAAAACACCTAATTGTATTTCTTTTCCCAAACACAACCGTCTTGTGTGGCTGTAAATCCAGATGCAGTGATGGTGCCCTTGCTGAACAGTAACACAAAGATAGCAAAATGGGAGGAGAAAGCTGGTTGAAGTAGTTTCCTCAAGGCAGGATTATACCTACAGCCTACATCTAGATAAGCTCCTCTGTGTTTGCTTTGAATTTTTTGCAGATGTTTCGCTTCTGTTTGTGATTGTCTCTATGTTTGCTGTCTCAATGTTTGTTGTCTTTCTTGGTGTTTTTCCGCCAGATTTAATCTGGTAATCAAACCAGTTCTGTTCAGGATTCTTGGAGTCTTGGTGTGATCCAGCAAACCAGTTTGCACTTTCATCGGTTTTAAGCAGAACCGTCACAAACCATTTCATCAGGAGGCTATGTGTTCAATCTGACATGACAACTTCAGTTCCCAGGAAAAAAATCTGAAACCTTTTTGGTTCTGGATGATAGTGAAAAAGCTATTAATGATCATTTGACATTTTTACAAGATTTGCTTCTCTGTGTATCTTCTGTGTCTCCTTGATTTTCCAAAAAGAAACGGTGCCAGTCACCCCTTTCAGGGCCTGTTCAGATCAGACATGATAAAACTTCTGAATCTGGCTGCAGGAGCATCAAGTTCATCAATTTTAACTTATTACTTTTTAGCACCAGGTTTTATTCTGATACAGATGCCATTAAATGTCTCATGCTATCATGTGAAAGGATGTATTTGTTTGTTTTAGTGGATGAGTTGTTCAACAGATGCAGTGGTAAAATAGCTGGTTTTCAGAGACTACGTGAAGTGTCTTTGATGATGAAAACGTGTTGTGTGTAAATCTTATCATACAGGCTACGGTGTGAATAGTAATTTCAGAAATCGAAAAAAAAAGATTTTGATAGATGAATTCTTAATAACCTCTCAGCTTTAGTCAGTGTGTTAGTAAAATAGATGCATAAACGTGATAAAGAGATTTGCTTCTGCACATGTTAAATCAGTTTTGCTTCAGCACTGGAAGTATTACTGTTGTTGCTCAATGTTTGCGTCACAGACATGTTAAATTCTCTAAATTCAAAGATGAAATTCACAACAGTAACTGAATTATTTAGTCTGGAAAGTGTCAAAAAAAAGCAAATTGTTAATGCTGGTAAATTAATGCTTTCATTTTAGGCATTTATAGTCCTTTGGTCCTTCACTGAGAACACATCTGAATCCTTGTGTTGTCCTGCTGTCTTGGTTCATCTCAGAAAGTGCATTTCCACAAGGAAATGACCTCCCATCCATAATTGAGAGTTAAGGAAACAACACCCTGATAAAGGCAAGATAAAAAAAAGAAAAACCTCTTGGGAAGAAATTAGGGTAGACTTGGATGAGTTGTTTCATTTCTATGTGTTCAAGATCACCAGTATGTTCCCGCTGAGTCTGCAAACTGAAAAATTAGAAAGGAAACTGTCATATTTGAAATTTCACTTTCAATTTTTCTGACATGTATGGAGTTAAATTTTAGATCGAACATATTTTTCAGCATCTTGGTCTTTTGGATCCTTCTGGTGACCCAGTTCACATAAATCAAAGAAAACCAGTTTTGCAGGCTCGTCTTCAGAAATAACATTTTTAGCTCCATTTTGAGATATAAAGCACAATATGTTTTTTCAGCATTGGTCTTTGGTTGGGGTGGTGTTTTCTGAATTCTTCTCACTTGTTTTTTTTTTTTTTTTTTTGACAGTTGATGCTTAAAAGGGTATTAACCATAGTGTGTGTGGATATTCTGTCAGTGTGGATTGTAAATGTGGGTCAGTAAATCAGTAAATTCTTCAGTGTTTACTACATTATGTGAAAGATCTGAGTTCTCCTGCTCATGGATTATTAGTATTATTGGCATTATTAGTATAAGAGGATTTACAAGCTGAGAAATGAGAGGAGAGGAAGGAAAATGATATAAATTTTAAGCAGCAGCTCGCCCCCTAGCTATCCAAGCTGAAATAACCTTTAGTTCTGTTAAAAAATGTTTTTGTACAACAGAACAAGTACAACAGATTTCACAGCAGAATTAATCTCTCTCAGTTAACAAATTACACACTATATTGCTGCAGTTATTTGCATTTACTATCAATGCCCATAAGGGATCTACATTTAACGTTGCAAATCTTCCCTTGAACATAGTTTTGCATTTTCATTGACATTAATAATTGTAGTTTTTCATTTTCTTCCATATTGTAAAGTCCTGACATGACAGGAACTGAAAGAATCAGAACAAAGAGGGGCTACAATAAATAAACTATTACTAATAATATTACTTCAATACTTCACATAAGCACTAGTTTGAATGCATAACCTTACTCATATAGTGCTTTTATACTGTTACTACTGTGTGCTTCCTCCAGCTATGCCACAACACTTTTTCTTGTCTGTAAATCATTCAACTGAGAGATGAGAAGACAAAATGCAAGGAACCAAAAAAGAAAGACACATGTCACAGTGGGTCTGTTTGAATATTTTTATTCCAAAAGAAGTCTGTCTGTCTATAGGTTTGAACAACAGGGCGATCTCTCTGAAGAACATCAGTGCACCTTCAGCCCAACACCTCCCACTCCACACCCCTCACCCAGAACCACACTACAGAACCTCTTGCTCTTCAATAGGAATAATAACAACAATTTAATCATAATATTCATCAACAGTTTTAATAATCCATTTAGCACTAGTATAGAAATATGAAAAAATACCAAAGAAAAGAAATAAAACTAAACAAAAAAAGGATTGTTTTTTTTTTGGAGTGACCACTCAGACATCCCATCTAATGTGTTTTGTGACCCTCCCTTCCCTTTCATATTCATGCTTACAGTATTTTGGCTTTTTACAGTGTGTACTCGCTCTAGCCTCTTCACAATAATGCTCTGCAGGTAATAAATGCCTTCAGCTGATGGTTTAAAGCTGTTGATAGCCACCTTATGGCTACGTGGTGCTGTCACATATCAAGTTTTGTACACAGAACAAAAAAGAAGACACAGAAAAGAGACTGTGAAGGCAATTTGAAAACAACAAAACTACTACCAGTGGTTTTACAGCTTTTACACAACATGGG
>JAQNCA010000030.1:8293614-8314368 GCA_029783725.1 Acanthurus tractus
GGACTGCCTCATTACCAGATTTTCACTAAATTTTTTTTTTTGCCTTTATGATAAGTACAGCATTGCAAAGTCTATTCATGAAAAAAGTGTAAAAAGAAAAAAGGCAAACACTGCTTAACCTTTAAATCAGCATTTTTTTCTCCCTTTGCCAAATTAATTACACTTGAAATACAATTACACTTGGCAATCAGCGTTAAGGTGGTATAAATGAAAAAAGAGGTGCTGTGTGAAAACATAACATTATTATATGTGTATTATTAACACAATATCAATATCACATATTTAAATGACACAGTTATTTTCAGCACTACTTCAATATGTACAATGCATATCAAACTGTTTCCAACGGCTGGGTTAACAAGAGAGCAAATATGTATCACCCTAACCCAAAATGCCAAGGTTTCCCTTTAAGTCATAACACAATTTCTAATCCTTTGCTATCTGTGGACCAGAAATGTCTTCATAGAAAGCCTGTGTAACAAACTGAGGGAGTTTTAAAGATACAGGTCTTATCACTGTGGCGGGGTCTAAGTGCAGGATTCTGCATCTTGGAGCTTGACTCACACATGGGTCTGAAAATCTGGATTTCTCAGCCTCTGCAGTGACAATTTTAAGCCTTATTTAAATATTTTTCATGCAAGAATCTCAATGTTTTGTATGTGCAATATTTAATTGCAGGAGTGCTCTCTCCATTGAATTAAAACAATTAAATGGCCCATGATGGAGTGGCTGATTGAATACAAGACTTATGGGGCCTTGAAACGCTTGAGTTACTCTGTGCAGATGAAGCTTAATGATGCTGAAAAATAAAGCATGAAATCTTTTTCCAGAGTTATCAAAATCATATTCAAAAGATTTTCATCTGACAGCGATGGAATAAATGCCAAGGCTTTTCATTGTGTTTGTCATTTATGCAGGCACAGACAGATTTACACGCACACACAATACATGCATGAACAAACACACTCACTCTAATAAAATCCCCATTACACACCACCTGAGACAAACAGGAGACATTTTGGAGAGTAGATTGTGCTAAGCACCCTTCACAAGGACATTAGGTTATGCATTAGCCATTAGCTGGACTGTATCAGTGAGTGAGGGGACTATTACTGGGAACATTAGAGAGAAGGAGGGAGGGGAGACAGACAGCTGCGGTCGACTGACCCTTGGCACGGTGGTCTTCCTCTTTGGGACATTGGCCTCCCTCCCACCACCTCCTCTTCAGTATCTCCAGCCTGTTATTCTCTTGCAGCTGGAGGATGGCCAGTGTGATCTCATCTCTGAACGGAGACCCTGGCAAATGACAGAAAGGCAGGATAAGAGAAGGCCACGGAAGACAGAAAAGATGCAGCAAGAGAGCCGAGACAAGAGACAGGGTTCCTCTAGAAGAGGAGAAGAAAACCATGAAATGAGCAGAGTGAAAGAAAAGGAGAAGGAATGGCAGGGGAAGAATTGCTGTCGCAGCCTTTGGATGGATTTGAGTAATCTTACTGTGAGAATAAGGAGAGGATTAGAGAGAGATAAAGAGTGAGATTACAACCAGAAAGAGCCAGTGGCAGAGCCGCTGGTCAGAAAGCATTTGAAAGCATGTTATGAAGTGGATACAGTAGAGAAGAAAGAGAAGGTTTAAAGGGTCAGAAGATAATCGGTTGACGTCACTGAGAAGAACTTTCTGCAAAGAAAATAGATCCTATGAAAAATGCTACGTGTGTTCTGTGGGATGTAAGAGTAACAAGGCAGCAGTGTTTCTGTTCTGCACGTAAATATGTTGTTTATATTTTCAGAGCAGCCATGAAATCTGCTGCAGGTCTGCTGAGTCTGCTGAGTCTGAGTTGCCGAACTCAACCAAACACAGTAAAGGGATGTCAGTCATTCATGACATCATTACAGTGAAATGACAGAGCGATTGCAGCTCTTTTCTCTGACAGAGTGACAGATTGGGCAAAGGACAGAATTACTTAAATAGAGAACAGGAAGTAAACTAGCTAACATTAAGTCACATTGATTTTACAGTAGCAATAAACAAATATGCACAATACGCTCTCATGTTCATGACTAGCAGAGTCTGGCGATGTGATAATAAAGGGGTAGATTTTAGATTTGGCAAGTTTTGTTAAATTTCAGAGAGCTGCCTGCAAAACTGGCAGGTTTGTGCCAAACACATATTAAAAAAAACAACCTCTGCTGAAAGTCTCTGCGGTCTTTTAGTGTCATTTACAGGCGCACTGCCTCTGTCCTCTGCTGTCTGTCCGTGTCCTCATAAATTCAGAAAACTACATTGCTTTGTACAGCAAAGCAAGTGGGCGCTGACAAGACAGCTTCATGGTGCATTCAAGAGCACCTAGTAAACTCTAAAGCCTACATCGCCTCGAACAGCAGAGCATGTTGGAGCAGAGAGGGTCAACTTAATGGTGCATTCGCCTCATAAACTCAAATCCATACCCCAAGGTAGAAGGTTATTTTAAAGAGGTCTCGCTTTTTTTTCATTTGGTGTAATAACACAGGCTTTAATCTGACATTACTGACACTCACTATCCTAAAGAACTGTATTTTTACCGATTAGACACTAAAATCATAACACTATACCAGTAAGTTCTACAAAGGCACGTTGTAAAAATAAAAAAAGCTTCTCAAATTGTTATGAGCAAACTCAACCGTAGTCTTGTACAATAAGTCCTAAAATACTTCTTGAATGTTTTTAGTGTTTTTAATAATTAAACACTCAAGTCATAGCCAATATGCAAAGATTTTGACCAGCAAAAAGTATGCTTTGTTCCAGAATACTTTTTATCTACCGGACCCAAAAGGTAACTTTGGACACTGTTCAGACATGCACACAGCCCAAGTACAGCAAAACCCTTTGTCCTTGCTAAAAAATGCAAATGAAAACACTTTCTTGCGGAAAGTTAGATGACAAGATTGATACACTTTGGTATCTGTCAATAAAACATAAGCTTCAGCCAGGAGATCAGTCTGGCTGTAAAATGACAAGTTCGATCTAAAAGGTAAATAAAATCAATCTTCCGACACATAAAAAAGCCCACAAATGTCAACTTTATATCTTATGTGTTTATCTGGAGAAAAACTGGAATGTAAAAGCAAGTTTTACAAGATTTTCTTTTCTTTAGCTGGGCATTTTTTATCAAGAAGGCTTGTCAGCTTTAGAAAGCAACCGTTCACTACTAGGAAACAGCCCAGCAAACAAACTCCCTGTAAAACTGTAATTTACTTACTTTTGGACAGAGCCAGACTTGCTGTTTCCAATTGCTTTTTAGCTTTTATGCTAAACATTTGTCTACATAGCTTCATATTTAGTGTGCCAGTAACCAAATTTATTCCCCCAAAATGCTGACTATTCCTTTAAATCTAATTATGACTACAATCAAAAAAGATGATACGCTTTTCTTTTTTTCAGTCCTTTTAAAACACTCTTACACATCTAAGTGACTTTTCTTCTAGTCTTTCTCTTTATGTCTGCGTCGCTCCTCAAAGCTGATTTACAGTAACTCTGCTTAATCTGTCTGAACATCTTTGCTTCGTGACATCTCACTCTCTGTGCTTTTCTCCCTCTCTCTAGTCCTGCCCTCCTCTTCTTCATTAGAACAGATCACAGTGATGCACCACCACCTCTGCGTGCGGAAAAAAAAAAGGACCTTCAAAAGATCTGGACGTGTGCGGAAAAGCAATTAACTGAATGTTCATTACTTCAAGTTGAAATACTTACTAATCCCTCAGATAAAAAATAAATCGGCCACGTACAAGACATTTTCAGATCTAATCTCACAGCAATCAGGACTACTACATGTGTCTGTTTAGCATAATTGATCTCATGCAGGTGTTTCTGCCTCTCACAGTCAACTGAGAAGCTTTTTTTGATGAGGTGTACAGAGAAAATCCTTCAGCCTTTATGCATTTTTGATGCATACTTCACATTTATGTTTTTTAACTACAGGAAATCTGTGTAACTCCACTCATCATAACAGGCCTTAATGACATGTTTATACCACTCGAACCACACTCTCTCATTGCCTTTACAGTATGTAGATGGTTTTGTGTCCCAGTGGTCACTTTGTTCCAGGGTCTTTTGCTACTAGTGGTACAATTTCACCTCCTATAATTTGTACTCCTTGCACACTGCAATGTCACTGGTCTACACTACTAGAATAACAACAGCTCAGTAACATTTGTAATCGAGCTGTGTTACTGTGTGTCAAGGGTTTGCTGATGTCTGACATGTTCCTGAAGGTAAAAAAAAGCTTGAGAACTTGAATGCAGGGACATTACTACAAATTTAATCCTTAAACAGAAGTGCTTTGAATCTAGGGGTCTGAAACCGAACAAGGGACTGCAAGATGAATCTTGTGGTTGTGGGATGATTACCAGAGAAAAAGAAGAGGAAATTACATTCTGCGACATAATAATTTGTTTATTTTTCAGACTTTTGCTTTCAAATCTTTGCCCTCATTTTAAAACATGAAATGGTTTTTACCTCTTTGAGCCATGCTAAAGTATACAAATTAAGTGGCACTATATAAATAATAAAGAAATATTACATTTTGACTGAACTGCACATCTTTCAAATGCATTCACCCTGTGGCGGCGGCTGAGTGTAGTTTTATAATTAGGGGTCGGGTCTAAGCAACATCCCTAAGCTATTGTTCTGTTAATGTTTTTCCCCGCTACTCAAATTATTTTAGTGCAATACTCAAGTAGAACTCAGAGAATTATACATAATTTAATTTATCTTCGTCTTGATTACTTCAGTGCCTTGTTCTTAATCTACAAGCTGTGGCAAATATCCTGTAAAATATCGCAGCAGTGTTTTGTAACAGGATGAGTAAAAAGGGTCACTGCTGTGGTTTTCCTGCACTGGTTGATTGTTGTTTTTTTACCAATTGATTTCAGGTCTTTATTGACATAAAATAAACTTGGAAGTGGTATTTGGGAGTTTCCATGCCCTATAAGCCCCAGATGAGACGAGTTGTAGCCTCGTATCTTCAGACGTGTCAGTGGAGGTGGAAGACAAAAGGTGATTGAAGGTTTAAAGGTGATTGAGGGTTTATTGAAGAGTCTTTGAATTATCCTGCCTGATATTGAAACTAAATCAGTATTGATCCCTTCAAAAACCTATTTGAAAGACTTGCTATAGTTTTAACCTTTTAATATCTACCTTTTTTAGATCTGTTTTGATACCCAAATGGAAAATCATTTAACAGAAAGCTGTAAGGCCAAAATGCATGTGTGAGTTAATGATTTTTAACGAGTTATCCAAGAAAGCAAAAACAATGTATAGTCTTTAAAAAAGACAACACTTTAAATATCTGTAGCTTAAGCAGATCACCAGAGATCCAGTAAACAAGTATCCTTATGCCTGTTTGTGTTTTTATGTTTATGTTTAGTTTCAGTCATCTGCTTATTTGTAAGTCATAGTAGTCACTCACGATGTAAAACAATCTAAAAATATGTCATCACATGTAAAGGAAATAATGTATTTATCCAAAATATGAACACTGTCAAGAAAACAGTAATTACTGGATAGTAGTTTTACATGGTTATTATTCACTAAAAATGAGATAATTAATTCATTAGGAGTGTAAATTTGTTTAACTCATAATGATACAAGATTATAACCCAAAGATAGTTTAATTTACTATGATGAATCTCAGTTATTACTGGGATCTAATTTTTCTTTAAGCCATTAATCAAATTTACAGGTTTTATAATTTGCTTCATTTAAAAGTTATTAAAAGTGACTTTAGGTCTCTACATTATTAGCTGCTTAAAGCACTTGGATATGTTGTTTAAAACATAAAACTTGTGAGAGTGTTATGATAGCGTTATTACCCAGTGGCATGCCGATGCCGTAGCCCTTGGTGTCCAGCAGGCCCCCGATCTGTGTGAGGTTACAGTTGAGGCCGCGGTGGTACTCGTTCATGGTGCTTTCCATCAGGAAGGCATACTTAGAGTTGATCACACGAGCGATGCCTTCCTCTGTGCTTTTCACAAATACACTGGGCTGCTTAGAGTTCATGTAGTTCCACATCCGCTGGTAGGTCTGGTATCGAGAGTTCTGCAGACGAATGGAAACAACAATAGGATTTAAACACTGACTACGGATGTTTGTACATTCAGGGCTCCAAACGAGTCCCATCGTCTTTCTTTGGAGCAAAAATCTAATGGAGGTCGATAAAAAAAGAAAGAGGGAAGGAGGAAAAGGAGGCAAAGAGATGCAACATCGATGCACATTAGAGGGAAGTACACATAGAAGGCAAGATCCAGTGTGAATAATGACACGCAAAGTGGAACATCAATGGCAAATAAAGGGAGAATGGAGAGAAAAGAGCAGAGGGAGGAAAAGCGACATGAATCAAGGCAACAGATTATTCGCTCATGGCGTAGCTGATGCGTCGTTTTTCATACAGACAGAGGTAAACCAGCACACAGTGGGTGGTTCAGCACTTAACAAAATATGGTGAGCTCCAAAAAAAGGATTAAGTGCACAATTACATGTTGTATATCTTTGTATTGTGTGTGAGAAGAAAGAGAAAGAGAAGAGAGGGCGGCATCTTTGTGTAATAATGTGGGTGTGTGTAGTGTGTATGTGTGTGTGTCTGTGTGTCTGTGTGAGGATTAGGCAGCCAGTGAAGTAATGTACTGTAGCACTGAAACTGGCTTATGCAGGAAAACAGAGACTCTCTTTCTTATTTCCTTAAATATGGACAAACACCACAAGAATGTAAAACACACACACACTCACAATCTGCCATGTAGCCATGGCTCATGTACACACACAAGTAAACAAATACATGGCATTTCATACACTCACCTACACACACTCCCACATGCATACACACCTACACGCTCACACACACACCCACACACACGCTCAATGACAAACACAGATGCCAACACAGATGCCGGAAGCGCCTCTCATAAGCAAACACAGGCAGTCAGCCACTTAACACAAACACAAACAGCCATAAAGGAAACAACAGAGGACCTCAGAGACAAAGTAGCAAATATGAGGACAACCGCTCACTGTGGACAAGGCAATAAAGACAAAAACACTGCACTAAATCACACACAAACACAAAAACTTTATGAAAAACTGTTGCAATAAAGGCAGATCAGGGAATTGTCAATGCAAACACACAGAAAAATCCATAAAAATCCCAAACACAGAGCCAAGCAGTGCCATGTCTGCTGCAGTGGGTCGTACCATGAAGAACGTCATGGTGCTCCCTCCGTGGATGGTGCCATACTCGATGTTTGTCTGGTCGGCCAAGTCATCTGGAGACTCAATAGGAACCTCCATCCTCTGGACGGTCAGGAAGGCTGCCAGGTTGGCTGTATAGGAGGAGATGATGATCAGGGTGAATGCCCACCTGTGACAGGGAATCAAAGGAAAAAAGACAAAAAAATTAAAAGGGTTAAGTAGAAGTGAACAAATCTAAACCTATATGTCAGTTCAAGACAATAACAGATAAATATCAGAAACAGTAAATTGTCTGGAAAATCAATTTTAAGACCTTTTTCAAGCATGAAACAACCAATTAGCACTCTATGTCTTGGGCTAATCCTGCAAGGAAAATACGTAACAAACATAAAATCATTTTATCACATTGAAATTCATAAAAAGCTGATCTATGCTACTCCGAAACAGATCCTATTTGCAGCATCTTCCACAGTGACCTAACATGCAGAGAAATGTTAAAGAGAGGAAAACTTCAGTAAGCAACAGTTTGTCAAAAATGAGGCCCCTATTTCCTGGACAAGCAGATTATGTTCTGCACCCAGAACCTCAAAGACGGCACTTTTAAAGATCTTCCTTTCATGTCTAAAATCTGTCTTCAAGAGGAGCATCATGTACCCACTACACTTAATATAGCCTCATATATCTGCTCAGTTTATTGTGCTCTTTCTGTCTCCCTCTGCCCTTTATCTCCTTAGCTCTTAGCGATTATTATTTTTACTTAAGCACATATCTTTTTCACAGTCACTCTGTTGCCAAGGGAATATCATGGGGCCACTCTAGTATTTATGTGAACTTGGCATTTTTGTATTATTTGCCTAAAAGATTGGTGCTCAGGGACTAAAACATAATAGCTGTATGTCAGCTGTATGCTTAAACTTTATAATATAAATGTATATCATTACCTTACACAGCTAGTTTGCAAAAAAAATGCAACTTCAAGGAAAAGTGCAGGCTCTCAATAAAGAAAGGAGTACACCATGTGCTTCAATAAACATGTCTACAGGGAAGTCAAAGCACATATAGACCCAAAAATCTTTTAACCGACTGAAGTTTACAACATATAGTGTCAAAATGGCAGATTCTGTTATTGTATTTAATTTTGTTTAAAGACTTGTTTGTATGACCTGGACTTTTTCTTAGTCTTAGCCTGTATTTACAGCTTCTTCTGTTTGATTGTACAATATAAACTTTTAAATTAGCACTTTCATCACTGTGTTTTTCTTTCCTTTCTTTACTGCCTCATTACAAATGCATTATGTTTTCTTTTAAATGTTTTTACTATTTAGCATTTCTTTGTCTCTCTCTCTTTCTTTAGCGCTTTTATTTAGCCTCTGATTTTTGCGAGATGCAGATACATTTTGAGTTAAACAAAATAGCAAAACTTGTTTTATAAATAATATATTATGTCTCACATTTTTCAATCAAACAACAAAAACCAATCAACTAGTTAGTTGAATGTTAAACATTTAAGTGTGGCGACAATATGCAATACACATTTGATTGCATTATAGGCGCATGTGTACATGAATCCAAGCTCAACTATCCTTTAACTTACCACACCCCACTGACACATCTGGTGGACAGGGCTCTGGGCATTATCTCTGATCCCTGCTGCATGAAGCCTCCAACAGGGAACCACAAGCTGTTTCCCAGCGTGTACTGATTCTCCAACATGTCCCTGCGCTCTCGCAGACACGGATGAGGGTTGTACCACTCGTAGGGGCTCAGCCTGATGGGGAGACACAAGTACAGTGAAATGACCTTGAGGTCAAACTGCAGCACAGTAATGAACTTCGGTGATATCATTTGAGTCCCCACCAATCAGTCATGCAGTCCCTGTCAAACAGTCCACAGCAGGTTGTGTAAGGTAAAAAATTCCGCTGTGTGACAGGCGACTCTTGTTCAACAAGATAAATGGCGATAGAGCACAGACGTGAGCTGCAGACTATCAGTACAGTATGTGATGTAATGTATGGACCTTGCAGCCAGGAAGAGTACACAGCTGACAGCAAGGTAGGCGAGCAGCATGAAGAGCCAGACAGCTGGAGAGAAGGGATCGAGGAAGGAGAAGTAACCCGGCTTCCGACCCTGGTGCAGAGAGACACAAGAGGAGAGCAGGAAGGAGAGAGATGGAGCAACAGAGATAGACAGAAAGACAGAAAGACAGTAAGGTACAGCATGTTATATCACAAGGTGTCATTTCCCAGCAGATGGGGAATGTCCCCTTTGCACCACAGGAGGGCAGTGTCCTTCACTGCACTCTGACAGTACGTCTGCAGTGCCATGATACGCTAATGCTACAATCCATAAACGCTTCGTTTCACAATGCCTACTGCTGAAACATACTTGGCTTAAACCCAAAACCTCATAAGCTATGTAAAGCTGCCACTGCTACCCAGTTACAGAGCTCTGACTTATTGAGCAATTTAAATTACACCTATAAATTTCACTGTGGACACGGTGGATGCAGCATGCAGCACACCACACAAACACAATCCTTAGCTTGAAAGATGGGATCAACTGTTACGCAATATTCAGTCTTATTCTTTAAGACTTGTTTAACAAGTGTAGCCTGTAGTCTTCTGCATGACCCTGCCAACTTTAGAAGCAGCAAAAACAAAAGATATGAAATTCAACAGAAGCTCTGTTGTGAGCATCACCCAGCGGGCGCCCCTCAGCCCCAGATAACACCCTCACCAGTTGAACTCTGTACAAGATGCTGATCCCCAGGGTCATGAACGGCTTAGAGAAGTCGATAACTTTCTCTCTCTCCGACGTGATGGTGAAACCAGCCACGGCCAGGTCTGCTTTCTGTTGGATTGACAAAGATAGATAGGTAGATAGATAGTCGTGGGGGCGAGAGAAAGATAGAGGCAGAGGAGAAGAGTCAGAGAGAAAAAAAACGATAAGCGGTCAGGTAACTGCAAAAATAGAAAGGCACTTGATGCTGCACCTGCTAGACTAGAGCTCTGCTTGTTTAAAATGATGGCTTCCAAAATGAAAAGCGAAAAGTCTGATTATGCACTTGAAAACACATTTAGAAAAACATACGCACATGCACACTGTCCCTTTCCCTCTGGCACACACTCACTCACCATCCACCATCCAAATGAGGCTAATTGCAAGTAAGCACTAGGTGGCTGGTCTTTCCACCTATATAAAACCTTGCAGGTCTCTGGTCGCTCTGCCTCCCCTCCATCTCTTCCATTAAAAGCTAATTGATGAACATGGGCTGCTAATTAGAGTTGAGTGATCAGGCAGTGGGGAGGGCAAGAAGGGAGAGGAAGCGTGGAGAGCTGGGGGAGCACCAGTGTGGCAGGCCCCACACAGGGACCACAGTCTGGTAATTGAAGTATACCGTATGGTAATTAAGCAAAGAGGGGCTCTCATTAGCCTTCTTCAGCCAGAGCGTCTGTCAGAGGCGCGCTAGGCCTGGCCAAGGAGAGAAAGAGGGGTGGCAGACCGGGAGGGACGGGGGGGTTGGGGGAGGAAACATGGCGCAGACAATTTTAGGCAATGCTACTACTCTCTTTTGGGGAATTATCAAGTCAGCTTTTGTCCTAGATAAGAGTCTTACTCCCCTCTGAGGGCAATTTGAGACATGGGAAGTTACAGCAGAGTTGTGGTTTGGGGCTACAGCGTGAGAGTGTGTGTTTGTGCATGAGTGCGTGTTCACTACAAGTTTCTGTTTGTGAAGACACTGTTGGAACATTTGAGCATGTTTCTGTGAGTGAGAGAGAGAGAGAGAGAGAGAGGGAGAGAAAGTAGGAGAGGGAGGGAGGGAGAGTGCTCACCCTGTTGATTAGCTCTCCAACCATGCCGGTCCAAGAGCCGTTGGGCTCTGGAGCCCCATACAGCCCATCATCCACCAGCTTGATCTTGAAGGAGAATTTCAAGATGTCTGCCAGCTCCCTCAGCATGTCGACACAGAAGCCTTCGTACTGGTCGTTGCCCTGGAAGTCTTGGTAGTTGTCTTTGCGCATCACATATGGGTTCTCCTGAACATGAGGGAAGAAATGAAGTGTTTCAATCCAAAACTGAAAACATTCTGCTTGAGTAGGAAACATAAACTGAAATGGTTCACTGTCTACAAACACTAAACTGTTATGCCAGTACTTAAAGGAATAGCCGAACATTTTGGGAAATTTGTTTTTTTTAGTTTTCTGGCAGAGAGTGATCAGGCTGACAACATCACTGTCATCTGTACAATCTTATAACCAGGAGCTGATTATCTTTTCTTACACTAACACCAGAAACAGGGTGACATAACTTACTAACCCCTCCATTGAGAATGTTAACAACTACCTAAAGAACAGGTTAAAGCTAATTCTTTTAAACCGTCTGGTCCAGTTTGTTTGCTAAGAGAAGCGAACCAGCTGCTGGCTTGAGCCTCATATTTACTGTGTGCAGATGAGAGTGGTATCTTGGCAAGAAAGCCAATAAGTGTATTTACCAAATAGTGGGCTATTCCTTCAAGACAGCTAATAGCAGTACAAGTTGCCATTAGCATGTCATTTGTAAATTTCTCAAAGCAAGCAATGGTGTTTTTTCAACTGTTACTCTCTCTATAAATCAGTTTGAGTCTATACACAAATCGAATATAATATATTTGAAGGGAAATTCCACCCATTTTACAGATGATAGTCATTTTTTTGCCATGGCATGTACTGTTCAGTCTGTTAAAACAGCTGTGCTGGAAGGCATATAAACTGTGGTATTAAGACAAGAGAGTCAAACCAAAATGTTATATATATATCCACCGTTTCATCATGGCAGTTTAGGATTTAGCTTTTGTGGAGCTCGACCAATATTTAAGGCTAAAAAGCTACAAAATCAATCTAGACTGTACTTTTTATACATCTGTCTTTTGTGGGCCCCTTAAAATTATCGACGTCCAGCGCTGAGCTGCCAGAGTACTCTAAAATACACAAATAGTTTGAGCAAAATGGCTGCAGAAGTCAGTGAGAGAGCAAAAAAGACAGAAAAAATTCAGTGATTGTAATTTATTAATTGAAATAGGTGAACACAGACAAACATGCTGGATCAGCTGTTTTTGCACTTCAGGACCATCGTGAAGATGATGAAGCAGCATCATCGAAGGGGTTTATTGATTTTCTGATATGACATTAATCATATGGAAACCAGAAGGAGACAACTTCTAGTGTTTTGATCAGGATTTTGGCAGTTTGAATTTAGCAACACATTTCCACTCAGTGCTCTGTCAGTTGCTATGACAGCTACAATGACGGCAAAATCACCAGAAACAGACCACAGCACAGCATGAGCTGCTGCACAGCCTGCGCAGCAACACAAAAACAACCATGACCCCACCGCCGTGGTGGTCCAGAAGGTAACTGTGACCTTACCAGTATGGTGGTGACAATGAGTGTTTTGTGTGCCAGCGTCTCTGAGACATTAATATCCAGGCTGGTGGAGTTCATTGCCAGTGTGTTGTTGGAGTACCAGATCCCAATCTAACAGAAGAGAAAAAGCAAGAGAAAATCAATGGCTATTGTTGGATGAATAATGTTCTGTTAGGCTTTAGCTTTACTGCAACTGTTTTATTGTCATAGCGGGTTACACACTTTCTATACTAATAAGTATTTCAGCTGGTGCATTAACTCTATTCCCCTTGTTTATGGAGTATCTTTGCATCTCGAACACTTTATGCTTAACTTTGGTATCAATACTGTGACTGTAATGTTCATTTAATGATTTAATCGTCCCCATTGGAGCCATTTATGTACCTGTAGTACCGCGCATTGTGAAAAAAATGGTTGTTTAAAAGCGGAGCAATGAGCTGGGAGAAGATGGTGAAGTAAATGGAAGCATTTATTATGACCATTTCATTGCCAAGACTATTTTCCTTAACTGAAACTTTTCTTAAATTGCATAAGTGACAGCCCACATATCTTACATTTTATGGAGATTGTAAACTCACTTTGGTACATGTGTGCGTATGCGCGCATTATGACTGAAGCATTGTGCAGGGATAAAACTGCAGCTCGCAGAGGCATTTCTTTTGGAGATATAACCGTACATCTTTCAATAGATCAGAGGAAAGGTAATGACTCCTCAGACAGAATCACAGTGTTTCTATGACACTCTTCATCCTGGCCTGACATTTAAAAGGGGTCTTCTCTTTGTGAAGCACCACTGCTTTCTTGTAGTCTGCACACTGCTGAACAAAGCTGTGGGTGGGGTTACAGTGTTAATTATCCAGAGACAGAGACAAGAGTTTGCGACCTGGACTTGATTTGCACTTTAGTCTCACCCACTTTGAATCAAGACTTGATTTTTTAGACGTAAGATTTGAGACTTTATCTCTTTTTTTTTATTTATTTGGCACATTAACATTAAAGATTGTCTAGTTGAATCAAATTTCTGCCTTATAATCAAACATAACCATTTAGTGAATGAAGCCACAGATGATCATATCTATCACCCCTACTGCTGCTGCTGCTGCTGTGCCACAATTTGTCACAACCTTTGGCTCAGATAACAAGACACAAGGCCCAAACAAAATGTTGCTAAATACAACATCTGCTGTATTGAATTTAACAATGCTGGATCAAACATGTCAAACTATTAGGCACCTGAAAACACACACACAGGTGAGTCTCTTGGTAAATCGTAAAAATTTTTGGCTCATCATCAGCTGTCTAACACTAGCTGGCAACCAGTTCAGCAGCTAAGGGAAGTTAACTATATATGCAGTACTGGCATTTAAACTAGCATTCTCTAAATATTTTGAAAAGATGAGTGTTTTCTTTGTTTGTCTCATTTTTCATCACAGATGCATAGACCCAACGATACAATGCTCGAAACAACGATATACATGAATTGAGGCTTGACTTTGACTTGTGACCACAGATTTGAGACTTCACTTGACTCGCAAAAATGACTCGTGAGCATCTCTGAAATAATCCCCACATACTTTTTTTGCAGACATCACATCCACTTTGAGCCCAGTTATCAGGCGGTCTAGTGTTAACATGGAAGGCAGTTGGCCTTTAGTACAGATCCAGAGTGCAGTGAGACATATTAACGGAAGGTGAAGAAAGTGTTTCCTCCAGTCAATGAACTGCAACGTAATTCCCTCAGTCTGGATCCGCAGTGATGTGTGTACTTCTGCCTCATTTATTTTTGACTTTGAAATACAGGTGAAAATCCAGTAAAAATCCTGCCTCATCTCTCTCTACTGTTCCTTATTCTGCATTGACAAAAAAAAAGTCCACCAAAATGGTCCTAAACACCTCAGACTGAGCCTGACAAAGTATTATTTTGACTTCCCACATTATCCATCTAACCTTAACAAATCTGATGTGGTTTGTAACAACTGCATCAGAAAGATAAAAAAGCCCAGACTAACAGGAAATGTGAAAGAAAAGGAATTCTGTGTAGAATAAAAAGTTAAAAGCACGACTGTATTACTTTTTCAAACTAGAAAATGACACACGCTTCAAGTATTAAGGAATAAAACACACTCTTGCCTAATTTAATACACTCAGGGGTTTTGCTGCTACAGCTTTAATTGGTCTGGTATGACCAGCAGCTTATGTTTGCAAACTTCAGAAAAATAGTGCTTTGCAGTTGACATTACTGACCAATTTTTTTAAAATTTGCCAACTTTACTCTTCTTCACAAATCATTGGGCGCAGTGTTAAAGATAGTTGGTAACAGAAGTTTGGTTGGTGTCATTTGTGTAACAAAAACACAATATGAACATATTGCCACAATGCAATTCCACTGAAACACAGCAGATGATAATATTGATTTAATGCTCAGCCCTAAATGAAACTCAAATCCAACTGTTTGTTTGACTTGGGCCTACAGCTCAGATCCTTCATGCAAATATGCACAATAACAAGAAACTGCAAGAAATTGCAGAGTATTGTTGGAGAGGAGCAGATATACTTGGAATTATCTTTTCAATTGAATAACACTTCATTGTTGTTGAGTCATTGTATAAAAAAGATGTGAGTTCAAGAGGTTCATTACCACTGGTCTGATTTAGTTCTATATGAAACAAAGACAAAAATAAACTCCATTAGAAATCCTTATAAATATTTTATATGGTATTGTACATAGGATGAGCAGAGATTTAGATGTAACCGGACAAAGCGTACACTCTGTACTGAGCATGAAGCTAAAACAAACAGTGATTCCTACAAATGAATGTCCCTCTTTTTAGTCATGTGAAGAAATCTAGTCAACCATTATAATAACATATCTGTTTTAATGTGCTTTAGATCATAAAAAATCAAGTCAACTGTGGCTGGAAAAAAAAAACGTTATGAGGAGTCTGAGCATCAAAATACATTAGCAAGAGTAAGAACAGTACTTACACTGGAATCCATACTGCAGACTACCTACAAAATTTAGGGCTTCGTAACCGTTTAGTGAAATGAAATGAAACTGATGGGCTATGCAAGCAGTTAATGTATTCCAATGGCCCCCAGGTAAAACAAATGTGAACGCATATTTGCAGCTACAACATGACCCAGGTCTGCCATCAGGTGAAACGCATCCAAGCAACTTCAAAAAGTAAAGATCTTTGGCTGCCAGCCTGTGATGAGGCTGACCTCAGTGTTAAACGCCTCCCCTGGCATTGTGAAATCAGACGGATGACCTGCAACTAACCCAAAGCCTATGGGCGATGTGACCTGGCTGCCACATGATAACAGGTGACTCCTGACCTCTTTGTGGCCTCCTCGGTGTTTCTCCAGGATCCGCAGGGTGTAGTTGGTCCTCTGACCTTTGCTGTTGAACTCCACGCGCCCTGTCAGACCGTCGTACTCAACCTGGCAGGCAGACGGATAGAGTGAGGTGAGGGAGGGACGGATAAGCGGTGAAGGAAAGCTGAGAAAATAAGAGGAGACTAGATGGAAACAAAGACTGAGGCAATCTTTATGACACTAAGGATCTGTCATGACTGTGCAAACAAGCACTTCCGTTAATGATAAGGAGGAAAAAGAGTGTGAAGGACATAAAGAAAGAAAGAAAAAGGGACAGAGGAAGCGTCTGAAGCTGGACCAGACAGGAGTGATCGCTTTTGGATCAAACAGGAGAGAGAGACTGACTGAGCGAGACAGGCTCAGACAGAGCAGCAAAAAGACTCAACAGCTCCCTAATAAGATCCAGAACTGCACCTCACGGCTCCGCTCTGCTTCTCCAAAACCCAGGTGCTGGCACAGTTAGCCAGATCTGTGATGAATGGCTCAGTGCTGAAGATGGAGCATCATGATGTTGACTAACAAAGACAGATGTCGGGCCGGAGGGGCGGAGTCAATGAGGGATGGGGCTCGGGCTGCCTCAACACGGGTCGTTGATGAGAGAGACACACAGACGAGCAGAGATGGGAGATGACAAAAAGCAACAATAGACAGATATCATATGAAACATGAAATGACTGTGATACAAAATGTAGTTGTACTGTACAGCAATCTTCTATCAATAGGCTCATTACTGATAAACATTTGAGTCATTTTTTCAGCAAAAATGCCAAACATTTTCTGAGTGTACATTGAAAAGTAAGAGCATTCCCGCTGTCACTGATTCTGTTATTTGGATTTACAAATATGTGGGCTGTTGGTCCAACAAGACAAGCTATTGAAGGCAGGCTGCCATGTTTATCTTCATTATTGATTATCCTGCCTAATTTTTCATTTCATCTCCAGAAGCTAAGAAAATATCTTAAATATATCATTTTCTTTGAGTCCAAGGTGTTTTTTTTAATGTTTCATTTAATCAGACAAACAGTCCAAAAAAATGATTCAGTTTACCAACACACACAGAAAGACAGGCAGCAAACCCTCATATTTAGAGTCTGGAAGCAGGAAATGTTTGGCACTTTTGCTCATAAAATGACTCCAATTATCATTTACCAGTAACATTTTTGTTAATTTATTAAATGAGTAATTGTTTTAGCTTGAGGTGGTTTTAATCTTCACCGTTTTTCAGACATTTCACATTATAACAATATTCAAAATTTGTTTTCTATGTGATCTATAGATTATTCAAAAATGAGCAAATTAATTAAAAAGTAAAATAATTGTGAGCTGCAGCACAACATTTTATAAGAGCAGAAAATACTTGACTGTGATAAAAACACATGGAGCGCATGCACACAGAGGAGATGTAGACAACTGTTGTGAATATCAAACATGGACATTTGAACAATTTAAATCTTGATTCATATGAGGACTGTATCTCTTTTTATGTGTGCATATGCATGAACAGGTGTATAAGCATGCATATCAGCAGGTGATTTACAAAAACATGTATATAGTATATATTTAACCGGCATTTACCATGCGCAGGTAGTTCATAAGACTGGTCCCGTGTTGCCAGATCTGAGGTGAGGTGCAGCTGAGTGGCTTCACTCCGATTTCCTGACTGCGGTTCAATTCCCTCACCGCCCCCACCACCACATGCACCGCATCAAACATCAGCGCTGACGAGAGCTGTGGAGGAAACAAGAGGGATGTGAAGTGGGAGCGATGGAAACAAAGCGAGAAAGGACAAGAGAGGATGTAACGAGGAGAGATGTATGAGCAGAGATGATGGAATGGTTAACAGGGATGAAGGGAGGGAGGCAGGGAATACAAAAGAGAAGAGAGAGGAAGAGAAGAGAAGAGATGTGAGGTATGAGTAAACCAGTGGGGAGGAAACATGGATGGATACATCAATACCCATTAAATACAAGCAAAAGACTATCTGAATCTCTTTAACTGCTCCATGAATCAGCATGAGGAATAAAGTAGCTTAATGTTACGTGACACACAAACAAAGCTGTGTAAATGACTCCTGATCGAGTGCACGCACGGATACTCGAGTATCCACATGACTGACCGCGGGGCCGGGGTACGTTAGGTCACAGCCCTCACTCCAAGACAGGTTGAGGCTCCTGATGAACTCCAGATAGAAGGGATGGGTGGTGTTAAACATGGAGAAACCCACAATATTGGACTGCTCATCAACTACATCATCCAGTCTCAGTAGTGGGAAGTCCTAGAAAGGAGGAGGAGGAGCGGAGTGAGACATAAAATTCAGGTGAGTGACAGCGGTGACAGTGTATCATATCTTGGAAAAATACTGTGCAAAGCAGAGTGTGATGAAGAAAAAGAGAGGCCACGGGGAGTGACAACATCTAATCTCTGATGGAGGGAGAAAAAAAAGGATGTAGACAGCCAGGAAAAGGGGAAAACAGTGATAGAGGGGAAAAGAGAAGCTGATGGAAATGACTGGAGTAGCTTTTCACAGACGACATCTAAAGCACAGGAGCAGAGGGCGAAGAGGGGAGAAAAAAATAAATAAAAATCAGTGGCACGGCATAAAGTGACACATTAATTCAAATGATAGAAGGGGAGGGGATCCTATCAAAGAGGCAGATGAAAACACCGGAAGCAAAGAGAAAGTGGTGGGTAGAAGAAAAAGGGTGCATCATTTCTGTCACCACCTTCAGATTAGACCCCCTTTTTTCTTCAGTTTTTTTGTTTTTGTGCCATCCTCCCCTGCACTTCCACATCATTGTACAGTACGTTCATTTCTCAACTCTCCCCCTCTCGCATTCCACTCTCCTCATCCTTCATATTCCCCCTCTCTTTTTTTCTCTCTGTCACCTCTCTTTTCTCACTTTGTCTCACACTCCCTCTGCCTTAGCACCTTTACCCGCTCATAAACAGACAAAAGAGGTGGAGCAGGAGAGAGGAACAAGTGAGAATGGAGTTGCAGAGGGCTGAAGAGAGGATGGTGTACAATCGGTGAGCTCTTACCATGGTGGTGAGGATGTACTTATAAAATGCTGATGTCATCCCCAGCTCTGATGCCTGTAGGACAAAGAGAAAGCGATAGTGAGAGGAAAAGATAAAGAGGAGGCAGGTGGGATACACAATGTGGAATAACAAAAGATGTGAAAAGATTGATGGGGGAAAGAGACAGAGGGCAAAGGAGGAGGGTTATTGAGAGGCAAAGGACACAGTTGGGGGACAAAGTGGGGGAGAATATGGAGGAGGGAGAGGGAGCATACGTTAATCACAGTTTTACATCATCCTGCTAACACTGGGACATTTCGCTGAGGGTGGACAGCCGCTCCGATGTGCCCAGCGAAAACATCCCGTACGCATTCAAACTGTGAGTCACTGTGCTGGCTATCGGCATTACAGGCCGTACCATGAATCAGAACAAGCCCGGGTAACATCTGCACCGCTTCCCAGCAAAATGTTCTTTTGTCAAATACTTTCTCAAGAGTGTAAGTGATTGTTGCTGGCAGATATGAATAAATACTGTTCCCTATGCAGCCCCGGAGGGCAGAGAAGGTAGAAAATATATGTTAATTCCGTTAAGACAACATATGTGCTCCCTGTGGGCCTTCGAGGGATTTGTTTTATTATTTTACAGATGATAAGCTCTGCAAACCCTTCATGAATATACCCTGAATTTCCCAAATGGGTACATTTCAGAGAAAAAAAAAGAAGGCAAAACCAAGAGTTACAGTATGTACTTTATACAAGAGTTACTTCACATCCTGCACGAGTGGGCGGCCTTGAGGAATGTATTGATGTTTGAGAGCTGACCTTCTTTAGGATTAGATAGGAGACAGAAGCATTGGCGTCAATGATGATGGTGGCCACTTTGTCGTCACGGATCTCCTTCAGCAGCGGCGTAGGATCCAGGTTGTCATCAAGCATTCTAATTGACAGCGTCTCCCGAGAGATGAGGAAACGACGGACCAGTTCCTCCAATCTCAGCAGGCCTAAGGCAGAGCCAAAGCAGAGGCGAGCAGCATATCAATGTCTGTATCAGTAGACACAACTCATATTTCCAAAATGTAAGCTTTGCAGGACCTGTGGAAACCATGATTCATCCTCAGATCGCCACGGAATTGTGTCATTTTGCAAAACATGATCGATGGTTTGTCTGCATCCCCACTGAAATGAAGCCTGATTTAATATGGAGTCTGCAGCATTCACTGTTCCTCTCAATAAGACTGTTTTCTGTTTCAAACAGTGACAAGTAGGTCCTGTATTCACTGCTTTCTGTTTGTTTGTCTGTCACTTTGCAGAATATCTCAACAGTTGTGTAGCGCCTACATGCAGCTAAGAAGCAAAACATTCTCTCGATGTTTTGACCCTCTGACTTTTCTCAACGTTCAGGCTACATCCATTTACAGCTGAAGAGATTTTCAGTATTTACCTTTTTTTTATCACACCTACCACACCACAAATGCTGTTAAAATGGACACATGATGACTCTAACCTGACTGTACATTCAGTGTCTGTGCACTGAAGCTTCAGGTACATCGCATGTCAAGTACAACCCATTTTATTGTTGCATCGTCTTGCCTGGATTTGCTTGATTTTTTTATATGTTTTCTTTCCATAATATTAGAATCCAGAGTGCAAAATGACCAAGATATTAACCTCCTGAGACCCTGCGCACTCATATGAGGACATTACAGTTTTGCCTTTCTGCACCATGTTACTTTATTTTCT
>JAQNCA010000030.1:8314882-8327168 GCA_029783725.1 Acanthurus tractus
TTTAATAACTAAACTATAAACTAATAGGTATAAAACTTATTATACCTATTAGGTTAAAAACTTAGGTCCTACTTATCCCAAATAGCTAGGAGAAATAAAAAAGGCACACCAAACAAAAGCTCAGGTCTCAGGAGGTTAAGCATGTATATATATAAACTTATAAAGTACAAAGAAATCTGAGGATATTAAGCTGTGTTTACAAGGGAACATGATGAAATATAACTGAGTCACGTAACTTAGCGCTTTTGAGTCTGATTCTCTGTACAAAAGCCTGGTACTTAACAGGCTTTAAGTGTCCTCCATAATTAAGGTCTGCCATCAGCAAATCAGCATGACAAATTTTCAAACATTTTCTATTAATAGAATAATACATTTAGGAGGTTGTGAGGCCTTGGCACAGGTAGGCCCTGCCTGAGTGCTTCTTAATTCACTTTGTGTCTGTTGTCTCATCAATCTGTTCTTTAGGAAACGACTTTTTGAAGTAAAAATAGAACCTTAAAATCCTTAAAACAACACAACATAACTCATGCAAAATATCGGCAAATTGAAAAGATGGCCAGAAAGTGGAGAATATCTACAGGAGCAGGAGGACTGAAGTACAGCACTTGAGACAATTCATCCACTTCAAGTGAATTCCTCTTGAAAATTAGTTTAACCAATGGCAGTCAAGACTTACTTGACACTTTGCATCGAATGAGACTTTACTAGAAAGTCTATCCTGCTACTTCCTAATTGTAATTCCATAGTAAAGCACCCCAAGCTATGTAAATAAATGGTGGGGCAGGCATCTGGGGGACAGAGGGGAGAGGGAGAGGAGAGAGAGAGAAAAAGAGGAGGGGGAGTTGATGCACAGAGCCCTTCAGCAGGAGAAAGCCTCTGTAAGCAGTGGGGTAATCACTGAACCAGGCCAAAACTTTAATTAGTTTGAGGAAGGAGGGGGAAAAAAAAAAAATCAATGCACTTTACAGCTTCCTCTCCTTCCTCGCTCTCCTTACTTCACATATTCTCCCTCTCACACACACAAGCCCAAAACTCTCCGTCTCTCATCGTAGCCCTGTGCTCTAGTTACCTCTCTCTGTCTTTATCCATCTCGCTCTTATGCCGCTACCATCTCCTCCGCCTCGTGCTCAGTCTCTCCCTCTCGCTGTCCTTAGCCTCATCCATCTCATGAAAACTGCATAATGGAATTAGGCTCAAATAGCACGTTGTGACCCAGGCATAGCAGGAGAAGGATACATAGGAAATGACCCAAAAATCTCTGACTAACTCATTTAACAGAAAATCTATGAACTGCTACTTGCACGGGCTAAAGAGGGAAAAATTAGATTAACACCATTAACACGCCTTAGCAAAAATGACCAGTTTCTAAATACGTCGCTTAATTAGGATGCACGCACAGTGGGTGTCACTGAAATGTGTGACTTCACACATTACTCGCCTCGCTGACAGAAAAAAAAAGACAGAATGTCGACTTCACTTGAACATACCACTCTACACGGGGGTAAACAAAATGAATAAAACAAGTGCAGTGGTGGTAAACATTGTCTGATCTCGAGCCTCTGCAGCGCCACAGCAGAGCCTCACACACAGAAACACAATCATACAAGCACCCGAAAAACACACTAACATATGCACAGACGCACTCAGGGGCAAAGACACACACGCGCACACACACGCACACATACACTAAAGCATGCATAACACATGAACATGTACAGACAAAGTGAGCTGAGCGCACAGGAGAAAAATATATATCAAACACACACACATACCGTGCCACACACACCCACACAGTCGTTCAAAGTGTGGAACAAGCCTGTTGAGTGGCAGTTAGCACCTATTCTGCAGCCATGGCAACCAGCTCCATGGCGATAGATAGCGCAGCCAAGTGGGTCAGAGTCTGTGAGTGTGATAACCTTGTATAGATCACCTTCAAGCCAAATATATTACACACATGCACCCCTCCATCTCTCTGACAGGAAGAGCTGCATCTTTTTGCCTGAGCTGTAACTATCAGCTATCTGTTGCCTCTTATTCCTGTGAGACAAGGCTCTTATCCACCCATTCAACTAATGATCAAAAACTGAAAAAAAAAAAAAAAGATGCCTGATGCCATTTCAAAGCTCTTTTGCTTCAATGAAATGACAAGTCCACAAGGAATTCAGCTTACTTTTAGAAAAACCACAGGAAGGCTGGTTAACTGCTGGGGAGATAATGAAAGCATCTCACCGATTTAATCATATTTTTCAAAATGTCACCGCTTTTTTGTTTGTCGAATTCTACCCTTTTACACTGCTCTGAGGAGTGTTCACAGGCTTTCACGGCCCCACTTATTCTTTATGTAATTGCCCTTTAGGTCTTGTATGGTTCTACTTGGCTGGTGTGAGCAGTCAACAGCTGCACAACAACTCACTCAGGCTCAGTTTCATTCTGGACTGGACGAAAAGTCAGACAATTATTCTGTGGAAAAATTATGATTTTTTCCTCCACTTACAGCACATAGTGCATCCTGTCATTTATGCACAAAGCTTTGTTTGAATACCACAGCCACCATCCTACCGAGCCCTTTAATTCCTGCAACTCTCGATAGAGTAGTGCATAATAAATCAATAACGCACTCTTTCAAAATGAAAATGAAGAGGGCTAGTGACTAAGCCCTGAATCCCCTGCGATGTTAAAGCTCTCTGAGTGCCTGGCAAGTTCAATCAAATGTCCCCTAAGTTCTTCCAATACTGGAAAGCATTTCAAACACGTATATTTATTAAATTGGTTTGGCCTAACAACCCTCTGAGGTGGATAAGAGACAGTGTGTGTGAGAGTGTGAGTCATAAATAGGAAGGCTGCAGCATGAGCCATGTTCTGAACTCTGACAACAGACAGAACTTCATGACCAGACTGTCAAAATGAGTGTCCAACGGCGCAAAACAGTCATATCCGCCCAAACAGTGAGAACGTGCCAACACTCCCACAGAGGCGATTGAACACGCACGCAAAAATACACATATAGTGGGTGAATAAGGCTGCAAGAACACAGCAGAAGCATTTACACCCACCTAAACACAAACACAGCTGTGCAGTCCCACGTAATGAACTGCATAACTATAGGATAGTCTGCATGTTTACTTACACTCAGCCTTGGCGCAAACCAGGCTGGCTGATGGGTAACTGAAGGAGCGCAAGATGGCTCCTATGGCCAGGCTCAGGTCCTCGTTGCTGGGGTAAAGAGTGACAGAGGCGAAGCGCAGGTACGGCAAGCGGGGAGTTTCCTCTGGACCAATCTTTACATGAGGGATCTAAAAGAAGAGGAGAGGAGAGGAGAAACATTAAGCAACAAAAACAAATGCGTCGTGATTAACTCCGCTCTAAATACACACAACAGATAAAAACTAAATAAAAAAGATCCATTCGAGATGCTACGGGGAAAATAAGGGAAGAGAGAGATGGGAAGGGTGGAGAACAGAGAGACCCAAAGATAAAAGGCTACGGGAAGAAAGAAGAAAACATTTAGGAGAGGTAGATGATGGTTAATTACATGTATTAGAAGAAATTCAGTGGGCTGGAAAAACTGATTCTCTAGACACAATCATCGCAACGTACATGTGGGTAGAAAGGGTTGTAAATCAGAAAGATGGAGGTACTTGATGTCTGCACACAGCAGTCAGATTTGAACACTCGTGTGTAAGTGTGTGTGTGTGTGTGTGTGTGCGTGCGTGTGCGTGCGTGTGTTCATCTACCACACTCACCTCCTTCTCTCCACAGATATGACTGACAGTAGAGCCAGAGGCGGGGCTGGAGGCGGGACCTATCACAGAGACGACGCCTTTGGGTAGAATCTGACACACTGAAATAAAAAAAAGGGAGAAAAATAAACAGTGAATATGCAGACACACACCTTTTCTCTGCCTCACTTTGATGGCAGCGCAGAGCTGGCGTACAGTAGGAGCTGCAGTCAGGGGAAAAGTGTAGAAACTTAAAAAAATGCAGCAAAAACTCAGAATGTATCATGAAATCGGTTTTACCACAGATTCTGTTGTAGTAGCACAATCTGTCTTGTTATATTCTGATTTATTTTGAGATAAACACCCCAAGGACTGCAGAAGGGCGGACCAGGGGTTGGCTGCTGCTGTTATTTATTTGTTTAGATGTTTTGTAAAGACATTTTGCAATAATTCTATATCTGGCATGTGAATAATACTAACAGATTGGTGGTCACCTTCAATTAACAAGTGCCAGTTTGCCTGATAACCCTTTTTGCAGACAGACAGTGAAAGAAACCATTTAACACATATTTGTTACAATAAATACTTTGCTCAGATATGAATCTCTATGATTCATTATGTAGTCTATTCAAGAATAGATTTCACTGTTCAAAACATCCAAGTGACGACAGCTGTCACCATTATGTTGATATATATATCAAGGTCAATGTGATGAAATGGATTTAGGATCTTTTTTTGAGACAGATTCATGTACACATAAAAAACTCCTTTATATGTATACTTGGCAATCAATTACTAAACTTTATTTTCTGGTGTCAATTTGTTGATTTTTTATTTTCCTATCATTATCTCCTACTCTTCACCCCTGAACGAATGCACAAACAGGCTAGATTCCAGTACATTTCCTTATTTAAACCATGAAAAAGATAAGAGACGGAGACAAATGTTTTTTAACCCAAATTTCTCCTTTGTGATGAGTCAGTAGATTAATGATTACATGACAGATTCTATTAATTATATCTCATATACTTGACACATTGACACATGTAGTCTGTTTTATGGATCAAAGTTGTGACAGACTAACATGTGTGCCTGCCAAAAAAAATTATAAGAAACTAGCAAATACGTCAAGAAAGAGTCAGTGAAATTTACAACATTCACTCTCTTGCTGGGAGTCAAATAAGACAATAATTGTCTTATGTTTGTGCATTAACTATTGTATGTAGCTAAGCTCAGCTAAGCTAACCAGCTACAACACTGTATTTACCATACAGATATGAGGGTGGTGTTAATCTTCTCATACAAAAAAAGGAAAGAAGATTTATTAGTATGATATAAAGCATCCAGACTCCTGGGGTCACCTGAGTTTACTCTGTGATTCAAGGATCAAAATAAAGTAATGTGAAGCAGCTCTAAGTTTCAATGCTTCCCACCTGTGGACTGAGCTTCGTAAAACTTGAGGTCTGCAAACACTGCAAACTCATTTAAATCAGGGTTTCTTTGTTTGTTTATATTGCCTTTTAAAAGCAACTCCTTTTAAATTTTTAATCATTTATTTGTTGCTTTTTGTTTTTATTGTCTTTTACATGAAATATTAATGTTGTGTAAATGTTTCATCTTCAATGTATTGTCAGTGCTTCTGAGAAGCACTTTGAATTGCTTTGTTTCTAAATGGTGCTTTATAAATAATCTCTCCTTGCATTGCCTAAAAACATGAGCTTACTCTGGCCTTCAAATAAGTCAAATACATAACCTTTTTTTAATCCGTAACAACTGAGTCTCTTCATTCTTCTATTTTTTAATTGTCTTTTACATGTAATTTATTTTAATTGTTTTATTTGTTGCTTTTGTGTTTTTATTTCAATTTTATTTTCATGTTCTCTTAATTTTGATTTTTAATGTATTTCCATTTCCCAGGCAAGAAATGAGCATAATTCTCTAAATGTTGAACTGTTTGTATAAAATCAAATATCTCCCCTTAAACAATAGCAATGATAGACTGGTTTGACTATGTTATGCGTTATGGGCCTTGATCAAGAAGAAGTACTTTGTTGCATTTGTGCAGTATCTTCTGTACGTGCAGTGACTTGATTTTTTCATGACAAAATTGTCTGTCTACCCACTTAACTAATGCTTTTATAGAAATTAGTCCTGTGTTATTCTGATGGTGATGAAGCTCTTTTATTGCTGGTATATTTGGTTGGTATTTTAATTCATGCCAATTAGTCCTCTTCAGTCCCTGCCACTGTCAGGGACACTGTGAGTGTGCATGCCCACACTATGCCCATGTGTGAATGTGCAATTGTGTCTGCAGAAAGGGATGTGTGTGCATGCATGTGTAAATGCCCGCATGTGCAGATGTGTGCATGTGTGCGCTACTGGGTGCGTGCGAGCGTGCCTCAGACAGCCGTAGCTGTAAGATGATGAGCTCTCTGATCCAGAGACCAAAAAACGCTGTGAGCAAACAAGCCTGTCAGAGTCTCCTGCCCATCGGTCAAGGACACACACACACACACACACTTGTGCGGACACATACACACACGCTCGCAACTCAAGCATGCACATATGTACACAACACAGCCCTTCTCAAGCACACATAGACATTTTGCTAGTAGCTTGTGGCAGGGTCAGTGACCTATTAGAATAGGAGCAGGGAGTCTCTGTCTCCTCAGAGACTGGATTCAGCATTCTTCTTCTGTCTTCACAGACTCCAAACATTCAGTTTTAGCTCTGTATATCAATACAAACTTCATGCAGCGGCCTCTGTGGTGTGGAGCTGCTTTCTGTTAGCCTGCACTGTTGGACTGTATCAGTATTTGATAATTTGCTTTTTTTGTAGCCTGCAGAGTGGACAGAGCCAGCTGTTACTGAAGGGCACCGGTCCACTGTTTTTAATGAGACAGGCTTACTGGCCCATTACTAGTCTCCAATGACATGTAAGCTAATCAGCACAAGCCCTTACTGGTTCCTAATCACATGAAAGTGGTGGTGTTTTTATGATTCTAGTCATCATTTGAGGTTTATTGCAGCTTCTTATATCAGCACCCTTCTCAAATGGAATAAACCCTGCAGTATTCTGTAGTCTACTGTTCTTTTCATCTCTGTGCTGGTCACTATTAATATTAATATTCCATATTACTAATAATATCTACTGGTATTTTTAGTGGCCACTTTTTGTCTGGCTAATTAGGTGCTATACCCTCTTGGACTCAGATTCAACTGGACTTTATCACTCTCTGATGGGTTGTGCAAATCTGCTCTACTGGTCTCCCTTGGTGTACATTGGCTCCACTTACTGGTGTCAGTAGTGTCGTACTGGGAGTCTTTTTGCAGCTCGTATATGTCCACCTCCACTTGTGCTCGGGCTGGACCCTCCATCACGCTGTTGATGTTCTCCCTGGCCAGGGCCAGCGCCAGCCGCTCCCCACGCCCACACACAGACTGGTCATCCAGGATTGCCGCTAGAAAGGCATAGAAAGTAGGTAAGAAATATGAAGCAGGGTAGGGAAGGACAGAGGATGAAAAAGGAGGACAGTGAAAGGGGAAGACGATGGGAGGTATAGACAGAAGAGATGAGGAGGAGTAGAGGTGGAGGATCCACGCTCATGTGTGGGATGGACTGTGTGACGGGAAGATGAGTGAGGGATCACGATTACCAAATGGTGAAGGACTGAAACTGCTTGACCTTGTTCAAAGTTGTAAGTGATATGAGACCAGAACAATATAAGAAATTTAATGAGTAGCTTGACATTTTTGTCAGCTGCAGTTTGTCTTCATAAGAGGACTTTTCATGATTTTCAAGAAGGTTCCCTTGATATATTGAATAATTTAGGCTGATTCTATCTTGCTTCAACTAAGTAAGTCTGTTCATTGCTTGATAACTTATACATGCTGCTCATTAGCATTCAACACTATTTCACCTCACTTTGTCGTGTTTGTAGTCATAATTATCTGCTTTAAAGCTCAAGTCCCTCAGTCTTTAATGTGTTTACATTGTTGTGACTAACTGCTGTGCACTTCAGCTGTTTCGCTCAAGAAAAATCTGCTATGAATCCATCTCTTATTATACCGACCAAACCCACTTTGAAACACCAGCATAGGCCAAAAGCAAACAATTAAAGGTATGAGGAGAAACTCTTGATGAAGGTGTGGCAGGGGTGGAGGGACGACTCGACACTCACCCATGCGGACGGAGGAGAGCAAAGGGGCCTGACTGAGGGAGCGTGGCGGCATGGTGACTAGCAGGAAGGAGAGGAAATGTATTGACAGCAGCAGTGCTGGCAGAGCCGGCATCTTCTACTGCTCCTCATGGAGAATGGTCTGCTGGCTTCCTGTACCACCACCTATGGGAATGGAGGACACATTGCACATTGTGAGTGGACACAATCATTTTCCTGGCATAAGATGTCTCTTGAAATTGTCATCCTGCTGCTTATCTTCGGTTTGCTCTGTCACATTTCTGTGTAGTGGAAGCACCTGTAATTTGACAGCACATACAATAGACTTTGGTACTCAGCAATGAAGATGTTCGCTGTCATATCGGCCCAGTCCCATGCACACTGCCTGTCTAATAAAATACAGTACACACATCTTTATTCATGTCTCCTGTGGAAAGTCAGCCATTTAGAAGTGACAGGACTCTGCTTTGAAGAGATCTCCGGGGGTACAAAGACAACATCACAAAAAAAAACTGGCACACACATCGCTGCACACACACATCGACACAGTCATACATATAAACAAACCAGCTCACATACTAACAAAGCTTCCTGAGCACACACCAAAAGAGCCAAGTACAAAGAAAACTGCCTAGATAGAACACAAAACCATTCAATATACACCCACACATTTCTTTACACACTTATTTGTTTTCCATAACCTACACCTCACCCTCACCCCTAAACACACACACACTCAAAGAAAAAAAAGAAGCATACAAAGAGAGCTCAGCTGAGCTCCAATGGTGCTCAGCAGCCCTCTAAAGGAGTGACAAAGCCTTGCTCTGACTGACAACCTGACAAGAAGGAGTGTGAAAGGATGGAGAGATGAAAGAAGGGATGAACACAGAGGCGAGGGGGGGAGAAGTGTGGTGTGACGGACAAGGCAGGAAGGATGAGGGGGAAGGGTGGTGTTGGTGATGGTGGCGATGGTGGTGGTGGGGGCCGTTGACCTGTGAATGTTTCTAACGTCTGGTTTACCGCTCTGAGATTTGGACAGGTCTGACAGACAGCTGAAAGAGTCAGTTCATGGCCTTTAGTTGACCCTTACAGCTGTAAACAGGGGGATGCAGGAGTGTTGCAAAGCTGACCTTTGACCCCGACAAGTGCATGTGAGGTTAGTATTGAACAAAACTTCCCTCCCACTTCAATTTGACTTTCTTTTTCTTTTTATTGCTATTTCACTGTTAGATCTTGGAATCTTCTATTTTCTCTAATTTAAAATACCTGTTTAGCTTTGATGTTTCAAACACACAAAAAAACCTGCAACTCTGTGCTTTGAATCTTCCTTTGCTTCTCATAAATCATCAGTATCTCCACCACCAATGCTCTCAATCCAATTATGGACTTTATTTTGTTACTTTTAAATTTCTCATGTGTCATTCTCAGGTTTGATGTATCAAGTGGTGGGCAAGTATGTGCGCAAACATGTTTGCAGCACTAATAGCATGAGCCATACTGTGCAGATGGCTGTGTTGCTCCTATTACGCTTATCACAGCTCAAAGTAAGCAGAGGCAGGGCTTATGCAGGCCATCTGTATGTGTGATACAACATAGAATAACATTCGCACAGTGGGAGTATTTTTTTTTTTCCCACTCACTGTTTTCAATAAATTAATCTTGTTTTAAGACAGTATGCTGCATTTAAGGTGGTAATAAATAATCACTGTATAGAAATGCTCTCTGTTTTCGTCACACTGGTGTGCACAGGGTTTGTGTACAACAGAGACAATAACACAACAGCTGACTACTCCGACCACACAGTGAGATCACTCCGGCACACTGCTGTCACACAGCTGTGCATTGTTCTGCACAGCGCTCCATTTTGCTGGTTAGCACTGTATTCTGTTTGTTCCCCACACCAGTGCTCTCTTTCTCAATTTACTCTACACCAAAGTGTGTGTGTGTGAGTCGTGCAGACTTGTGTGTTTATTCCAGAACGTGAATGGCCATGCGCTTACCTTGCGCGGGTGTGTGTGATGGCGTATTGATCGAGCCCAGCTGAAGTGGCGGGCCCTCAGGTGTGGTCAATCAAAACAATGGGGAACCTATCATGGGAGCGTTGCATTTGACAGGAGCCATCTGATTGGCTATTATCAAGAAAGCAGATTGCCATGATAACGAATAAGATCCTAACTGAGGCTATGCCTTCATCAATGATGGGATGGAACCAGTGCTATTTCATTGTTATTGAGAGCTATTGACATGATTAGACAGAGAAGATTACAGAATCTATACTCCAGGGAGAGGAAGAGGAGGGGAGGGAGGAAGACAGAGACAGAGAGTGGTGATAGAAGTAAGGAAAATGAAAAAAAAAAAAGAAGCAGAGGGAAGGGGCTGGGGACGCTGGGGGAATAAAAGAACAAAATTGAATACAGAGAGAAGAGATTGGAAAGTGTTTCTGCAGAAAGAGACGCAGGGCAGGATAGAGATAAAGGCAAAAGAGCAGTGATGGAAAGTAACATGCATATACACAAGTGCTGTCCTCAGGTGTAATACTGTACTTTTCTGCCTTCAATACTTCTTTACTTCTTTAGTTACTTTGCGTAGATAAGATTAACCTACAAAATATACCATCACATATAAAATATGATGCAATATTATAGATCAGGCTACTAAGATCACAACAAGTAAAATTTGCTCCACCTTGCCTACCTGGCACATTAAAATACTGCTCATATGTGTTTTTAAGTAATTATATATAATGAGATACACTGGGGACATTCTGTACTGTACGGCTGCGTCATCATCACTTCAGCAGTTCACTTTTTTTTATTACAGTATGTTCTTCTGCAACCTCTGACAAATTTTGCAGTCAACTCCACAGCTCTCACATCATGCACCTCTTACCTTGTATTCTCCACAACTAATCAAATGACTACAAAAGCTTCCATATCTCATATCTACAACACTTATAAATCTATATGCAACATTTCAATTGAATGAACTACAAACTGTTTAAAAGCTAAATTCTCTTTTGCCCTTGGAGATCTTAAATTGTTATCAAACGTTTTTTTTATGACTCTTGTACTTGCTGCTTGTGTAACTTTAAATGTGTTGAATGCAAGATGAGTGCTTACTTGACAATCAATGTGCCGTTTTCTCAAGTCTGTCTTGTATAACTCTCAGAAAGGGGTCGTTTTGCAAGATGTCTGCTTTAGCTTTTGGTATTTTACTTTTATAGCAAAGTTGAAAGCATTCAATGGCATTACTTTCTGATACTTTTGTACCTCAGTAACATTCCCAGTTGAAGACTTTTGCAACAAGAGTATTTTCACATTATGGAATTAATGATTTCACTTCTCCCATCGATGCAGGGGAGTGAAAGAAAGCAGGTAGCCATAATGTGGTTGTAAAAGGTGGAGGGAGTGGGGGAAATAGACACAGTCTGAGGGAAATAGAGAGCAAATAGTGAAACTAAATCTGTGTTTAATCTGCGAGGACCGTGTGTCTGGCTGCTGTACGTGCTCTGCTGCTGTAGTAGTACATGGCTGAGTCCCTGTAGCAGTCGGGTGTCAGTCTGCAGGGAGCTGGAGCAGCGAGAGGCCTGCGTAAAGCCAGACGAGTCTGAGCAGTACAGAAAACACTGCTTCTAGCCCCCCTCACTCGCTTTCATTCTGCACCCTGCTGTAAGTCACCCCGTGTGCTGGCACCACTGTGAAATACACAAAAGCAAAAATACATAAATATCCTGACTTGCTCTGTGTATGTGCGTGTGTGTATGTGTGTGTGTGTGTGTGCGTGTGTGTGTGCAGGATAGAGAATAAAAGAGAGAGAGGGAAAGAGAAAGGAGAGAGAGAGAAGGGACATTCATCCCAGTTGGAGATTTAGCTGTTTGGTGCATGCATTCATCTTAGTGTGCGTATGAAGGCATATGCATATTTGTGAGTGGCTGTTTTTGTGTATGTGTATGTGTGTTTATGTGAATGTGTGTGTTCAAATGTGTGTGTGTGTGTGTGCTGGAGACTTGGCGGCTTGCTTATAGTGTCTGCAGTGCCTATTATGAAAGAGAAAACCGTAAAATCAGAGATCTTAATTATCTAGAGAGGAGCGTGAGGAAAAAGGGGGAGGGAGGGCCAGAGCAGCATAGAGTGTGGGGGGGGGGATGGAGAAAATCAGTGAACGCGGGAACGCTATCTCGCCTCAAACCCCCAGGCAGATGAGGAGAGGATGAACGGAGACTAAGGCAGAGTAAGCGGGATGAGCGATAGCGATGGAGGAGTGGAGGAAGACAGGGATGCGGAGAAAGACGAAAGCAATTGGGGGGGGGGGTGTTTGCAAATCATTTGTTTTTCCCCTCCTGCCTTATTGTATGACACAAGAAAATCTGACAGTCATCATAATGGAAGG
>JAQNCA010000030.1:8332547-8344985 GCA_029783725.1 Acanthurus tractus
CACCCCCCACCCACACACACACACACACACACACACACACACACACACACACACACACACACACACACACACACACAAACAACAAATTCATAGAGATGTACACAAACATATCCAACATATTCTGCCTCATGCACATACACACACACACACAAACACAAGCACACACATACACAGGTTGTGGATTAAATGACTCAGATGGCATTTTGCTCTCTCTGTCTCTCTCTCTCCATCTCTTTCTCTTTCTCATTGTCAGGTTTTGCTGCCGTGGCAACAGAGTCCAGGATGAGAGGAGGAGGCAGTGTGAGGGAGTTGAAGAGAAGGAGAGAGAGAGAGAGAGAGAGGGAGAGAGAGGAGAAGAAGCCGGTGATGGAACAGGTAAATGAGAGATTGGGGAGTCAGAACCCACTGGTCACACGAGGCGGGGCTTCGTCGCTGCTGCTGCTGCAGTGTGTGTTTTTCTGTGTGTGAGACTGACTATGCTGTAACAGTGAGAGGCAGAAACACAAGGAATGTGTTTTTGCTACGTGACTGGGAACAAGTGTGCACTCTGCGCCTGACTCGGGCTGTATGACTAGGACATTTTGCGTGTCCACTCAAATCGTTGTATAATTCTGTCACCCACGACCGCGTCTAAAATTGGTAATGTGGGATCAGGACGAGCCATCACTCCATCAGAGCTGATAGAGAGCAACTGGGAGGAGAGGAGAAAAACAAACACGAAAATAAAGGGGTAACAGAGTGCTGTGAAAGCGCTCTTGTGACTCAAGTTTACATGAGGGGCTTGTGGTTTGTGTTTTCGTCTGTATTAATTTGCTCTGCAGAAAGCAGCATGCTCAAATTTGGTTTGTTTTCAGCTGCCCCGGGCAAGAGACAAATTCTCTCTGACTGCACTTCTCAGACTCAGTTGAACATCTGAAAAGGATCCACTTGCAACTACGAAAAGTAACTATGCAAAGACCAAAACAAGTATTGCAAGCAAGCCACTTGTTCTCATTCAGGAAAGGAAAGACTATGCTTTCAAACAGATCTAAATTGTCAGGTGTTAAAGTAGGGTACCAGGGTTAACTTCTTTTTGAAAAACTAAATATTATATTGTGTTTTTTCAGTGGGTACCATTGAAGATTTTACAAAGAAATAACTTTCTCTGGAACATGTGCAAGGATGTGTGAAAAATTAACAAGACTCGAATCATCACCACATAAAATAAAGTGTATTTTTTATGGTCCCTGCAGGTGTGATGAAAGCCTTTAAGCCCAGAGAATCAATATGACAATATAAAAACATCATTATGACTTCCTCGTAAAAACCTTTCGGTGAACAGACATTCAGCTTGATCATTGAAATGATCAGACAATGTGATGATTTCGCATTAAGAACCGCTTTAGAACAGTGTTTTATTAGTGAGTGCTATTTGTAAGTACTTGCCAGTTCAACCCTCTGGCAAAATCAAAGCTTTCTTCACATATTCACTCGTTAATCTGTTGCTGTAATATACTTATAAGTTAAGTAGGCGCCGGGCAGCGGATGTTAAAACCCTTTAATTGAAACAAATGTTGTAATTATCTTGTTTACTTCATGTTTCTGTGCCTGACATTGTTTTTCAGTTGTATTCAGGATTGTGCTTTGGGATAAACACATGAAGAATTTTTTTTTTTTACTTTTTATGCTGCTGCTAAAATAGCTGAGAACTTTGCATCGCTGCCAGATGGTGAATATAAGCCATGAATAATGCCAGTCGAGACAGCGCCAATCTGTGTTGACTCAGAGACAATCTGAAGTCTGCATCTTAATAGATTAATACTGACTTTGGCCTTCATGTTACTGTAACAAAAAAGTCTGTCAACAAAGATTAATTCTAAAAATGGTATCTGCAATTAAAAAAAACAACAAACACAAACAATCAAGTAACTCCATTTCTTATTCCGAACATGTGTATAGCTAAAAGAACAAAAACCGTGTTGAGCAGGGAAACTCCTGGTGGCTGTATTGGATTACATAATTGATCAAATTATTTATGAGCAATTTATGAGCAGAAATAAAAAACAGCATCCATTTTAAAAAGGTCACAGAAGCGATAGGATAACACAATGAAGCCCTGAGGGACTTTATTTCATTGTGTCTCATGTCGGGAACAACATGGCTATGAATATAGTCCATGACCTTGGTCGATGTCATTGCCTCTCTTCCATGTTGTCTTTCATTCTGCACTCTGCAACATCCAGCACACAAGAGATGCCAGGGGAATTATCTTTAATAATGTCCTCTGCCAGGATGAGGAGTTGCTCAAACGCATAGAAAATGCTGTGTTGCTGCAGGAGGCAACAGGCGCAAAATAATGTCTTTACAGTGAGCTACTTGTGTTCAGCCATAAATTATCCCTTATATTTAAAGATTTAATCAGTTTTTCTTTCATTTTTCAATGTTTACCATATAAGCTTACAGACGATAAATACATTAATAACTTGATTTAATACTGACGGTTATGCAGCCATATTAAATTATGCTAATCCTCAAGCTGTGCGTATGTCCCATCATGGCTCCCTTTTTTCAGATTATAATTGTATATTATGAAATTAAAGTTTAATTTATTGGTATTTATGTTATGTAAATTGCCTGAGGATAGTTGTTCTACTCTGATTGATGCTAGCCCGGCTGAGCCATTCAACCAGCTGTGATATGCATTAATCAGATTAAATTAGTCATATGATTTTTGTTTTATGATTGTGGTCCAAACAGGGGCTAATGGGCAGGATTTATAAAAAAAATTCTCTCCAAAAAAATACTTTCACAGTTTGCCTGAATATGTTGCATGTCTCCTCAAGATGTTGTATAATTCCGTCACCCATGACTGAGTCTAAAATTGGTCATCTCCACTCAACACGAGACATCACACTATTAGGCCTGATAGGGACTGACTGCAGAGGGGAGAAGGAGGGGCAGCGAGATTCAGCAAAAATACAGAGATATGGAGTGACTGGGCACTTTCAAAATGTTGTTGTGCATCAGTTTTGCATAAAAAGCTTTTTATTTGTGTATCCATCTGTGCTAAATGCATTACTGACAACAGCATTCTCAAATTGTTTTCAGATGCCCCAGGAAAGAGGCATTTTCTCCTTCTCTCTACCTCTCAGCCCCAGATGAGAGACAGAAAAAAAAGACATATCCCAGAAAGAGAAAGTGACTTTTGTGGGAAACGAAACACTCAGTGAGATTAATAAACACAATTTTGGTTTCCATGTTGTGGGAGGATTAATGCTTTTAACTATCTCTGATTAAAAAGCACAACATTTCTTCAGTGTTTTACAACATGTTGTACTATATTACTTATACATTTATAAATAAATATTCAAGGGCAAGTATTAAAGGAATGCAAACTAATAAATTTAGGCTATAAAACAGAGACTTTGCATAGCTACCACGAGTAGTCATGAAAACTGGAGATAAAAATTGAAATTTTATTACACTGGGAGCAAAAGCAAACACAAAGAAAAATATACTTCCTGAATACATATACTCCTCACACACCAGTTGAGTATTGTCATCATATTTTAAGAAGTAAGCTGTTAACTTCGACATGCACTTTATCTTAGCCTGTGTTGGTCAGCAGCAGAGGGACTGAGGGACAGAGGTCTGAAGCATAACAATGGCTCAGATGATCAAAAAGATTGTATCTGACAAATGATGAATTATTCCTTGCCATTTGGGTGTTGATTCTATCTGTAAGTCAATACCTAATGTCCCTCACCAGCAGGACAGATTGGCTCTTCAATCATCTCCACACGTTTCAGCAGAGCAGGGGAGCTGCTAAAGAGCTGCTGGAATAAAACACCTAAACAGGGTGCTAAACTGTTTTGTTTCAGTAGAAATGCAGGTCACTTTCAGGCTGTGTGTGCCTCCATGACCGCAGCGTAACCTTCACAAGGTTGGTTTGGTGATTCAGTGGTCAAACAGTGCTGCAGTACATTCAGTTCAGCTTTCTTATGCTAAATTATTGGTTATCCTTCCGCTGGCTCTATGCTAATAGATGGTAGCATATGCTAAAAGCAATGCCTATTAGAATATTTATGCAACAGCACCATATTTAATGCAGGATTAGCATTTGTTTGCTCCATTGTGTAGTAAATCAGTACCAAGCACTGGGGAATAAATGCATAATGCATTTAGTTAGCCCATGGTACATTAGCCTTAGAAGTTCCACAACTTACTACAGAATTATACATCCACATTTATTTTTTATGTGACTTACAACTAGTATCTCAAATTAGAATCACTCATTCACGTTACTTGATCTAGGGCAAGTTTAACTTAATTATGTATGAGAAATGAGTGTTTGTTCAATTGCTTATTTATCTGAATTACTAATTGTAGTGTACAATCACCTTTTCATGCCTTACAGCAGCATGGGTTCATGTTTGAATACATAACAAATGAAATAAAAACAAAAACATGGTTTGAAGATGAAGGTCGTCTAAAATGTGCCGTAGTGCACTAATTAGACAATGGAGTTTAAAGTGAACTAGCATGTGTTTATGAACTGTATTTGAAGCGTATGCTGCCAGCGGGAACAATGATAATAACTATATGTAATTGTTGGTATTAATACATGCATTGAATGGGTGGGTGTAGATATCACACAATAAGGCTGTGGGCATGCAGCACATGTACCAGAATTTGATTTATATATGTACAATATCTGAAAAAAAAAACCTAGCCTGGATCCAAATGTCACAGGCTCTCTATTAGATCAGCACCATGAAACAAAAGCTATTTCTCTGTCAAAAGAGATGTTGCATAAAGCTCTACAATCATTATGACAATGTCCAAAAACTGCCCGAGAGAAGAGAAACTAAACTCATTGTTACCATAATAATCCATAAAAGAGTGGACACAAAAAGCCACAAAATGGTGTTATGGGCGATGGAAAAGAGATAGTTTTAATTGAATCGCCCATATTAGCATTTTAACTGCAGTGTATATCCTACAGTGTGTTGCTGTCCATGCTGCAGTGGTGATTATTGAATAGCATTGCTCAGGAATTGCCAACAACAAAGCACAGTTTGTCTGAAAACAGCATTTTTGATATTTTGCATGTCTGATATAAATGCAAACCAATGTAATACGAGGACGGTGGGGAGGACTAGTCATGGCAGTTTCAGAATTTACACCATTTTATTGCCAGTATTTTCTCATGGTGTGTCTGGTAAAATAAATAAATAAATAAAAGAGTTCCCTGGGAATAAATAGGGTGTGATTTGAAAGTTGCCCTACATTTGGCTCAGCTGCAGCCTGTCAACTTGCGCCTCGTGCTGCGGCACCTCTCACTCCTCCTTCCTGCCTGCCTGCCCGGCGGCCGTCCGCTCGGTCAGGTGAGTTATTGCCTGAGCTGTTCCTTAAACACACGACCACTACCAGTGCCACACACACACACACATACACTCTCCAAATCGTCCATTACTGTGCCTGTCAGCCAAGCATGCAATCAATACTCCCCCTCCAACGGCGTGCACACATGTGATGGAAGGCAAAAAGGGGGGAGAGAGGAAGGACATCAAGGGTAGAGAAGGGATGTTGGAGGAAGAGGAGGGAGGAGAGGTGTAGATAGGCTAGGGAGGAGGGAAGTGTTAGTGATGGTGAGTGTAGGGCTCGGGGCAGCGGGTGAAGGAACAGGGGAAAAAAGAGAGATGACAAGAAAAATGTCCAGAGAGAGGAGACAAACAACAGAGAGCAGTAATATATAACAAAACACAGAGATAGAGTGAGTGTGGGAGTAGGAGATGGAGGACAGAGATGAGGAGTGGCAGAGGCAGAGGAGAGATGGAAAATAGAGGGAAAAAAGTGAAAATGAGTGTGTGTGTTTGTGTATGAGAAAGAGAGAAATGGAGAGAGGTTGTGGGTGGAAGAGGAGAATGCTATATATAATGGCAGAGGTGCAGGAATAGATCAGAGTGATTGTGTTTTGTGATTACCTAACGCTCACATCTGCAAACAGTAGCAGCCGCCAGCTGACATCAAAGACCACACACAAACACACAAACACCCTCCCCACACACACGCACTTTCATTGACACACATAAACGCAGGAACACACTCGGCAAAGTAAGGTTGGCACGCGCAGGCCAGCAAAACCTCATCTTCATGCTAAACTGAACTAACTCTCCACTAAAGAGCTTCTGTCGTCTGGCCCGGATTGATAACGGAGGCAAACAACTACCCACTCACAAACACAAACACTCGGACACAAACACACTCTGGTTTGCCGTGCCTCGAACACATCTCATATACATAAAAAGATTCATAATCACATATAAACACACAGACATGGCTGTTGGTGTAAACACTATTCTTCTGCCATACACACAAAGAGCATTGGTAAAGGCCTTAATTGTTCAATTTTTGCACTGCAAGAACTCTAACCTCTTTCTTCTGCGGTCTGAGGGGATGGTTACCGAACAGGGCTGAATACTGACAATCCAGATCTCATTATTACCTGAAATTCTGGCAAACATAAACTCAATTTTTATGAGAAAAAACAGCTGCAAGAACCTGGCATTTGTTATGTTGTGTGTATTATTTATTCCTGTGTCTGTGCATGCCTGTGTGATCACATACGGACATTATTTAAATGACTGGAAAAAAAAAAGCCATCTCCAAACTTCATTAAAGCTACCGTGGCAGTGTTGACATGGAGTTATTATGCTACAATACAATTGGATAAATTTCTGCGGCAGTTTGTCGAATTCTTTGTGTTTAAAATCACAGATCACAGTTCGGCTGTCTGGCAAAACTTTTTCAGAAAAGTGTGAAGAGTGTGAAGGAAAACAGAGTGCAGAATCTTGTTTAACAAGTGACTTAATCAGACATGCAGGCCTCTGTGCTGAAATCAGTAGTATGCAACAAGTTGAGCATTGAGTGCAGGGGACTGTGACAATGTTAATACTAAATGTACAAAAACAGTGTTTTCATGCCACAAAGCACCATCCAAAATGGCTGCAGAAAGGAACTTTCCCTACTATTGCACACAGTTATAAGGTCAGCACTATAAATGTTTCATTCACTCTACTGGTTCTGGTACTGCTAAATGTTTAGATTAGTTATATGAGTCTGTATGGTTGGAACAGTGGTACTGCAATTTTAACGGGGTGTAATTCTAATAGGATTTTTTTCTACTGAAGATATAATAACATAACCTAATAAATATTACCAGCATAAAAGACAAACTTGGGATTCCTTCAAATTATTTGATATATTGTCATAAAATTTTAAATGCACAGCTTTATTTGCTGTAGGATTTAGTTATAGCCATGCTCGCCTCAAGTATTATTAAAGAACTGGAAACAACAGACCCCAGTGGTATATGAGTAATATTAGTAAATACTACAGAAGCCTCACATAAAATATTTGGTAACAATTACTATATATTCTCACATAAATATTACAGAGCAGTAATGGGAAAAGGCTTATTATAAAACAGCAATCTGTGAATAGTTGATATGAACTCATCCAACACAAGCTGGCCTATTAGAACATATGTATCTCCTGAAAAACTAAATAAATTCAATCTTCCTATTGTAGATAGTTCTATAAAATATAGACCACAAAAATACTCTTGATTGTATTTAAAAATGTAAATACATACATAAATATAAGACTATTGAAAATAAACAAGAAAAAAAATCTAACATAAATCACATGAAATCCCATTGTGCCCAGAGATTTGAATTCTTGGTCTAAATCCAGAAGCTCTGGCCCTGAACACTCATGAAAGCAAGTCGGTTAACCCTTGCCTTATACAAGTGAAACATCTCATTACAAGACAAACTGTTTCTTGAACCTTTAAACCTTTGGATCAATGAGCTTTCTTCTTGCATAGTGACTATAAGTCTTATGTACATAATTTAAAAAAGGCATATTTTCAAAAACATGGGAATCATTTCATTTAAGGATCAAGACCTGATGACCCTAACTCTTCACAGCTTAGAGTTATTAATAACAGGCATATATTTACGTATCAATGTATGTGGGTGTATGTCTGCATGTGTAAAGGTAATTTGTTTTCATTATCATCAATATAATATCTATCATGCAGTAAACTATCATTAACGTTTTTCTTTTTGACTTATGGCCGGTAGTTAAAGAGTAGGCAGATACGAAGGAGGGAAAATATTTTAGGGAGAATTTTGCAACCAGTGTCTTTTGGAAAAACGATGTAAAGTGCAATTTTTAAAAAACAATCAATATAGTGATACAAATCATAATATTTAAAAATAATTAACAGAGGACGGCAGAAAAAATAATTCGATGTCTGCAGTGGTGTTTAAAGTCTAATTTAAAATTAGGCGAAAACATTAAGTACAAGTACTGGGAATGTGTGTGTGTACGTGTGGGGTATTTGCATGCGTGGGGTATGTGTGTGTTTGTGTCTGGCTTCCCTCAGCCTTGGGAAGACCTTATCCCAGCTGGCCATTACCATCTACCCATACTAGTTACTACAACTCCTTTGATTCCCAGCGATTGGGGAAATTAAACATTTTAATGCGAGTGCATGTGTATGTGTGCTTACATGTGGGTCTACAACTCATTATGTGTGCATGTTTGAGCAGTTGGTGTGTATGTGCTGTGGAAACCTCTGCACAGCTTAGCCCGATGTGTTTCCTTCCAGTCTGAGCTGGAAAAGGGAAGACTAAGGGCTCAGAGGGAACGCTAACGCCAGGGCACAGGAGGAGCCTCACTCCCCCCTACTTCAAAACCAAATTACTAACAAAAGCCAACGATCACTTTGTGTCTCCTTACCAAGCTGTGGGGTCCAAGAATATCCGAGGAGGGATACAGGTATGGAGGTGCTCCAGTTTCATGCCTGCATAGAGCAGGCAGTGAGCTGCACACAGCCAAGGTGATCCCTGCCAGCCATTTTGCCCTGCATTTAGTATTCATTTTCCAGGCGATCAAACCTACTGCCAGGAGGTGGAGGGAGTATGTGTGTGTGTGACCATTAACTCACAAAAAATAAGTGCGTGTGAAAGTGCATGTGCTTGGACAAAAACGTGGGTGTGCACCCTGGCAGACTGATAACAAAAGCACCAGCGCACATGAGAGATGATGTGTGTATGTTAATAAATTTGCAAACATGTGTGCATCATGCAGCAGGACTGATTGGGAACACAGGGAAGGAGCCAGAATAGGCCAGGGGCCAGCAGACCCGGCTCCCTGTGCACAGACTGTGGAGTAAACCTGGATGTGCACCGCTTCCTGCTTGGGAAGGATAAGGGAGAAAGGGGGAACACAGGAAGTAATGAGAAGGGAAAGAACAAAGGAAGCAGAAAAGAGGGGTGAAGGGAGGAGGAGGAGGATGAGCGGAAGGAGAGGGTTTGGGGAAAAAAGACAAAACAGCACAGTAACAGGATGAGCTGGAGAGAGGAAGAGGGGAAAGGAGTGATAACGGGCAGACTAAGCAGAAAAGGAAACCAAGAGGGGAATGAAAAGTGTTCTGTTCTGGTGGTGGAGGAGGAGGAGAAGGAGGAGAAAACAGAGGAAAATGGGGATAGACGATGGGAGAGAAGGAGTTGAGCAGCAGTGCCCTGACAGCGTGCGGTGGAGGCAGGCAAGATGGCTGCAGGGGACAGGGCACCCGGCCAAATATGGTCATCAGGACCCAGCTCTGTCCTACTTTCTCTAATGGGCTAAACCAAAGCCAGGATGATGCAGGAAGAACCATATATGGTCAGCATGAAGCAACATCGGTCTCTGTCTCTTTGATGTGTTGTGCAGGAATGAGTGATGCAGGACTTAGGCCTAACGTACAAACAAAGCCCTACAGCATGCACACACATACAGACACGCATGTACGCCCAATGATCTCGCTGACACCCTCCCTTTCATGGCGAGCTAGTTGACACGCCGACCCCATCTAAAAAATGGTGATGAGGGACATTTTCAGAGTGTGTGAGGGTGAATGAACAGGTTGCAAGCACATTGTATCCGTCCATCTGTGTTTGTGTGTAAGTGGGTTTGTGCTTGTCTGACCGCCTGAGTGTGCCCGCTTGCTTATATGCACTGTGTCACGCCACCCGAGGCTCAACTGAGCTGTGTGAACTCTCATTAATCCATGAAAGCTACCCTCAGGTTTCACTTCAGGCTATGGTGTAATAGACTGGGGACACTCACCATACACATACCATGTGACCAGGTCAACAACCTTGAATAGCAACATCTGTGCATGTAGCCAGCAATCATGGATGCACAAAATACATGGACTGACCAAGGGCATCGCTGCAAGTGGCTTACCTCTTGTAGTTGCTTGTGTCCTTGCTGGTTTTACACCGAAAATCAGAGCCTCTCTCAGATAAAAGCACACTTATGATGTAAACATGGTTTTCTCCATTGAATTATTTCATCTCCTAATTAGCTTCTTTTGTCCACAGTGTATTTCTTGGCAATATTATTCACCCCAGAACATGGGGACAAACTAACAAACACTGCTCACAAAGGCGTTGTCATGGCCAGGGTTTAAAGCATGCCAATAGTAAAGCCCTGCTACTGATTCATCTCATCTATTTTAGTTGTCCTACGCAGGTCTTGTTGCTATGTGAGTTGCTATGATTGACCAGTAGGTCTCACATCCGTACGCAAAGAGAAATTCCATTCCTGTCTGCAAAAAGCCATTATATGAGAAGCAGTGCTTCAAAAGAAGGGGTCTCTTTCATTATGGCTTCTGTGTCAGGAGCTGCAGAAACAATCACATTCCTGCAGCTGTGGAAATTCCTTAAACAACTAATATGCTGTACAGTAAAGCCAGTCAAGCGAAAAAGAAATGCCTTTAAAGAATAGGGCTGTTAGGTGAGATGGCTCTAAAAGTGACAAAGTGAAGTCACCTTACACTGCTTCATATACAGACACATAAAGCGAGGTGTCAGTCTCGCTATCATTGAAGCGAATAAGTCTTAAATGATCCCATCAAAAGGGCGTGCGGGCTAAAATAACAACAGCTGACAAACTATAGGCAAACTGTTGGGGCAGCAAGGATTCAAAGGAGAGTGATATTATTATAATTCAGGGGCGTGAACATATATTTAATGGGGAAACTGTAACATACGCTCTCAGTGTATCTGCCAGCATGCTGCAAACACTTACACTGAAGATATGCCGTACATACTGTGCGTCTGTGACAGCCCACACACAAATGCACCTGTTATCATCAAAAAATATGCGCAACAACGACACATTTTCAAATCTTCCCCTCCACCCAGGAAATATTTTCAACAACAACTCTGGGATTTGTTCAAGTGTTCAAATGTCACTTGCGTTCTTCTGCAGGGCACCATCTTCTTCATCAGCCTCTCATCTGGAGTGCATATGAAATAGGCCCCAGTGTGGGGCTTAGTTCCTGTTCTTCCTGACAGCTACACTCACAATGAGGCCTGTTGGCATCACAGTATTGGTTAACATTCAGCTACTATGCTGTTTAACAACTCCGCTGTGGCTGCTAAGCCCCGTATTAAAGCATAGATAGCACGCCAAGAGTTCTCTGCATGCCACGTTAGACAGGCATGCTTTCATTCAGAGTTCCGCTGAGCAGAGAAAATTGTAGACTTCCTGAAACATAAAGTAGCAATTTTAAGTAAGCAATCACAAGTCCAGTGTATCCTGGCAACAGGTTTATAACTCTGTAAAAAAAAAAAAGTAAAAAACTATAGGAGTTTTATCTGATAAAAAACAACAGAACAGAGGACAGGTCTAACAAAGGAACTGGATAAGAAAGAGAGACAGAAACAAGAAATGTGTCAATGTTAAATGAGTATATGTCAACTTCAATTGAATTAAAGTGCTGTAAAAAGTGGAGCTCGGAGCAGATGAGCTTGGAGTGAGGAAAATTGGGATAGTGAGAGAGGAATACAGCCCTCTGTTCTTGTCAGGTGAGCTGACACATACTCACAGTTTTTGACAGTGTTTTGTTAGGAGTTTGCATAACATGTACACTCAGCAATGGCCAGTGGGGGAACTGACAGAGCAGGAAGCATGTGCGCACACAAGGGAGCATCTCCTGTACTCATCCATGCCCGCAGAATGCTTAATAAGGACCACATTAGATATGCAACTGTGTGAGTGTATTTGTGCACATTCAGACATGTGTGTGTTTGTGAAGGTGAGTCCATCTCTATCAGCGTTCAGTATGCAGCCAGCAGTGCACTGATGGCTGCGCGGCATGGATGACACCTCCTGTTGACAGTGAGCTCCGAGCGAGGACGCCAGTCATAACATAACAGCAGGAAGGTGGGAGGACATCACCTCAAAGCACGCACACACACACACACACACACACACACACACACACACACACACACACACACACACACAGTGACACACCATGACACAGTGTTAAAGTCACATCAAGGTCCTTATTTAGATTGGCTATCATCTCTGACCTCTCTCTCCATCCTCATT
>JAQNCA010000030.1:8345085-8364349 GCA_029783725.1 Acanthurus tractus
ATGACACAGTGTTAAAGTCACATCAAGGTCCTTATTTAGATTGGCTATCATCTCTGACCTCTCTCTCCATCCTCATTAGTCGGACTAGACAGCCTCTGCAGGCCTGACGCTGCCGCAGGCCCACACACAAGATGTCACATTGCTTCATCAGTGGTACAGTAACTAATGCACACAGCCCGTGGGTTTCATCCTCTTGTCTTGTTGTGCCATAATTGACTGTTTGATTGACATTCAGTCTGGCTCTTATGATAGCCTTTTGTTGCTCATCTATATCCAGGTTTAAAATAAACTCAAAGTTGATCTTTAAGAATCAATTTTGCCAGGAAGTTCCTCAGGATGTAAGTGAGATGGATTGCCAATACTTTTTTTGTTAAATCTAGAACAGATTACTTAAAGTATAATACAACATCAGAGCAGCTGAAATCAGAAGACTTCCATTGTCATTGGTGGAACAGTTCGGGGTCCAGAATGACCGGAAAAGGAGAAATAACATAAAACGCTTTGGGACCAACACAAGAGCCACAAGTGAGTTCAAATCAGGCCTAAGTCACATTTCTCTGCCTTCACATTTAAGCTTCAAATGTACTGCCTCTCACCCCAAAAAACCCAAATAAAATGCCAAAGTTAAGTGTACTGCCCACTCCATTTAAATGTCAGATGTCAAAATGTCAAATGCCCCTTGAGTACGACCTTAAAAATCAAAATGAAGGTTGAAACAAGCATTATCTATGGACGTCATCTGCCCTTATCTGGGGACCCAATCCAGCCTGCCTAGCCTTTAATTATTAATGTTAGCATGGGTGACAGAAAAAAATGGCAGGTCTTTACCTGCAGGACAAAACCTTTCATTATCTCGTTGTTTCTTTCAGTCTTTGGTTCTAATTCCATTTCTCTTTCTCTTTTTTCTTCTCCTCCCCTTTTCTCTGCATGTCTCGAGTCAATTCGGTTCAGTTCAAAGGGTCTTTATTAGCATGACCAGCCCTGTGGCGAAGTGCCAGCTCAGTGAGAGAGAACGCCATGATGGAACATCAGCAAACCACAGGAATCTCAGCACCGCTATATAAACACGCTCATCAGGTGAAGGGCAATCAACACAGGGGAGAGAAAATCTATGAGCATGCATGTGTGTGTATGTGTGAGTGTTTGTGTTTGTGCAGCGAGAGGTTCGTGCATGTGGTCTTGTATCGTGCTATAATGTTTTGATCCAGGCTTATGTACCTTTAACAGATGAAATTATTTCATTAAACACAAACAAAAGGTAAATGCAAGATTGCACTCGCCCACACACGTCTCGCTGGCTGTGACTGGCAGATATATTGTGTGCCACATGCATTACTCATGTCTGCAAGGACACATCCATGGCATCCCAAGCAGCTACCGCAGGAATCAGAACTCAGGACTTATTGACTGTAGAGAACGAGGGAATTAGCATCTGTGACATCACCTAAAGGTGTCTGTTGGGAGGTAATAAACTCTTAAATTGGATTAATCTGTAATTGCCATCAAATACTAAAGCCACATATGTAAATTTAGGACATGGAGCTGAGATGACTCCAAGTGTGAAGGGACCGCCATGGCTAAGTGCAGTAAATTGAAAAAAAGTATTCCAGTTTATTTTATATCCCTTAAATGGGAACAATAACTTTTAAAAGCACCACCAAGAAACACTACAAGTACAAGTAGCTGCCGAGAATGACTTACTGTGTTCTAACCTTGGATTTCCAAATAGAAGTTAAGGATATTTTTGTTAAATTCAGCAGAGAGTGGAAGTCCTGATGTGACTTTTAAGCCAGCTGCTGTAAATCAATGCAATCTCCCAGTGAGGGTTTCTTTCATCTCTCTCTTTCTGAAAAGTAAAACGTGCTTTTTGTGTTCGGTATGAATACACTGAGATCAATGTGAGAATAAATGAGAATCTATTGGAACACTTGCTATGAGAGTCCCTTCGGGATCCAGTGAGACACTTAATTCAGACACTGAATTATTTTAGTTGTTATTAGCACTGTTTCATTAACATGCTTCCTTGTCTCTGTCTTTGATTTTTTTGGGCCTTTTAGATCATTTGCGGTGCCATTGTTGAGGCCATGTCTGAACTGGGGATTGAGCAGTTCATTAGTAAGTCATTCATAACAGTTAAAAGTTTTATTAATCTATTTATTAATTCTCCCTTAAAATATGTAGACCCACACCTGTAATTACTTTCTTGTTCTTTTACAGCTTTTTCAATAATTACATGCAAAGATCATATTTCATTAATTACTACTTGAGCAGATCATAAAAATTCAGCAAAAGAATCTTATCAAACTGGTAACAAACATCACAAAATTCTTGCAAAACAGGACCCAAAAAACCTCTATGAATATTTCTAGCTTGCACCACCTAGGTTCAACAAAGCCCTCTGCCCCCACTGCTGAAAAAAAATTCTGGAGGAAACAAAGCCCTGTCTCAACAAATGGCAGGAACTGCAAAGCATACAGCTAAGCACAGTTACACGGGGCAGGATTTTAAATTACAAGCTTCCATCTAAGAACTGTACACTTCTGCTCTGGTTTCAGCAGCGTAGTGTTTGGTTTTCGTATTTCAGGTTTTTTTGTTGTCAACATAGGTCTCGACGCACAAGAAGGCAAATAATGAGCTGCACATTCTTTCTTGCCTCCCTGAGTGACTATGCTGAACACTATGGTGGCTCTTATGATTCGTCACTTGTAAATGAGCACATACCATCCTCATTACTGCCTAATAAGTACAACCAAGGGCGACTGCTGCTTCGCACTCTCACACAAACACACACCGCTGTCAAACATGCTATAAAACACATGCACACACACACACACACACACATACACACACACCCAGGTGGTCGCACATCCCCTTTGTGTCTCAAACCAGCTCACCTATTAGAAAACCAATCATGTTGTGCACCTGGGTCTATTGACAGTGGGTTTGGTGCAAAGCTAGAAATCTGACTTGTTTTCCTGCAATCTGCTCATTTCTTGTCCTACAAATGTCCTATTTGTCATAGGAGGAAAATCATGAATGCGCCTGGAAAAACCTGAGAATCAGGCTGCATTTGGTAGATTGTTTATATATTGGAATAAATGGTTTGTGTCAGGCGGGTACATTTTTGTGTGTTTGTGTGTGTGTGCTGTGATACAGAGAGAGAGAGAGTGTGAGGCTAAACAGGGCAGGGAGAGCACACAGTTTATGTGCTTTCAGAGTACAAATAAGCCTGCTGATACAGAATCACTTTAAACTCATAAATGATAACAAAGAAGAGGGTCAGCAGAGGTCAGAGTGGCCAGCCCCCCTCTCTTTGTTGTTACATTTTACGACTACTGAGCAGAGAGGGAGACAGATTGGTAAGTGACTGACTTAAACTTACATTATGGCAAATGCAGGGGTCAACACAATTATTCAATAGCAACTGTACAGTATAAATAAAATCCTGGGGCCTATGAACTAATGCTTTTCTAAAAAATAGATTCAACCAAACAGCTTTACAAAGGCAGTCACTGCAGATTTTTGGACTTAAAAGGTTTATTACACAGGTTAATGGTTGAATGAATTAATGGTTGTATGAAAGGATTAGTTTCGTTTAGGGGAAATAGAGTCAAAAATATGATAACATGCCCACTAAAATAACACTGAAGTCTTATTATCATGCAACAATATGGTTTTTCCTCTGGTGACACATTCAAGCCTAATTATAAATTTTCCCTCATTATTTTGTTTTCTGGTACATAATGAGCATTACAGTCACATCGAATTTTACACTACACACTACGGCTGTAATTTTCTTATTTTAAATTCAAATTAGAGTTCAAATGTAGTTAAATATTGGATATGTGATAATTTGTGCAATTTAAAAAATTCAGTGTGTATGAGGAAAGATTCATGCCTTTTACTTGAGCAAGGAGTGTTTCTAAAATGTACTCTTTTTTTGTACAAACAGGATATGATGCAATACATAAGCAACTCCTCCATTTCCTTTGTGCATTGTATTGGGAATAATATTTTGTAATAGCAGTAGATCTCCTCTCCTCCCGAGCTGAGCCTGAACTGAGCCCAAGATCAGACTCTCTGCTACAACTACACACACATGAAAACATATTTCCTTAAAAAAAAAGGTGGTAGCCAAATAAAAGCAAGGTCTTGAATAATAACTGGATGCCTGGATGACACAAACAAATAAAGGCTCTTAAATACAGTCCGAGGGAAAAAAAGACAGGGGTGAGTTAATTAATGTCCTCTCATATTATGCGCATGACCAATAGGGCACACTGCATATTTTCATTATGTTAGTATAATAAATTTAACAACTCTGACATCAGACATAAGCAAAATGTTGCACACTCTGTCATCACAAACCGAAAACACCTTTTAGCCTGCACATAGGACAACATTCAGAGTTTTTAGAATATCTTCAGCTTTGCCGGAGTTTTCCAAAAGATGTGTTATCAATGACCTGAAATTGTGTTTGTGTGTGGATAAAAAGCCAAATCACATCGAAAGAGCTACATTTTGCTAAACATCTGTGAATGGTTGGACAAGGCATTAATATGCTAATGTCCCAGCCTGTATTTCATTTAAACATTCAAGCACAAAAAGATGGCAGCTCTTGCAAGTCAATGAGGTTTTTTTTTCACAGACCACATTCCTGCCAACATTTCACGAAAAAAAAAAGCTTTGTACGGAGATTAAAGGTTTCCTTCCACCGAAAAACTAAGGCCTTTAATTTGAAATAGATACATGATGCAGTATATATTAATATGGAATAATACAATATTTACAGCTCAGGATGCTGAGCTACACTACTTTGATGGGGCAACACTACATTGATGGGGCAGATGCAGTGGATCAAAACAAGGGTGTAAATAGAAATACGACCAGAGCCATTGGTACTTTGGTCCTCAAAAAAGAACCAGGCTTATAAATGACCTTAATAACAAGACCAGGGAAGTTAAAACTTTAAATTCTCCAAAAATCAGTTACCAATCAGTTAAAACTAAAGGAGCCCACTGGACGAGATGAGAAAAGTTTCAAGTATTCACAACCAAGCCAGGGTGCCAAAGATTTAACTCTCTTTGGAAATCTATGATCCAGATGACTAAGAATTGTCACACACACAATAAGTTATAAGGAAGTAAAAATAAAGATTTACCTTAAATGCAAGCCTGCCTCTAAGAAAAACCTGTTACCTTCTGCAGCTGAAAAAAGGTAGAATAAAATCATTAAATCATATGGCTCCTCAAGACTTTAAGACCTGATCAAATTCTGCTAAAAAACACGGCTAATTACGGAGGGGTTTTATTTTCATACTCAGAAAAATGTATTCACTGTATTACAGCCACTTCTATATTCAGCGACTGTGTAAGAGCAAGTGTGCTTCATGTAATGATCCTAGAAAAAACAATACCCAGTGCCACCACACTACCAAAGTCACCTCAAAGACCAGCACTTTTCCTGAGGGCTTGGCACATCAACAGTACAGACAGAATTCAAGCAATCTTTGAATGAATGCTGGCTGCGCATATCACACAGTACACTACACACTGTGCATAGAGAGACACAGCTGTAGTCTTTTGTTAATCTAAAACCCTCCAAATATTAAAATCTGACTGAATCCAAACTTGTGACATGTAATTAAGAGTCCCTGTGTCCTCTGTGACACAGTGACAGCCGACTGCAGCCCTCTAATTATCCTGAGCTGTAAATATTGTATTATTCCATATTGAGCCACAAATTACACTCTGTAACGCATGCAGCACTAAATACTGCTGATAAGAGATGACACACAGACGCCTCCGTCTGTAGCTGCACCCCTTGTCTCACCTTTCACCTGTCTCTCAACATGCCATCATCATAATTCCCACACATACACACCACAAACCACCTAATGCACCATACACCATAATCACTTTCACACCTCAGAGTGACAGAGAGAGGGAAGAGAGGCAGAGAGAAACAGTGGCAGAGTGATTAGCTTGACATCACACGCAACAAGGGTGTGATCGAGGAGGGATAGCAGGCGTGAGTAGAGGAAAAATGGAGAACAGGTGAAAGGAATGAGAACGAAGCTATTAAGATGGCGAGACAGAGCCACTAACAGAACTGAGGTATAGAAACGAGAGAGGGGGAAAAAAAGAGAGATGGGCAGTCAGCGTTAAAAACGAGATGGGACGAGGAGACATACTGAAGGCAGACAATAAAAAATCAACAGCGTTTCATTTTTGTTTAAAAGAAAGAGGCGAAAGAGAGAGAAGAATTCCTTGATGGCTGAAGAAAAAAAATGAGCGATAGATAGGACATGCCTGGAGGATATCACTATATTTATACTCTACTATGACATTATTTATTTCTTTCTCTCCCTCCTCTGCTCCCTTGCTCCCTTTGACGGGCTTGATTTTTTTTTAACATGCATATCTTTGTTCTTTTTCTTGATTAAGGGATGGAGATTGGAAAGATAGTGCCGCAGGGGCTGGTGAAGACCACACTCCTGCCGGATGGAGGACAGTCCCCCCTCCTCCTTTCCCTTCTTCCAACAATTCCTCCATCCTTTCTTTCCCCAATCCCCCACAGCATGCCTCCACCCCACCTCCACCGCCTTGTGTATCCTAGCCTATCATCAACATTCCCTCCTGCCTCCTCACTCTTGACTTCTCCACAATCCCTCATCCTGGGTAGCTTCCTTCTGCCCTCCCCCTCTTCTTCGTTCCCCATATGCACACCCCTCATCTTCATCTCATCAACCACTTTCTGCATCTACAACCACTGAGGTAGGAGGGCTCTCCATTCCACACCCATCTTTATCTATTTTGTTGGAAAACATCAAAACCTGAAGATGAATCCTTTTGTAATGTAGCTGCAAAATACGATCTGAAACATTAACAGGACTTAACAGCATTTTTTATACACACACAAACACACACACGTATAAAAATCATATTTAACACAGTTTAATTAAAGTCCAGAAGTCAGCAATGTTTCACTTTAATGAATAACAGCATGCCAAAATCCTCATGAATGTATAAAAAATATATAAAATTACTGTGTTGCCGGGGATGTGGCCTTGAAATGACAATGCAAGTCCATCTGTCTGCATGGCAGTCCATTACTTTGGTTGATAGTGAACACAACACATTTGGATGGATAGTCATAAAATTAAGGAGTATTTCCCAGGCTGCTATTCAGAAATTCACATAGTATCTCCTCATTTCTTATCTCACAACTAATCATTATCTACTATGTAGTCCTTGAATCAGAGTTATTCAGGAACCACTCATTAACGATTCATGAGTTATCAGGCTGTTCCTTGCAAATTCCTCAGTAACTACTCACATTTTGTGCACCTCGTATTAGAAATAATTTTATATGTCTACATCTTTTGCAAAGAAAATTAAAAGCTTTTTATGCACTTAGTCATCTTGCAAGTGAAGTCCATGTTTGTAAAAGGGATGAAATATTAATTAAAATTTTTGGTTTTGCCCTCAAACCACCTTCCTTCCTCTCACCTCCATCTTCTTTACTCCTCCAACTTCATCCTGCTGCTAACAACCTAATCCTCCAGCCTCCCTGATATATTAACATGACAGCCGTCAGCACCTCTGTGCAGCATGGCCTTTGTCTGTAGGATCGAGGATGGGTGTGTGTCTCTAAAGATCTGTCAAAGCTTGCGTGGTTCAGTCAAGTGTGAAGGAGTTTCAGGGAAAACATATAGTACACATAAATATTTATCAACAGTTATTGAATGTGAGTTGTATATTTTTATTTGTTTGTTGTTCTTTAGTTTATTGTTTATTTTGCAGCTATGCTGTATTTATATTTTGCTCTTCAGAATAAAATCATTATTTAAAATTTCTAACATTGTTAAATGTGATACAGCAGGTTTTTAAGTTTGCACCAGTTACAACATCAAAAGTTGCTGACTTGTTAATATATCAGTGATGAAATCCTAATTAAAGCAGTGGTTCACCCAAATAACCTTGGAAAGAATTCTTATTTACTTACATTGGTATGCAGATGGTCTACAAACCTGGTCAGAAGGATACTTAGGCTGAATTACAATGAAGTAAAGTAAATTTCTAAATTATGGGACAGTTTTAGATTTTGTAATATCGGCTTTTAGCAACACCGTCATTTTAACAAATTATTGATGGTTATTTATCAGAAATCTTATTCTGTTATATTTTACACAAGCACCAACGCCCTGATGTCAGTTTTATATATATATACATATTATTTTAAATGTTTTACAACTGCATATCTTAAAATTGTGAGGGAAACCATGTTTTAACATTTTGTTCTTATCTCGGCCTATTTAAATAAAAATTCTTGTGACATCTGAAATGTGGCTTTGACTTACAACAGAAAATTTAGCCCACTTTCCAAGAAATACATACACATCCTGTCTTACCATTCAGCCAGAAAAAAACAGAGATATGATTTTTGGTCAGTATTACTCAGCCCTATTTGTAACTTACTATCGATGGCTTTAATAGTGATAATTTCTTGGGTAGAAAGTCGTTTCAATAAAAACTGTTCAGTGTAAAATCACCTGAAGTAATTGGGACACTGCTTCTGGAAGGACACTCTGCAGCTTCATCTTTTTAAGGTAATATTTTATTGCTGTGACGACCTAAAGTAGGCAGAAATCTCACAGATAGAGATCTTAAAACCTGGTGATTAAAAACAAAACTATCTGATTGGCTAGAAAACCTCCTGAAGCTAGTGGAAAGAAGATGTAACTTGGGTAAATGGACCAGTTAAGTAAGATTTGAAATGCAGGAATTTGGTAAGTGAGAGAGTATTTATAGTATTTCTCACTTTTATTCAAGTATTGGATCTAAATTCTTTCTCCATCACTGCTTTCTGCCATCTACCTTGGCAAGCATCACCACAGCAAACAAACTCAGGCGGGCGTCTGTCTGACAACGACTTTTATTGGTCCAATAAAGCTTAAACAACGCACCACTGCCTCGATCAGCTGTTGTCACTGAATGTGTGTGTTGGGATGCATTTTTCTTTCGTGAATGAGGACAGACGACGTTGTGTGTCTATGATATGTATGTCTTTGTGTCATATCACATTTACCGCCTCGCTTCATTCAACACCCATTGCTTCATACTACTACAATGATCTCTCACTATCACTCCTTTCTTTTGGCCATTTTTACACTATCCGTCCCACTGTGATGCATTTTCTCTTCCCTCCCTTAAGCCTGCAATACATGCATGGTCATACACACACACACACACACACACAGAAACGGATTGCAGATGTGCTGACACAAGGATATTCTTCCTTCCGCATGAGCTTTCTCCTCTAAGCTTCGGGTCAGAAAAGAGCATCCACATACCAGTAACAGCTTAAAGACTGGATCTTATTCTCTAAAAATGGAAGAAAAGAAAACACTCATGCACATAAACCAGTGCACACATACATATGTGCTGCTTTTTTTTGTTTCCTGTATCTTTCACCCTCTCTAGAAGCCTGTTTTCCCCCAACAGCACTTGCTAATCGTCATCTTTCCCTCCCTCGTTCCCTTCTGGAACAAAGGTGAAGGGCACAGAAAAGAGCAGATGAGGGAGGGAAAGAGATGGAGACTCTAATGGTGAGGTTTTTTCAATTGGGTTGATTTATGGCTGGCCGTTACCATTATTTTACCATTTACGCCAGCGGGCTGAAGGAACCAGGCTGGACAGCTCCAGCCAGAGATCGGATAGAGAGAAGGACACCAGGGCCACAGGAAACATACACAATGAAGAAGAATACTGCCAGACTTCTAGGATGGAGACAACAAGGACAGAGAATAACAAGAGAAAGATAGTAGAGAATGAAGAAATTGAGGGAGAAAGATAAAGAGGAAGAGGAGGGCCTTGATGAATGTAAAGGCTATAACAGTGAGGTGAGGTAAAGTGTTGATTAACTCAAGAGTTTTTCATGCGTGTGTTGCTTCACCTTAACGTTCCAATTTAGCAGGTTACACTCTGATGCTTCCAGGCCAGAGACAAGACATACAAGCGTCTTTAGGATACCAAGTTTGACTAAAGTAAGACAGAAGAGACTGACTGAGGTGGACAGATAAGAGGCAACAAAGAGTTGTGACAGAGGAGGGAGAGGAGCAGGTAGTGTGAGTAAGACAGAGAGAGTAAGATGGGGGAAATGTAGTGGTGAAGGAGAGATAAGAAATGAAGATAGAGAGGAAATATTGAAAGTTGCGAAAGAGCGCAATAGGGGGAGAATGGATAATTCAGCTGGAGAGGAGGAAATTCACAGGGGGGAGGGAGATACCATCAGTTCTACAGATATGGCGGGAGATATCCACTGCAGAGGGACAGGATCAAGATTTCAATACAAACCAGAAAGGAACAGAGAGCACTGCATTATCACAGAGCAAGAAACACAATTATTACTTTCGACAGTCCCTGAGAGAGAGGAACAGAAAAAAAAAAACAAAGAGTGAGTTAGGGCAGCCATGATGCTCTAAATAACACAACAATTTGGTGGCAGAAAGGGACAAACTGGATGGGAGGCTAATTCGTTTTAATTGGTCTCTGCAATCACAGGGCGCGATGAGGAAGATAATGACGGGAGGGACAAAACGACTCTCTCACTCTGATCCAGCCTAACTGACTAAATTGAGTCTGTCACATCAATGTCATTTAAGTGATTCAACAATGGAAATCAAATGTCACATATCAATTAATGTTTAATGAGTTGAACGGGTGCAGAGCAGTAGATAAAGCACCTCATCCTACACAATATTTGTAAAACGTGGCATTTGACGCTAGGGATGGCAGGCATTTGGCAGCATTTCTATACCGCAAACCAAACACAAGGGGACACCTGTCATTAGCACTTATAATGATGCAGTTTGGTTTCTAAGTAGCTCGTAGCGCTGAGCCAGAATTAGCCACAAACATTCCTTTAACACCTAAGCCAATAGCGTGACTTTGAGTTGTGCTTTCTGGTTGGATGTCAACTTTTATTTGGCTAAGGAGACCTGAGCAGTTTTGACGGATGACGAGTTGAAAAGATAAAACACATCAAGCAACAATCAGAGGCCTGTGCTTTCATCAGCTAAAACCACTCTGTACTCTTTTGTTTATGTGTTTAGTGTTTATGAGCGCATTAGTCTGTGCCCCTGAGTGTGTGCTGTATGTGCATGACGGCATGTGTGCATATGTGTGTACGTGCATGCATGAGGTAAATCTGTGTACGGTTTTGGATGTTGCCAAAATGTGCAGGAAAAGAAGGCACACTGTATAAAAAGGATTAGCTCACTATTATGGAGGAGCTGTCAGATGCCTATAAGACCAAAACACATTTCCCCTCCCGTCTCCCTTTAACTGATGTTGCTTAATCTCCACCCAGATCCGCCTCAGAAAGACTTAAGGGCTGTTACTGATTCCTCTAATGCTTTCAGACGAACCCTATGTTCTGACATGTATTCAGCGAGCTAGAAAAAAAAAACCTTGAAGAGCACAGTGTAAAACAGTGATGGAAAAGCAGCGAAAAACTGTGTATTTCACCCTGAGTGATGTGGGGGAGGGTCGGTTATGTAGAGGGTTATTCATAACCAGCAGCCTGCTATACTGGAGGCTACCAAACTTCAGCGAATGTATTAGCAAATCACAAGGCAGAGTTTCTAATCACACCACCACTGCACAGGGCTGCATGGGCTTATAAGGTGCTGGTTCATATTCTCAGCCTTGGGGGAGCACTGGGTTAATATTCCAAGTGCCTATAGATGACTTATGATTTGAAGTGGAAGTGCCGGAAGAGTTATGTAATTTGTGTTATCGTTATCAGCCGTAATAGACATTATCATTAGTTTGTTTCCAGCAAATGAAAAATATGAAACCTATCCCTGCCAAATGGAATTACAGAGAGACTCAGAGATTATTATAATGGTTCTCTTAATAAATGTGCTGACAAAATAGTATCATTGGGTAGTTGACAGCATAATTGGTAGGTAATTTTGAAATAATGAGCAATGAATAGATAATGCAGTGGAGTAGATGATCTCTGATGTTTTCATGTCTACATAGGACACTTCGGCTTTGTGGAATATTCTTTTTAATTAGTGTCTCCATTCTTTATCATCAGTGCATGCATGATTAGACAACCATGAGGGCAGAAATGGTAAAATACTAGCGTATGAACTTGCAGAGCTTTTCAGCAGAGTAAATGATCGTGACCAAAGTTCTTTTTATCAATATGGCCTCTTGGTCTCTAATGAGCCTTACACCTTCAGCTTTGCCTTGCTCGAAAGCAAACATTGTTCATGTTTATTCATGATATGCCAATGTGGGCCACTTCAAAAGATTGTCCGTTTGGCACTTTCAAGAGAGGTGCTCTCTCTCTCTCTTTCTCTCTCTCCTTCTTCCTGAGTTACAGTAGCTCTCCTTTGGCCCAGCCTGCTGCATCTGTCTCGCTGCCAGGACTCGAGCTTTATTTACCGTAAAGCTTTCACACAGATAAACACAGCAACTCAGCAGCTGCCGTGCATGCACACTCACATAGGCAAACACGGAGGCACACGCAGGTGCATTTTGTGCACCAGCACGCTCCAAGATTTTGGCTTATGATCAGAGAACAACAAAACAAGGCTGTTCTGGGTTTGGCTGTTTGTTTGATTCCTGTCTTTCTCTTTTGTCGATTGTTCTCGCTCAACACACCTTCCTCATTTTTCACACACTTCAATTTTGATGACTCTCCTTCAGTCCTCAATCTTCCCTCTGCTGTACCCGTGAGAAAGCATTGGCCCGAGCTTGAGGGCTTGTCAGAGTGCGATGTGGGGGGGAGAAGGGAGGATAGTGAGAGAGGTAGTACTCAGTCTCTCCATCTCTGCACCCCCCCCCCCATGTTTAATCGATGTGTTTGGGTTTTCCCCTGTGGCTGTGGCCCAGGCAGCTTTAAAGGTGAGCCCAACAGAGCTTTCCCCTTCCTCTATGAGGGCACCGAGAAAACCAGCTGCCCTAAGTCTTGCAGATTAGTTAGTTAGCCACTGGAGGACTTTACACCTTTCTGCTGAGCTATCGCTTCCTATCTCCTCTCCCCCCCACACCTCCTCCCTTCTGCCTTCAACATCCCCTCACTGGAGAAGCCTTGGAGGATACGGTTGTACACACACACTTCCCTTCATTAGCATATTTCTGAATTTGGGTCTTCTTTTAAATAGATTATTGTACAACAGTGTTTTAATATCAAAGCCTCTGTGGGACAGTAAACCAGGTTGCTGTTGTAATGGTGTGGTCTTTTTTTTCTCCGCTTCACAGCAACACCAAGTGAGATGGATACATGGGGGGCAGCAAAGACGGTGGTAAGCCCACAGGTAAGCATTTAGATGAATTACGCACACACACAAAATCTAATACATTACAAACATCTAAATAGTACACTGATCTCCGCAGCAGCATGGCCAGGCAGGTTTGATTGCCAAATGAAAATAAAGGCTGCATGTACAGTGGTGACACACCTCATCAGTCACAGATAGCCTGTGGTCACAATGATTACCTGCTGTATGTAAATCCATAGAGCAATAATGCAGGTTATCCCCTCATGAGACGCTGTTGTTATAATCATGGACAGGATATCACCAGCAAGCGCCACTGGCTAACTGCGAATGACTGATTATGTCCCATTGAGACAAGATGGTGAAATTGGAAAATGGTGATTATCAGGAGCCCACGTTACGTAAATCTTCAGGCAACGCTAATGATGGCTGTCTGTTTTGTTCTCATTTGTCGGAGTGGGCAAAGGTCTGACACTGACGGGTAAATACTGATTCTTCACTGTGGAAGCAACATAACACTGCTAATTAACTACCTAGTATGTATCTGGATTTCTACCAAAACACCGTCAGGTTACAAACTCTTGTTTTTTCTGATGTATTATGCAGGTAATTCCCTAGTGTACCTTTACGGTTGCTGTACGTTACGTGAGAGGAGTCGTTTGTAGGTCTGAAACAGAGAATTAACAAGCTTCTGCAGTATTTTCAGCATTAATTCCTCATTGTTTTGACTTTACTGTTCGGGTTCACTCTCACAACCTTCATAAACCTTTTTAACTGGAAGAAACACGTATTTTTTTCTTATAAAATACATTAAAAGCATTGCTATGCACACACAGACAAAAGTGGCGACTACATGGTGAACATACAGAGGCATTTAGCAGATGTTTTCCTCAAGACTTGATGGAGATCAAAGACAGTGCTGAAAGCGAGGGTGAAAATACTTAAATTCATCAGATGTTCAGATGACTGAAAGTGAACGCTAACGTTTCTCTGCATCTGTTAGGTGTTTGAAAAGGCAAGTGTTTGCTAACATGTTTGCCACTTTGTGAGGTGTAATATATGTGTTTTTGTTTTTTCGTTTAGAACTGGTTTCTGCTGCCTCTAAGCAGCCAAAAAACACAAAGTCAATAAAACACCTGTTGTATATTATACATACATACAACACCATTCCCTGTTCGCTTACTAATTACCGATGTTTAACAGCTTTAATCTGGCAGCTTTTGAGAAATAAGCACAACATTTTGCATCCCAAGGTATTGTACTGACTTTCTATAATTGTTCTGTAATTGTTTCACCACAGACCTGCAGACAGTGAGACTGAAGACGACAGCAAGAGGGTCAGGACTGCATGTGCTCTACCTCTCTCTGCCTGGTATACTTTGGATCAAAGATTGAAATTCTCTGCATGAACATGACCACATCTCTGTTTGTGCAATGGTACCTCTGTCACACCAGTGCTAAGCACGAGATCAACAGATCGCACAGATGAAACCATCCCTTGGAGTTTCATTATTTATGAAATTCAAGGCACTCATAAAGACACGCAGGCAGCACAATGTGGCTCTCATCCTGACAGATCACTCATCTTCACACCGACAGACAATAAAAGACCCATGCAACATTTAAGGCACAACATGGCACACATGCACATTCACAGGCCATGTCAGATGTTGATGTAAACAAAGACCCATAATGTCTTCTGCTCACACATGCAAAAACAAAAACAGCTCATCAATCAGATGCATATCATCATACATCTGACGAATAGTGCATTGCTTTCATCTGATGTTTCTGGGTTTTGTGGATTTTGTGAATTTTGCGGAACTGAAAAATCACCACAGCACTTGAAAATTCAGAGAAAAGCACAAGATAAATTTCTCCAGCTTTATACTTTGAATCCTGAGCAAGTGAATAGCTCAGGAGGACTTGAAATAAACACTGGTCAAACAACTCTGAGGATTACATCGAGTACTACTGAACCAGAGGCAGAAATTGTTTTTCATTTTAACTGAGCCTCTTGGATGATGTGCTGCTATTTTGTAGCTCAAGTGAAGTAGAAAAGCATCACCCTGAGGAAGGTGTCATGCCGTTTAAAGAGTTTCTTTGCTTAAGTGAAGTATTTTTACTTTATGTCATGCTCACATCCATATGAGTTTAATTACAGTAAGCACTTTCTTCCCTGGGTCCCTGAATCTACGTTATTCACAAGCTACCATTTTACATCCAAGCTAATTTGCAAGTTATACCTCAAAAAGGCAATGATGCAGATAATGTTATACTATTTCATGACACTTCTGTGTATGTGGTTAAGGCAGGGGGCAGTGGTGGGGGGTTGCTAAGTTTTGACTCAGCAGGAAAAAAGCACTATTCCTCAGACTCACCACATTTAAATACAAATCTAAAGCCCCCAAAAATCCCAAATGACTTAATTAATCACATCTGTTGTATTTTTTTATTCAGTTGTAATGACATGATATGATCCCATTTGGAGTATTATGTTTCATTGCATCAATTAAATATTCAGCAGTTTAAAATCAGGCAGTAGCCCATAATCAACTGCTGCATCACCATTTGGGCAGAGGCAGCTGAGCTGGAAATGACTTGCATGCTAATACATCTGATTGGCGGAGCTGATTGCAGGCTCTTGACTTGCAATCCCAAAATAACAGTGTTGTGGCAGCAATGAGACGCAGGGCAAAACATGGACATGGTGAAGAAATTTGGCCCATAGACTTTGTTTTTAAGTACGAGAAGCAGAGATGGCACATTCTGTATTTAATTTGCTGCATATTGCAATTTTGTCGCTCGCTAATTTTGTTGCCGAATAATTAAGAGATAGAAGGTAACGCTTTATGTCACTTTTTCTCTGAGTGAATTAACATTTCACTGATTTTTTTCAACAGAGGGTGGTACATCAGCTGCAGTCTAACATCTGGCCAGGAAAAAAAACTATAAGTAAAGATGATTTAATATGGTACCAAATTACTTTGATAATTATATTAGAGATTAAAAAGAATCACAGGTGGGTGCATTTTGATTGGTCAAACACATGGCACAATGCAGCACTGTCATCCACCATAAGAACTTTCATAAAACATTAGCTGTTACCAGTAGCTTTTAACGCAAGCCTTATAAATGGAACAAAACACCCAGACAGTCTTATTTTCCTGATGTTGTTGTTGTTGTATTTTGTGCAGAAGCGATATTGCTATACAAACGGCTGTCTGGCTTGCGTCAATTAGCAAACCAAATGGTGGGGTGAATGCAAATTTTAAAAAAACCCTTGAAGGTTTGCGGTTCTAAGCAGAGCTCCCCAGCGGGCATTTTCTCTTGTCTCTATGTGAAGGGTTATGTTTAGAAACATCTGCATTATTTATAGAAACATTTAGGTTTAATGGTCTCCTGTTGGGAGGAAAGGCTTTGTTTGCTTTATGCTTTTTAGGTAAGACTGAGACCGAGTCCTGTTTTATTGTTATTATGTAACTACTGAAAGTAGGAATGCATAATATATATCAGGGCTGATAAATTATCTAATAATGATATATCTGTATTAATATCTGTCATATTGATAATGCTATTATCCAACAAAAAGATCTAATAATAATAATAATAATAATTGTTTTTGTTGACTAAACAAACAGAAAATCCCATTCTATACAATCCAAGGTACGAAAACCCACCTCACCTTTGAAGTGTATTGTGCAGTTATCCACTTCCTTGTGAAGCACAGCAGCCTATCTTGTGATTTAGTGTTTTGTCTGCAGATTGTGCACCCAGAGGCTTATGATTCAATACTAGCATTTATTTTTGGATTTGATACATGTCCGTTTTTACAAATTATGTCAAAGCATTTGATTTGAATTCTTCAGAAAAAATGTTTGTGTTAACATAATGATCAGAGCCATGGAGTTATGAGTCATCCATCTTTACATACTACACCTTAGCTTTTCTTGCCCTCAGGTGTGCATAAACTACAGGTAATGGTTGAGCTTCTTTTGAAAATGTGAAATTATCAGTTATTTTATCATTATCAGCAGTTTGAGGCAGGTAATTATCGGTTATCCCAATCAGCTAAAAAAACATTTATATTGTGCACCGCCAATTTCACACTTCAGAGTACATTAACAGCTCGTCTAAGTATGTTCAGCAAATATGAGGAAATCCAGTCTGATCCAGGTTAGTAATGGAGTCCTGTAGATTCAGAGTTAGGCTAAGTCCTACATGTAAGTTCAAGAGAGAGGCAACGCCTGTAGATATCACAATGTGTGCCATTATTACGCTGTCAGACAGAGAGTTGTTCAGCAGCAGCCACATTAAAATGTAAAAAGACTCACCAGACCAAGGCTGACAACGCTGTTCCCTGAATAACTGTTGAACCATTTTTTTACACAAAAGCAATTACATAGAATCGTAGCAGAGTGGACGAACAGTACAAGACTTCCTACAGAAAGCTTATACTGTAATGGAGGACATGACCCTTCTACTGTAGGCATGCAGTCTGTATATCAGCTTGTCAAAGTCTTCAGAGAAGGGCTTCCCCAACAAATGCACATACAATTTCAATCTACTTAAATATACGAATGCCTAATTGTTAGGACTGAAACAATCAACAGTAATGATTTCTCTGATCAGAGCAGTCACTCATTAAACATGCCCTCACTGTTCTATCTCAAAATAAACTAACAGCAAAATTAAACCGGTTTTCCTCATTTTGCAGCACGACTCCCTAAGGCCTCCTCAGGGGTCTGCAGACAGGTTTGATCAGTGATTGCACTATGACATCCCCTGCTGAGACTCCATTTTCCAGCTACGGGATGCGACTGCTCAGTAACTGATTAGACTACACTACATAGGTTTCTCTCTGGAATTTATCGCCTGATCTTCTTATACATGGACTGATATTTTTTTGACAGATAAATGCGTTACCATGAGGTTGGCGAAGTTTTTGTAAACAGCATCGAAACCTCTATTTTTAAGTTTTAAAAAAGTTACTCTTTAGAAAGTTAAGAAGAAACATTCTGAATATTTACAAAGTTTAGCAGTTAATCGACCCCCTGTTTGGCTTAATTAGCGATAATTTTAATTTCTTTATTCTGCGATTTAATGTTCATTCTGCCTGCAAACTAATTTTTCTTCACGGCGAAATAGAGGCTGCATTTCACTGAATACGAGTCACTGAGGAAAGCTGGACCGACCTTAGCTGAAGCTTAAAACATGATGAGCATGGTGACATAAGCATACCCTCTGGTGAGAATCAAGAAATTGACACAGACTTAATGAGCAGTCATGCCACCATGAAAACAACACGCAACACTACCCAGAATGCTTTTCGCCAGCTTCGCCATGTTCTCTCAGGGACAGGTCCTGAAATGAACTCAAATAAAGCCTATCAGGCTTTGTCACTTACACACTCACACAAGGCAGCGGCAAGCTAGCAGTGAAACATTGTAGCTGTGACTTTCTGAGCGTCGGCCAGCTGACTGATGAGGACAGGCCGAGTCAAGACTGATCACCTGAGCCTCAGACCGAGTTACAATTACACTGATAGAATACTGACCTTTTCTACTGATGCTAATGCAGGAGAGACTCACTGCTGTCTTTAGTGTTGTCCTGGGCACTAAATAACTAGAAATACACAAAGCGGTTACAGTAACAGTACACACATACGAATGATCACACTGCTACCCGGCTCACACACATTAGACACATTGCTTTTATCTTTTTGCAATCCAATCTTAATGACTCCATTAACTGAGAGGCCATTAGCGGCATTCACTTTATGGCCAGCAAAACAGCCCAGTCGGGAGCACATTATGGAAAGGGCATGTGTGTCCTAATGTCCATTTCTTGTCATCCTCCTCTCTCTCTCACACACAGACAGATACACACACACACACACACACACACACACACACACACACACTCTCTCTCTCTCTCTCTCTCTCACACACACACACACACACACAC
>JAQNCA010000030.1:8401082-8425373 GCA_029783725.1 Acanthurus tractus
AAGAAAATTAGTTCCTCATTCTCCTCATTGTCATTTGAGATTGAGGAACACTGATAATTCAATATGGCCTAAGACCTTTATCCTGTCATTCCTTCCTGTTTTCCTCTACTGTGATTTATCAAACTGACAAAAACAACTTCTTGTTAAGTAGGCTTATATGGTCTGACTAAACAAAATTTACACTTTCAGAACAGAGCTAAACCGGCAGCTCTGATATGTAAGATACATGCCAAATCAGAGCCTATTCAAAATATTAAAACATGCAGTCAGATATTCTGTTTTTAAAGAACCTGATTTAAAAGTCCAAAACTCTATAATCGATCCACTTTCAGCAAAGCTACGCTTTGCTTGTCAAACCTGTTTGCCTCACTAGTGACTCATTACTCTGATAAACAACTTGCTAATGTGTTATTTTGCCATTAGGCTCGGCAGAAAGCAGTTCCAGGTAGCACTTAAGTACTTAGAAAAACTGTTGAATAATCTGCAGGTTTTGCTGCACAGAAGTTGCCAGTTCATCAAGGTAGGAGCTAAAGGTCTGACAGGTGACTGGTGATGATTACTAGTGCAATTACTAAGTTACGCTGATATGTGGCTTAGATAAGTAAACCGGTTTAATGTATGTACATGTATGCATTAGGAGTGCAAATAAAAAGCCTCACCACATATAATAAACTTTTTTTTTAATTAATGTAAGTTTCATTTTTAAACTACTACAATCATGCAATTTCTTAATGATGATTATGACTGCTTTCTAAAATCATTTCAGATTATTTCTGAGCACTCAATATGAATCTTAATTGATAACTCCTTTACTTTTCGTGTCTGGAAGTAATCCAAGCCTTATTACTTATGTTTACTGTTCAAACAATGTTGAACTGTTTAAATGCTGCTCTTTTGGCCAGGTTTCTCCTAAATTATATTAAAGTTTGATAAGACCTTTTTCAGTGAAATAAAGGAAAAACAAAACCAATGTGATAGGAGCCATGAAAAGTTAAAAAATACTATTTAGCCAAATTAAAACAGTCTAATAATGGCATGATGATACAAAGATATGATAAAAAATGATAGTTATGATGCTGCTGAATTGCGCTTTGTTAAATTGAGAGATTCTATTATTTTATCCTCCTTATTTATATCAGTGAGTGAAGGATTGATAAAAACATTACATCTGTGAACACATAAATCAGACATACACAGCAACACCTTGAAATAAACTAGTATATCTTAACAACACTCTTAAATTCTCTGATCAAGGTCACTTTTACAATAATAAATAGCAGAGTACTGTCATATTAGGACTAAAATTACACTTTCCTCTTCAATGTTATTCTCAAAATCAAACTCAGGAGCTTTTATGCAACCACACCGTTGGCCAAACAGTCACAATATTGATGTTTCTCAATTAAATTCTCAGTTAAACTCAAGGCCCTGCACTCAAAACACCCAAGTAAAATTACATAAACCTGTTGACTGTGTGCCATTATTTACCCGAGTCTGAAGGCCTGTAACAGTAATAGGGGTGGTTCCTGATGTGTCTGGTTGTTCATCCTCGGCAGTGCATGTCAATTGGTGCTCGAGCACCTCTTCCAGAGTGTTAAACTCCTGGTAGCAGGGAAAGCACATGTACACTGACGAACTCTCCATGGCTGCCAGGGGAGAAGAAATCACAAACATTTCTTAAGAAAAGCAGCAATGCAAAACTGATTTAGATAAAGGTGAAACAGTTCACAACACTCAACATGCTTAGAATATGAAAGTAATATCAAAACGTGAGTCTTATACAGATGCGTACCCACAAGTGTATTACATTTGAAGTTCGATTGTGAACAATGCCCTCTCCTGATAAAACAATGTGCCTGCATATATTATCAAGACAACAGCTTGGACTCAAGTGCCAGGAGGCTTACTCCGGGGTTGCCAAGATGACTCACCATGTGCTGAGCCTGAGCTAATTGTTATTTTGACCATGCAGGTTGCTGCTCAGGTAGAGACCTTGCCAGGTCTTTCTCTCTGTCTGCCATTTTATGAGCCGAGGCGACGTTTAGTTACAACATCAATTAGATATGTGCTGTAATTGGACCCACAGGAGCTAGCTCTTGCTGCTTTTGAATGGAGCTATAATCAAAACACCTTTGCACTCACTGGGTACCATCAGACCTCACACTGCACCAGCAAAGCTTTACTTAGAAACAAACAAACAAAAATCAAAGAAACCTACTGAAAAAAACACATCAATACATTTGAAAGACTTGAATGTGATCCACATTCTGGTAGACTATTTTGGCAGGCACTGTGATAAATTAAAGAATAAAACTGGCAATAATCCATATTTTTGACCACAACCAACATCACTATGCCGGTCTCTCTCTCACTGCTTTCCAACTTCCTCAGTCTGTCTATCAAACCTGGCTTAGCCTGAAGCACATTTGTACCTACTGAAGACATAAATCTTTGATAATGGGTGACAAACACTAAAATTCATATCATAATAATAAATATATATCATAATAAAGACACTGCACCCAACTGGGCACAATAGTCAGTGAAAAGATGTGTCTCACTGATGTGTTTTTATAAGGATTTGGACAACAGTGGAGGTCTACAACAAAGATCAGTAAGTTTTATCAGGCACTTGGTGGAGAGGCAGTACTTGTTAGCCAGACCAATTCATTGATTTCGGTCTCGTGATAGACCTATTTATAAGATGAAAAATATAGAACAAACCATACAGCCAATAACGGCATACTTTTAATGCCTCACTGCCCCCTGTTGGGAACATTGAAGTCTGGGCCTTTCTGCATCCCTCTTATCAGCAGAAACTGTCCTGACAGATGGTCAAACGCTCACTGTTCTGTTTGCGCAAGACCGCAACACCTGTCAGTAACGTTACAAGATCGTGTGATGAATCTGATGTTACCCATTTCTCTACAAGCACCTGTGGTGATTTACTTTTCCCCCCAATATTCCTTTATAAATTAGTCAGGTGGAGTCAACACCACGGACGGTTTTCCATGACATTCATTGAGGAGGTTGACCTAACGCTGGTCAATACTTCAGTGTGTTTTTGGAGAGGACAAAGTCATTACGATATTGACACTCACGGGGACAGGAAAAGGGGAAAAGATGACAATAATTGATTTTAACAAAAGTTCATGTCATAGCTGGCAGACACCAAGACTAATTCTAACTCCTGTGAACGTTTTGCTTGGAGCCTGAGCCGAACTAGCATGAACGACAGCTCCACGGCTAAAAGCTAACAGCTAGCAGCTACCACGCAAACAGTATTAACACTATCTCTGACAGGCACCGTGTTGCTAACATGCAACGATGGCCATTTTTCTAGCAATATGGCTAACGTGTCACCGGCGTGGTAGCTAGCTCTTTTGCTAGCTCGGCAGCAAATAAGGCGGCCGTAAGATCACTCCTTGATAGCGGGCGTCGAGACCAAATCAGCCAGTGACTAAACCCCTTATACCACTTGGACCAGTGTTGCTTACTTTCTAGTACAAGGAGAAGAAGAAGAAAAGACCCAAGAAGGAGGGCGGGATATGCTTCTTCGGTGGTATAATGGCGGCGAAAGACTAAAAGTTAACATTAGCTGTCTCCCCCCGCCGAAATCCTCCATACATAAATATCACTGTGAAATATGTAGTCGAAAAAGTAACACCAGAATGAAATAAGTAAAAGTAATACGACATAACTCACCGTCCTCAGACATTGTCCATTACCGGTCGAGGAAATAGGACATCAACTTCTGTTTTTTCTGTAGGTTAGAAGGCTCGATTTGATTGGCTGAGTCTGTCAATTCATGCACCAATTGTGTTTGACTACACATAACACTGAGGACGTTTGTAATCTGAAAGCGCGCCAGAATGGCGGCAGCAGGGTCAGTGGCAGTGCAGTCATTTCTACTCAGGTAAACAGCGATGATGCAATTTTTACATAGACTTTAAAGTTACGTGTTTCCGTTTTCTGTTACTCTGCACTTACACATAACCACAATTTATGGGAAACTGACTTTGACTCCACTGCATTTACCTGACATTTTTTCAGGAATTAGTTTACGTGACCTTGCAGATAAAGGCACAACACATAGAGTAGGCTATATATCATTAGAAAACAACACAATAGTTAGGTAAAGGCAAATTTATGATGTCAAAAGCTAATGGAATCTATTAAAAGTTTTGTCAACGAATTAAAAACGAGACAGACATGGTAAGGAAAGACTAGTTAGAAACTGTCAACTGCCTTGATGAGTAATTTTAACATTTTTCACAGTAAACAAGTCTTTTTTTTTTCTTCTTGAAGGTGTGCATATTTTTTCCTTCCAGGCATGTTTTAGTTTCTAGGCTCCTTATTGATGTACAAATCTGCCGTTTCTATTACAAGATATGTGCTGAATGTAAAGCAGCACTCACTGATGTGGACTTTAAATGTGCAAAGCATTATAAACTGGCTTATCAGGTTTTAGGTATAGGTGTAGGCTACTTAAGCTTTGGAATGGACTTTGAATTAAACCTTTTTCGTGGAGGGATTAATGAAACGGAGCTCTTGTGCTTTGCAGTGGAGTTGGGAGGATCACAGAGCTGCGAAAGGGACCATTTAGAATGACGAAATCAGAACAGTTGTTATGGGAATGTCAGTGAAATTGTTTTTGACCTTGACTGATGAAATCTTGCATTTTCATGATCTGATTACATCAGATGTGTGAGCAGCAGAGGGAGGGTGGTGCATGCAACACTCTGGTATTATGCTGATTTGTGAAGGTGATGTATATCTGTGAAACTCTTTTTTTTTAACAGTTTCTCTCTTAGATTTAAGGTATCATAGCATCACATTGAATTCATGTCTCTATGACTTCAAGCACACATTTCAAACACAGAGTGAGTATCTTCATGGCCACTTAACAAGGACAAGGTGAGTCTCCTGCACAAGTGTCTCTCCCAGCGACTCGAATGTTTCATTCAGACAAGAGTCTGCTGTTCACAGAAGAAGAACAGGATTTAATGAAGTCTCAGGGTGTCCATGAACTTTTTTTTCTTTGTCTTTCCTCATGTTCAGTAGGAAATATTTATGGGCTCTGGTTGAACCTTTGCTGCCCAGTGCTTAAATAACATCTTTGGTTAACTTTCAGCCTGCCCCTCAGGTTTAGCTTTCATAAATAAATACTTTGCCCCTGTATGACCCAGCACAGTCCTTGGTATTGACACATAAATGTGAATAAAGACTTTGTTTTACAAAATGTTTCTGTACTCGTTTAGTGTTGAAAGTTTTGGCAGGATAGAGTACCTGTGTAAGCAGAACGTATAGCATCTTATGTTTTCTACAAAGTTGGTTTGAAACACTGAAGCAGCAGAACATGTTTACCTCAACTGTTCATGTGTCTTTACAAAAAATTAAAATACTGAGACAAATCTTTAATTAATTATCTATTGTTATTTAGTTCTTATTTGTTTGTGTTTGTTCAAAATAATTTTAAAATCAGTCATTAACAAGGTACATTATGAAGGTTTGATGCCTCTTCACATTGGTGTATTAGTGTGGTGTGTTTCATTATTTAAAATAAGATACACAAAAGCTCAAACTTTAGATGCACACAAACTCAGAGTTTGTTTCTACCCTCATCACACTGCTCTTCTTGGTGATGGTTTTACTTAAAAGAAATGCATCCTGTACTTCTAGCAGGAAGTAAAATAAAAAAAGGATTTTTTTTATTTCCACCACATCCTTTCAAGGACTTCAGTTTAATCCGAATCAACAACAACAAAGTCTCAAGGCCTGTTCGGTTCAAATCATCTTAGTCTAATTTACTACACACTACTTTTACTTGTTAGCACCTTTTCACTACGACTTTGCTCTGAAATATTTGAATATCACATTTGTTTTTGGAACTAATTAAAATTTGGGTAGTTAGAGGTTATTAAATCATGAAAAGTATTTAATCTTGTCTGAAAAGTAACTCGTTAGCAATCAAATAGTTTAGATATAGTTAAGTAAAAGGTACAATATCCTTCATTTATACAGAATTTTAAAAACGATAGCAATGAAGTACTCAAAGAACAGAACTTTTAATAAATATACTTTGTTCTTTGTACCACTGTTGCACCAGCTCTGATTAACATGTTAGTAGGAGCGGGGCAGAAAGGCGCTGCTTTGCCTTTCACTTACCTCTCTTCTCTGTATCGATTTTTTTTTTCTTTTTTTTTTTTTTTTAAATCACTGAAATAAAGGGTTATACGATTTATTGTTGGCTGATCTAATATTGATGCATAATTCTTATAATAAATGAGTGTTATTTTATAATGTAATTTCAGTGGATAATTATGTTCTCTAAAGTGAAGCCTTTTGACGAGCGAAATTAAAGCCCCCAAGCAGGCAAGAGAAGGTTTCTGGCTTCACATAGCTGAGCAAAGTCACTTCAGCCAGTTTAATTCTGTTTAAAAAAGGAGTGAGAGCAATTATCGATTATTTCATTAGCAGACAGCCTGCAGCGTTTCAATAATTGTGCACTCAAAGTTTCGCCATTTGTCTCCCATTCATCGGATGTGGATGTAATTTGGTATGTATATTCAGGAGGTAGCAGTAGATGTTTCTTAAGGATCTTAAAAGCTGCTTTATCACTCTTTAGTGGTGAAGAAAACAGGTTGAGATTAGCAGTGCAAAATTAGATTTTGATGGAGGGAACCTGTTCAAGACAAGGTCTCAAGATCAGTTGATGAGGACCCATTTAAACTCCATGTCATGTTTGTTAAAAATGTGTTTATTGCTGCATCACCCCAAGCAAATTTCCAGGTCAAGGGTGAGGGTTGTGGTTATATCTGCAATTTTGGGGCAGTTTATCACTTTACTTGATGGGCAATCTAGCTTTATATTGCTCAGACAGACTGAAAGTGGCATTGTTTTACTTAAATTGATGTTTTGTTTTTTGTAATTAAGGACAAGCAAGTAATGGCATACTGCTGTTGTGTCAATGTGAATTATGTCCCCAATTTGATCATGTAAACATGACATTATCAAGGTATCATTCAATCACGAATGTGAGACAGGAACAGTTTCATCACTTTATTAATGAGTTTAATTATTTATACCAACAAACAAAAACTGTCTCTCTCCCTCCATCCCTCTCTCTTCATCATCTCCTTTATCCAACCGTTCTGTTCCCAACAATGACATTTTTACCCTCAGACAAGGGTGATAAAAGAGCAGAGTCACAGCAAATTAAAAACGAAGTTTGACAGATCAGAAGATGGAAAAAAAAACATTAAAACAGCACATTTAGTCAGCTCTTCATTTCAGGAAAGAGTGAGGAGTACAGAGAATAATGTCCACTGTCTGCCAGCACACATACAGACACACATACATTCCCTGCAGATGTGCTTGAGAAACTCACCATGTGTCTGTGGAGCAGACACTGCAGTAACAGGTCAAACCTGTTATGCTCATACGACACACAGTAAACAACAACGGGAGACGGTTGGACACAGAAGATGATACATGTCAATGGACAGATTCATTATTTCCCGTTTCCTCCAGACACACACACACACTCAATCACACAAAAACACACATACACAAAGGGTGATCCATTCTCACTCTGAACACCGACCCCATGAATCGAGTAGCTTGTAACATTCCCTTCACATTGAAGTTAGATGGAAAACTGGAGTTCAACCTGATGGCTAACATGTGCACCTGCATACACACAAGACCACAGACTGGAGAACACACACCAATGTCTGGATTCGAGTACAGTATCTTGGATGTGAAATCACTTTGCATGTGACGTTGTTGGACTAAAATTTGGGATAAAAAAAAATATATATAATCCCTCAATTTTACCACCCCAGGGGACAAGAAAAAAAATCCCACAACCCCCCTCAAATAACACAATACAATAAATAAAACAGTTATGACAACATTAATGGGGGAAAGGGGAAAGTCGTGAAGAGAGAGATGGAGGAAGAGAGAATAAAAATGAAACATTTTGTTCTGTTTTTCCCCTCCTGAACAAGGGACTGAAATGAAATTGTATTTACAGACTGCGACTGAGGATAAACAGTCCGGCCGCTGCTGCACCGGTCTACTAGAGAAAAAAAAATTACAAGAACAACAATATAATAACAATAATAACAAAAATAACAAAATAAAATAAAAGGTACTTGATATTTACAGTTTAGCAGTGAAAAAAAGGAGGAGGAAAGAGGGAAGCAGAAGGCAGAGGGATGAGGACAAAAAGGAATGGAAAGGGAGGCTCCAAAAGCTGTTGGGTTTCAGGGGTTTGAGCATCATTTCTGGTCTGATTATTACTGAGATTAGTGGAAGCAACAGAGTGTGGTCAATTCAGGCTAAACATGCACATATTCCTAATGGAAGAAAGAAAGCTAGTCCAACGTGACAAGGCTGCAATGACTAAGGTCCGTTCCTGCCACCATCACATGACAAGAAAAACATGATATGAACGTTGCAGGCAGGCTTTTTTGGGATGAGGCGAAAAAAGGGTTTCAACAAGTCTCTCTCACAAACCAAACCAAAGTCAGTCAGAGACCTCCCCCTGCACAAAAAGTAACCGTGATTATGAGCAGAAATGACTATGATGAGCCAGCTAAGCAGTGGAAACAGCGAGTAGCCTCTCTGTGCCCTCTGCGTTCTTCAACATAATCAAGATGTTATGAAACTTAAAACTGTAAAGTGACATAATTAATGAGGTGACTATTCATCTACAGTGCTAGGCAACTGCATTTATGACATGAGAGACACTGAGGCTTCTGCCCCCCACCAACGGCTCCCTTTGTGTAAAGTTGTTTTAACAGCTGGACAGTACACATTACTGGCCCCTTTGCTTCCCCTCTTCTCCCTTTGAAGATGTGCAATACTCACTTGAGAATTAACATGAAACGCATGGTTTCCAGCTTAAACAAAGAACACGCGAGCTTATACTAAAGAAAACTGAAGATGTGCACTCTGCTCGTTCAAAGCTCCCTTTCATTCACATAAAAGGCAGTTGAGGAGCTAATAGACAAAAGAAACTAGAGACAGGCTGTGGTGCCCCCCTTTGCAATAAAATTTAAAACCCACCTCTCATCTAAAATGACACGGACAAAATCAGTCAATATGTTTCTGTCTGGCATCAAACTGGGAGATTTAAAACAATTCTTTACTTTTGTTCAGAGTCGGGCTGCATGACCTGACAGTACTTGAGTTCATGGTAGAAAGTGACTGAAAAGCCACTTATCTACACAATAGGTTTTACAATCAGACACTACGATAAGTACAAGTGTGTCATTTTTGACCATATTAAGGATGATTGTCAATAATAGTCAGGTCTTACACGCAGCCCTCCTTCTCAACTACACAGTCAATCAGGGCCCCATTCAATGGCACCACGGCCACACATAAAATTAGCAAATGCAAATAAAATAAACATAAAAAAGGGATAAAAGTCAACTGTAGGTTATAATAAAGAAAAGTAATTTGACATTTACAACTTCTCCTCCTAACTCCCAAACATCCTACAAAAGAAATGTTAAGTTTCTTTACTCTAACAGGCCAGACAACAGCCACTGTGGGCTTAGAACTGCAGCTTATTTAAGCCCAAGCATGGCTATCAAAACTTCCTTAAAACAACACATTCCTCAAGCTAGCAGCCACAGAAATTGATTTCTATTGGAAATGGTTAAAATTCAGGGAAAACAGCGATGCTGAGTGTGTGCAGTTATTTCTTTTCTATCTTAGGGGTTTGGAGCCCAGAGGAAGGTTGAGCAGGGAAGGAGCAGAGGAGAGAAAAGGAAAATGGGGAAGACAAAAAGAAAGGATAACAGAGGGATGGATGCTCAGGTGCTGTTGTTGATGGATCCAGGTGCTGAGCTGGGCTGGGCGGAACTGTCTGACACACTGCCCTCTGCAGGGGGAGAGAGGAAGCACACTTGTCACCGACACAAAACAGAAATCTTTCACTTTTTTCAAACATAGTTCAGCATCAATACTTAAGCTGTCAATCAAGTGATAATAATGTGCCTAAAAGATATCAATGTCTTCGAGATAAAGAAAAAAAAGTCTGAAAAGTAGCTAACTTAAATTTAGTGTCAAATTCTGAACAAGGTCATAGAGGTTAGAAAAGAAACATATATGCCAAAAAAATTCTGCCTCACACTACTTTTTGTCAGCTGATAGCAGTTTATTTAATTATGCCAGTTCAAGTTATTTGTGATCATATTGTAAATGAATCAATGCTCAATGCAGCAAAGATGTCTTAATTCATGTTGTGATACATACCGTGTGAGGCAGGCGATGTCTGTGCACGAGCGTGAGGAGGAATGAGTGTGGAATTCAACTGGGGCTGGATAGACAGCTCTGAGAAAGCAAAAGGAGCAAAAAAAAATGCTTAATTACACATAAAATACCAAAGGTGCAATGACACAACAACCAACTGTGAGCATCTTGGTGAAGGTCATCAAAGGTCAAAACACTTGAAAGACTCAGTGAAGATTGAAGAGACAAAAACTGACAGGGAGGTAAAACTGACCAACGGGACTGAAGTTGAAGAGAAGCGGCAGTTCTCGTCCGCTGGGCAGGCGGGTGTTGGGCTGGCGCAGCTCATCAAAGAAGGCATGCGCACATGCCTCAAGGGGAGACAGCCTGGTCACCGGCGTGTATTCCAGCAGTCGAGAGCAGAGGGCAATCGCCTCTGGTGGGGTACGAGGCTTAAACACCTGACAGAAGAGAGATGGTTGACAAAGAAATTTAGGATTTTGTACTCACAAACTCTGAACAAGAACTTGGGTTTATGTCAGTCTAAGACGTAGGGCTCTTTCAGAAAGCCAGTTAGAGCTTCTTTGGTTGTTTTTTAAAGTAAACATGGTTGCACATTGAGAGGGACAGCAGTGCAGCTTTTACAACTCGCTGCCATGGCTTTCGATGTGACAAAGGCAACAACGAGCACTAAAGCAGGGGAAATTTTACTTTATCTGAATAGCCTGAATTGCACAGTTCTTCACAAACAAAACAGAAATAGACAAATAACTTAATGGAGCAGAATCACCTTCCAAGTATGATGATCTAGTTTGGAACGAAGAAAGATGTGTCTGATACTAGCCAGCAAAAACTCTTATTTTTGTGGTTATTTTTACTTTTTTTCTCTTTCATTTAAAATCAGCAACTCTCTCTATTTGACTGCATGATGAGCTTATGGTTGGATGACAGCAGCCTGTGGTGTAGCCTAAAGGCGAGGTAGCTGAAAGTAATGAGGGTGGAGTTAGCTCTATTGCTGTTGATTCAAGAAAGCATCCTCACCTTTCCAAAGATACCAAATTGCTAAAGAAAATCCAAATAAGTGTCTCCTGATTTTTAAATTTTAACACACAGGTTGACACGTCTATAGACAATAAACTACCAAAGGCAATTTTTGTAAAATCTAATTTATTTATTTTTTTAAATGTAGTTTTGGTGGGGTTTTTTAAATCTGTTTTTAAATCTGTTTTTTGTTTGTTTTTTTTAAATCCTATTAAAGGTGATGTAAACTCTAAAATCTCACTGAGGTTTGAATAACTGCTTGTCAGGATAAATATTTTCCGGTAGTGCGAACAAACCTTTGTCCAAGGGTGCGCTTTGATCTGTGGGAATTTAAACTCTGTGTAGTTAGGATTCATCTCCCGGATCTGCTCCCTTGTTGGTGTCCCCAGAACCTGACAACAGCAGAAAACATTTTATATTCATTAATATTAATCACAAATGATGTTTGCATGCACACAAAATACAGAGAGGCTGTCAAGTGTGGATGATAAAACAAATATAATTTGTTAGATTAAATGTAGAGTTTGAATTATTCTACCAGAAATAACATTCTCAATTTAATACCAGAATTTAGGTACTACACTTTAATCTTAATACACCCATATTGACTGCTGTGGTAGCATGCTTGGGGCATAAATTACGTTACATGAATGATGCAAAACAATTTCTTAAAACCAAAAGCTTTTCATTTCAATTCCATTCATTATACTGTCTTTTTCTTTAGTCTAGTGGCTTGTGATCAGTTGGTTTTGGCCAGTGTTTGTAGTCCCTCTACTGTACCTTGATTATCTCTACTAGCTGGTCCACACCGCTGTCCCCAGGGAAGATGGGCTGGCCCAGCAGCAGTTCAGCCAGCACACAGCCAGCTGACCAGATGTCAATGTTGGACGTGTAGTCGGTGGCACCAAAGATGAGCTCTGGGGCACGATAGTACCGTGAGCATATATAGGACACATTTGGCTCCCCTCGAACCAGCTGCTTTGCACTGAAAGATGATAAAAGCAAGATGAAGCACAATGTGAGTGACAGTTCAGCAGGGGAGTGGCAGTCAACATGAAGCTTGCAATTCTGTGTGTTTTCACAAAACCATAGCCATTAAGTAACCAATACAGAGGATAAAAAAGACATACGACAGATCAACAGGTAAAGTCGAGACTGAGAGCAAGATGGCTAACTTACAGCTGACTAAACATGCACACTGGCAAACTATCAGTCACAACAATGGAAAGAATGATGGATGCAGACAGAGATGTCCAGAAGCAGTTTCTCGCACGAACCTGCCAAAGTCACAGAGTTTGAGAATGGCTGTCTCTGGGTCCACCAGGAGGTTCTGAGGCTTGATGTCTCTGTGACACACGCCCTGGGAATGGATATAAGCCAGACTGCGGAACAGCTGGTACATGTACACCTGAGGGGGACAGAGAGGGTCCACATGAGGTCTAGCAGTGTTAAACAACTTACATTGAATCAAACTGATATCTTGAAAAGAAAAGCAAAAGCATCTGAGGACACACAAGATCACTACTGTCAGATATTTTCTCTGTTGTCATGTTCACTCAGGTGATTCATGAGTCATGGGCTGAGCCCTAGCTCCAATTTCAATCACGGTTTCTGCAGGTTCCACAAATTAAATATAAAGACCTTTTCACATTTTTTAATACCAAATATACAACTTAATACCTATTTTGCAATGATAGTAATCAAATTATTAAAATGTTAGTTATGCTAGAAACACCATTTTTACCAGCATTTCCCAGGAGTGTGTGACAATAATTTCTTATGAAACAATTAATTTCATTCATGCAGCTTCATTTAAGATCTGACTAAGAACTTGCTTTTTTTTTGATACATTGAGCTTCCTAGCTTTTTTAACCAGCAGTAGAGACAGATTTCGCCAGAGGTCTTATGTTGCTGACACTTCAGTTCAAAAAGGAGTGAACAACCTCCTGAAAGCGTAAACCACTGTTGCATAAGCGTCACTTGTAGTCTGTAAATGTGTAACGCCTCATGACAGGATGCAATCAGATACAAAACCAAACTAACATGCGTACCTACAGCAGGCAAGAGAAAGTATTTAAGAATGATGTAAACAAGATTTTAGACCTTTCGATACCTGGAACCTCTCTCTTATGAGTAAAATAAATTAAATGTTTTTAAGATTTCTAGGAACAAAAAAAACAAACTGTTATTTTCTTGCAAATTCTTCAATAAAACAATCAATCTTTGGTCCAACTATTAAGAAGATGTAAATACACAGACCACAAGCAGACTTTTACAGGGATCACAATACAAAAAATGAAAGAACTAACTGAAGTAGGGATTATCACAAAGCAGTACGATTCTTCAAAGCACAGGGGGCACACACGTGTCAGTATAGATTTTCTTCATGTCCCAGTCATTTTAACACATGCCCTAATTTTGTTTTTGGCTTCGCTGTGAAGGTGCGTGTTGAAAGAAGCAGCTGTGTGGTGTCTGATGCAGCCTGAAGTGGTGTGTCTACAACAAAACATGAAGAGGGGTGAAAAATTCTGCCTAAGGATGTGTAACCACCCTAATCCAACCCCTATTTGACATTTGTCTACACATCCTAGGTCAATGATGTCATTCAGGACTAAAAATCGCTCACACAGTGAAGTCTGGACCCATTTTATGTGTTTGTGGAATGCAGACGGTAAGCATCTTGATATGAAAAATCACTGTCATCATCATCGCCATTATCATCATTATTACCCCCATGATGCAGTGACAGCAGGCCGGTCACAGATTACAAAATGATTACAGACAAGATGACTGAGGGATGAGAGATGACGGTTAAAAAGGGGGCAGGAAAAAAGAAGAGGAGGAGAGGAGTGATGAAGATGGGAATGACGAGAGACATGGCAAAAACATGAGACTCAGGGGACACAGAGGGGGGGAAAAGAAGACCCCAGACATGCTGTAGCAGAAGTGTGTTGCTGGAGGATGGAGTGATGACAGAAGAGTGGGAAAGAGTGAGAGAAAAAGAGGGATCAGTGTGCATCTCAAAGCCACGGGGGAGTAGAAGGCTGACGTAGGGAAATGGGCCATGAGACAGCTATAATGTCCTCTCTGCAGCTACAGACACAGTAAACACACACTCTCTAAAATGAGCACCGTTTCAGACAGGGAACCAAGTGTATTGCAAACAGATTATTTCCCATGGGGCCATCTTTCCCTTTTTGCTTTCATAATCCTTAAACAGTGAGCCGTCTGTGAAAAACAAACACGAAAAATACTTGGTTGTTCAGTACATCAACAGGCAATTACTGAACACTTTTTTTTTTTACTTACAGTTTCCGCCTTACAAAAAGCTCAATAACAGATGAAACTCAACTCAAAAGACAAGGATGAAATATGTAAAACTCATCTCTTTTATTATTTGACACAATGACCCAGCATGGAAACCAGTGACTAAAAATTTATGAAAAAAGTATGAAAGTAGAAACTGTCTCATCCTTTTCAAATTAAAAATTTACAGCGCTATATTTCAAACCTCAAAAGCACCAAGAGCAAAGATCTCCTCCAAAGAGGAACAAATCCCAGACTTTTTTTAAACACCTGCCTTCCATAAATCATAGTCTATTTGTTTGTCCTTAGAGTTGTTCTTACAAAGCAGCATATGAAGGCATTTCTTTCTGGCAATCAGGATGTCAGAGCTTCCCAAAAACAAACACATGCGTCATTATTAAAACGCATTTCACATGCATTTATTCCACATTTCTGCCAAAATGAACCAAGAGAATATGCACTTAGTAAACAGACAGGGAAGAAAAGAAAACCCTTGCAAGCATGGACATAATTTTGTCAGTTGCCAGACAGACCAGACAGTATATTTCCCACCAAGATCATAACAGCACTTTTCCCTTATGATACCGCCTTCATGCAGTGTGTTATCTCTGGATACTGACTGGAAGAAACCCTTTGAAACATAGTTGAAGCAGTTAGGGGGAAAGCCCAACATTGCATTGAGTTGTCTGCTTGTATGTGTGTTGTTTTATGTCGACCCACCTTAACATAGATGATCGGGATGGTGGTCTTGGCCTTGTTGAAGTGCCGAGCCACCCTGTACACTGTCTCAGGAACGTAGTCCAGCACCAAATTCAAATACACCTCATCTTTCTGCAGAGGACAGAAAAAGAGGAGACAGCTATGTAATCAGAGTGGGAACATGAAACCTATAGTACTTTAGATCTGATGTTATGAGTAAACAGAAACACACCAACCTAAATTGAAGAGTTGAAGTGTACATGATGAGTAAGTAAACCAAAAATAATATCGTAACTGTGTGTATTAAATCAACTTGATTATTGAAGACGGCTTTTTGAAGAACTACAGGAGATTAAACTTGTATCTTGTATTTTTATACTTATGACTATTTGCTGCACATAATAAATAAAGAATTACAACGCAGCTCATTGACACAATGCTAACACAAAATAAGCAATGAAGCACATCTGTCATTGTGAGTGTAAACAATTGATACAATAGATATTAAACAATGTCAGGCTCAAACACAAAAGATGATACTCACACTCACTCTCCGTAACGTAATAAGGTACTTAATTTATGATCTAAAAAAGAATCTTTTATTGTAGTATGATCCATGGAATTTTTCAGTTACTGAGTTTAAATACAGTAACTTATGTGCTGATTCTGTTTCAATGAGGGTAGTGTGACATTTATGCTGTGCTGGATTTGCACATTCAAAATGCATCGTAATGTGAGGAATCCAGACACATATTTTTTTCTATAGCACACAGTTCAAAGGTTAAAAAACAAGAGGTTAACTTGCACATCACTCTGCCACCGTGTCTTCAGATGTACTTTTTGTTGCTTGACTTGTCAGTGATTATACGTTTAGCTGACATAGCTCATGTTTTCTCAGGTGCAGCCACATTAGGACAAAAGCAAAAAAAAACACCCCACAATAATTATCTGAGCAATTGAGCAAATATGCCTGGACCCTTTATACGTAATAGTGACTTTGATTCACCTCACAATAGAGACCAAGATCAACTTGTTTAAAACATGTCTATGAATCACTGTTGATGCATGCACCCATAAATGGATGGGTGTGTAGGCAGAGTGCTTCATCTAGAAACGTATTCTTACTACATAAAACTCAAAGCCAGTGTATACACACCTTCTCTCCACTGGAGTAAAAGAAGTAACGTAGCCTCACAATGTTGCAGTGGTCCAATTTCCTCATAATTTGCAGCTCCCTATTCTACAATGAAGAAAGTGAAAAAGAAGAGAGAAAGAAATTCAAATACAGCAATTTGTGCAAAAATATGAATTTCACTGCAAACTAGAATAGGTTGTTAATTCAGAACAATGATGTAAATGATGTACTCCACAAACTGGAAAACAATGCTTTTAAAAAAGCACTTCTTCAGCCATTTGCTTCTACTAACGGCGCAACAAGCCACAAGCATCTAAATAGATGCAAACTTCCTTTTTAAAGCTTTTTGCTTCACTGTAATTATCTGACTGAGTAAGCTTGTCTTAACATACCTTAAACCTCTTGTCTTGGAGAACTTTCTTAATTGCCACCATCTCCTGGCTGTCGATGAGGCGAGCCTGGTAGACCACTCCAAAGGAGCCATTTCCTATAACCTTTATGTCTGTGTAAGACACTTCCTGTGGGCGATCTGGGCCCTGGCCGGGTGTGGCTACCACTGTGGTCACTTTGCCACTGTCTCCTGTGGATGAGAGCACAAACACACCTTGTCAAAGAGACTCTTAAATGATCACAATTGTCCCTATCATGAAATGCATCAAGGCTTTATACTAAACTTCCATATCTAATGTATTAAAAATTTTTAGATATACAACATATTGTAATGAATCCATTAATGGCATAAAAAAAACACCTGTTTCAGGATAAAATAACGTTGAGACGTGAGAAACACAGTGATATAACCATCTTCAACTCAGCCACTGAAACAGTGTCCTGAAAAGGGAGTTAAACATCAACGAGCACTCTGTCCTCCAAATGGTTGTAACCTATGTGGTGTCCCCCCAGACACATTCTACTGGCTGGTCATGAGCTTCTTATTCTTCCCAGAGTACTTTACTGCTGCTCCACAGAGAGAAACTAGCATGCATTTTACTCAGATCTGCAGGTCCCACATTCAAAGAGTCAGATCATTTTATACGAAACCGCTTAGTACAAAACTACCGATTGTGCAGTAAGGAAGATTTTAACTCCCATGATACAGATGTTTAAGTAAGTGCTGGTAAAAATGTAGAGAAAACACACAAGCCTTATATCTAAAATATTTTTAACTGTGAAGTTGAGTGTTATATATAATGTGAAATCCTGTACACAGGAATAGGAAATCCAGTCATAATCATGATTTAACTTGCAAATAAGAATCCCTTTTTGTAATGTTGGGATTTAAAATTCAAAATAAACCCTCATTCTACATTTTCCCTGCCTTAATGACTTGTGATTAAACTGGTAAAAAATAATGACAAAGTTAGATTTAATTTTATTTAAAAAAGTCAAAACTAAGATGCTTTGCTGATTAAGTGGCCTTAAAAAAAAGAATACAGGACAAAGGCTCTAGCAGCCAGGTCACATTATATATTGCGAAAGAACAAGTGAGAGTTCTTACTTTTAAATTAGCACTTATATTAGTAAAGGTTTTACAAGAAGAAGAGCATACAGTTTAACTGTCAGGCTCATGTTTGACCTTATGGAAATCAGGCAAAGTGAGATAATAAAGATCTAACAGTAACTGACAGCTCTACTTAGGGTCAAGTAGCTGCTCAGTGTTTTACGTCTGTGCACGTGTTGGGTCAAGACTGACTTGACAAATCAGCACCAGAAGCAATGACACTGGGAAACGAAGAACAGCGGAGAGGAGGCCCATTACCAAAAGGCTTGTCAGAGCCTGTGATAAAATTGCATGGACAGTAGCACACCCAGAAGTGCTACCATTTCCTGGGCTTGCTCACTTCGCTTGTCTCAACAGGACCCCTCCTGATCTCTAGTAGGGCTTTGAGTCTCAAAATGGAGTCAGACAATGAAGCATTTTGGTATCTGTACACTTTTCTATTTTTGTATTTTTCCAGGCAAAACTTTTTCAAGGTTGCCAGTAAACAGAAGCAAATAGCATATCCACATGATTAGCCTAGATTTGATCTCTGCCCTCAGGTCAGCAGAAAATATTGAGCCTTTGAGACCAGTCACTGTGTGGTTCCTCCGAATCCCTGTAATCAGCGATTCACGATAAACTGATCCTCTGTATCTTCTTTTAGCACTACTTTTACACTTTTTAAACAAGTTAAGTCAGCAGGGAGCACATTAAATATGAAGCAGCTGTGGCATGATAGTCCCTTGAATAATGAATGCAAAAATGAGCGCTCTGCCCAGCTGTCAGTGAACAGCTTTGGTTTCTCATACATCAACGCAAGTCTGATGGCTAAGAAAAAAAGGATGAGCAGAGTGGCTTTCATTACACCCACACTTTTAAGCAATTAGCTTGGGGCTTGTTTCTAAGTGTAAACTCAAGCACTCTTTTAATTTTATAAAAATATTAGCAATTGCAAGCTAAAATACAAGAAGTATGCTATTATTAGTGGCCTATAGTAGTTACAGCAGTACCATAACCGATGTACTATGATGATGGATTTACTCTGTGGGAGGCTTGGACAAATCATATCAGAGTTAATGGTTCCTCTATAGCAGAAGATTACATTACAAATAACTATTAATGATCAGACAACCAGGCTTCATCTCACAACTATTGCAGTTTAGGTTCTTATTTCCCACCACCAAGCTAAAGATGACCAATATCTGTCAAAGCAAAGTGTGGAGCCAATATGGTGCTCTCCAGAATTTCTCAAAAATTCTTCATATTTTTAAATCTGAATGACACACCGGGTGCACCTCAATGAGATTTTTTTTTGTTAGGTAATGTCAGGCCAGGGTTTTAGGTGAAATTCATGATAACAATGATAAAGAAAATGTGTTTAATGTGTATTTGTCATGTCTTGCTGATAGCCAACTCACTTAAAAAGGTCAGCACTTCCAGATCATTATCAGTGCATCCCTTGGTTGACAAATTACACTGCTGTCAATATTTTGTTAAGGGTGTGCATATATGTGTGTGTGTGTGTGTGTGCGCGTGTTCACAGAAGCAGCACAGACTTTAAAAGGTAATAACCCACACATCACAGTAAATTAGCTCAATAAATATCTTAATAAAAACTGTAACTAGTCGATAGAAGGTGTATTATTACAGATACATTACAATATTTAGGAATAAGTAGGCTTACTTTGAAACCATGGGCAGCTGAAACAGAGTAAAACCAGTGACTTTGATGATTTCTCATGTGAGAACTGACACAATATAAAAAAGGAATAAAAAAGGTACAAAGGTGTCCACGGCCCTGTGTATTTACATTTTTACATCATTAAACCTGGCTGGAAGTAGTTGTTTGGATTTGTACTCTTCTTATTTGATCAGACTATTCTGGTATAACTGGTTTATATATTTCATTTAGACAAATTTAGCGCTGTATTTTACTGTACATTCAGTCTACATTACTCATGTTCACACTACATTTGACATTTGTAAATTGTTATGTGTTTTAAACAGTCAAGTGGCTTTTAGGGAAAGAAATGAATTTCTTCCAAATAAAACATTGAAAAAACTACTCTTGGATATAAGACTTTGATTATCTGGCCAGTATTTATCTGGTCAGTTCTAAACACTACACTATACTTAAAGACTTTGATTAGCCAAATGGCTACACATTTTCCTTTTCTTTCTTATCTGGTTAGTCTCAGCTGCTCTCTGTCACCTTGTGCTCTCAGTGATTTTCAATTCTGCTGAAGACATCATTTGGTTTCTCCTATTGACAAATTTGTCTGTTGTCTGCAACTGAAGAAGTGTAAAGTAGTGATTCAGTCTTGGATTGTCAATGCTACCTGTTAATCAAAAAACAGTATCTCTTTCACTGTTGCATCAAATGACTTTTACATGCTGCCAAACCGCTTTACAACAGTAAATAGAGGTTACTGGCAACATCAGTATTGTCTGATTGACAGTAATGGCAGAATCACAGAGAGCATAAAGGAAGCAGAAAGTGACCTATCAACATCACACAGTATCTAAATGCTTCTGAGCAGGCAGACAACGTCATCCTGTCTCAAGCTTAATTTTCCCCATGGACATCAAAAAATGAGCCCGAGGGTTTTGGATTTATCCACTCCAGTGAACTTAGTATTTTTGAGTGTGAAAATGGTCAGGTTGGCTTGGCCAAAAGGATTTAGCCAGATTTAGCCAGCTTAGTATCAATGTGGTCTAAAACAGCACTTTTGTTTGGGTGTCTGCAGGGTCCAGGCACCTCTGACACAAGAACAATGCTGTCACAGTGACCAAGACTGAGAAAAACTGAGCAAGGGAAAATGTGATTTTATATTAAGAAATAATGGATATAAATTAGTTAAATCACCTGATGAAGGTTGTTTGATTAGCACTACACACAAACTTCAGCTGAGGCTTACCACACAGAGGGCTGAATCAGCTTTGATCCTTGAAGTGTATTCATTATTTTGTTAGCCATTTTACCTCTCTTGATAATGCTTTCAGTATTGTTTTGATAGGACCCCAATAACTGCAGTTTTTTTCTACCTGTTCTAAAAAGTGCTATTTGACACACAAGCTGTGATGTTTTTTCTCTGTCTCTCCAAGTCCTCTACACCTCTTTCCAACTCTACAGATCTTCAGCCAACTGCTACTGCTGCATGACTACAAGACCCCTGAGCATTCTGCTAGTTCTTGTCATCACACCAACAAAACCAACTGGATGGAATTTGCGGTTGGCAAACCAGGGGTTCCAGGCAAAGTGGCTAAGAGAGCATGCCCAACCATTAGTGTAAAAGTAGATAAGTAAAAGTAGTAGTATCTTAGAGAGATAATAGCTAAGGAGTACAGAAATGCAGTTTGATGCAGAACTTGTCCTCCACCTAAGGGGTGCAGACACAGTTGAAGGCAATGTGCAAAATACATGTTGCCAAACTGTTTCTACTACACGACGCAAGTTATCCCTCTTTCCTGTCGAAAGATTATCGAAGATGGATTTGAGTTTTACTTGACCAGCTGTTTAACCACATGCATATATATTTTAATGCATGCACAACTCACCATAAGCAGGTTAATAAAAATCTGGAACGCAGTATGTGTTTAATAATTTAACTGAAAACAATTTTCATTTCTCTCGGCTATCACACGACGTAAACCAACGTAAACCCCATTGCACAAAACCTCTACGAGATAAGATTAGACAGGGGACGACGCCTAAAAACTTAGACCATATGATTTCAACCTACCCCTTACGAACGTTAGCAAGCTAGCTAGCTCCCACATATAATATGAATGACTAATATGTAAGAGCATCGACTGACAACAACTCCATTCTTAGGCTACGATGCAAAAATAACGGCTGGGTAGTAAAAGGACGTAACGTTTTTTTCCGTTAAAATATCAACGATTTCAAATCAGGTTTGGCACCAGCAGCTAACAATACTGTTAGCTAACTTATGCGATAAAAGCCCTTGATCGCAGTGGTTCCTTGATGAAATACACCGCTAACGTTAGCCGGAGAGCTAACTTAAGTTAGTTAACCAGCTAATAGCTTGCTAGCTGAGGTTAGCTCCACGACAATGATCGACATAAAATACACCCAGGTACATTTCTTTAAAAATAACATAAAACCCAAGCGTTTGTAATAATTTGTATTTAACGCTTTGGATAATCATTTAAAATAATACTTACTTGGTAGTTTCAAATTCCCAAAGCTTGTCGAGCTGCTTCCACTGGCTTGTGAAGCCCCAGTTTTTCCTGTCGAGCTTCCACCGGCTACTGCTGATCCGGCACCGGCTGCAGCGGATCCGGGAGCTCCGGGAGGCTCAGCGAATGAGCTGGTCCTGGGCCGCCCGCTGCCGCTCATATTTGTGTGAACTAAACCCGGGGCAAGGTGGAACGTTGTTAGCAGCCAGACCGGCAAAGATTTAAGCTATATATGAATGTGTTTTAAAATACGATATAAATATAGACTACACTTACAGCGTTCTGTTTAAGCTGCCCGTCTCCCCCCTTTCTTCCTCTGTAGAACGGTGATGGTGGGGGGACTGGGGAGTTGACGCACGACGACGTAAAGCTAGCAAGGGCTAATGGGAAATTGAGTTTTTGGGAGCTTCAAGGCTACGTTGTTGTACTGATGAATATCTGACACCTAATTTACAAGGACAGTCCTTCCTGCAGTTCTTAAAAACCCAAGTACAATTTATAGCAAGTCTTTAAAGCAACGATGAACGTATTTTGCATAGAATATTGACAGTCGTAAAAAATGCTCTTTAAATCATCTAGAGTAACCCTGTAATATTATGCAAATTTAAGTAAATCTGCAGGAGATGTCAACCAAAGCACATAAAGTAACTTAATTACAGACCTAAAAATAAACAGTTGGTTTTTTTTCGGGGAAAAAATGTTCTCTTAGCTGTCTATAATAATAAACTACAATGCCCGACAGTAAAATTTAGTTTATGACAGACATTCCGTTTGTCCAATCACAGATGCTGAAACATTCAGGCTACCGCATTGGGCGGGGATTCCTATCACAAGAATGGAGGCGATCGGCGGCAAAACGTTACATTACACGCTTTGTAAAGTATTTTCTTGCGGACACTTTCGATTTTTTTGATTTCCATGCCACAAACGATGAACAGGGACTAATAAGAGGCATACGCTTCTGTGATATAAGAGTGATGACTACCGGGATCCTCCAACAAGAGTAAATGAGAGGTAAGGAGAAAGAAGGGCCCGCCGTCGTAACCGGAGAGCTGCGGGGAAAAGTGGGTAGCGCCGCCTGACGGACCGCCCGACAAACCGGGTAGCCGTTGTCAGGAAACCGCGGTGCCGCGAAACAGGTCTGCAACATCGGAGGGAGCGCCGCCAACAGCTCTCCATATGCCATCACACGCTGTAAACAAAGATATGAATCACATTTCTAAGGGAAATCAAGCAATGATTACCAAGGTGCTATTGAGTAATGGCCTTGTTAGCAACAGAGGGCCTTCACGTGGCTAACGGCTGAATATTGCGATGTTTTTCCGTTGGGTTGTTTCTTAATTTCTCTGTGTCATACTGCTGTGTATTTCTAATCACTGGGTCTTTATGTTCTGCAAATTAATGACAAGTGTGTAAATAGCTGTTTTCCTTGTGCGAGATAAACATTAAAATGACACATTAATCGTTAGACTCCTACATAACAACACATTTATATACTGCTAATGTTGACTTTTTTGTTTACCACAGGTGTGCTTTTATATCGGTCTTCTGGATGACATAAAGAAGTCTTTAAACACAGCACACATTTCCTTTCATGATACACTTGCCGCCTATGTAAGACAATAAACACAGACGACCAGTATGGCAGAGAAGCAGGAGGAAGCAGAGGGTGTATACATGGAGCACCAGTACATGTGCAGTGAGTGCCATCAGCTCTTCAACTCCCTGGAGGATGTGCTGATCCACCAGCAGATCCACACTGGCCAGGAGGGAGAAGGAGAAGTGGAATTAGGGGAGGCCATGGCCGTCCATGGTATCTCAGAGATGGAGCCGACCCAGCAGTACCAGTGTCTGGAGTGTGGGACCCTCCTTGTGAACCCCGAGGAACTGCTTCAGCATCAGGAGATGCACATGAGAGAGGCTGGGATGGAGGTGGAACAGCAAGGTGAAGGATTTGATTGTGTGCTTTGAGGAGGCATTAAGCAGCAGAGTGTGTTGAAATATTAATAATGTACAGTAAATGGTCTGCAAATGTTGCGACTCTATGGAAGTGAATCAATGGCTCTTTTCTAAGGAAATCCATTTATTCAGAAAGATAATAGAGGGATGATTGCAACTCTCAGTTAGGTTAATTATTTTTGAACTCTTTGAACTCATCATACATTTTCAGAAAAGGACT
>JAQNCA010000030.1:8425473-8436074 GCA_029783725.1 Acanthurus tractus
AAATATTAATAATGTACAGTAAATGGTCTGCAAATGTTGCTACTCTATGGAAGTGAATCAATGGCTCTTTTCTAAGGAAATCCATTTATTCAGAAAGATAATAGAGGGATGATTACAACTCTCAGTTAGGTTAATTATTTTTGAACTCTTTGAACTCATCATACATTTTCAGAAAAGGACTGCCTCTACATTTTTTGTTTGACATTTGCATAGCGGTATAACAGAACTAAGACACATGCTAACATGCTAACTATGTGTATCCCTGTCCCTCAGAGCTGTGTGAGGTTTTGGAAACGGAAGAGGCAGGGTCAGAGGCTCAGGTGTCAGGACCTGTCCAGTACCAGTGTCTGGACTGTCTGGCTTTGTTTGACTCACCTGAGACGTGGCTGGAGCATCGGCGGACCCACAGCAGGAGCAGCACACACAGTAACACAGAGACCATGGTAATGGACCAAACAATAGACTTATTCAGTTTACGAATAACTATAAGACTTTTTTGTTCATATCTATAAAGTAGAATCGGTTTACTTTTTACTTAATGAGTACTAAGCTAGTATTTTTGTTGTCACAGTAATAGATAGCATATTAAAATGAATGGTGCAGTTTCTTCACAATACGCATAATATTTGGTCAGATGTCATTAGAGGAGTAAGGTTGATGACGGAGCAACTGTACATAATACTGGTTATAGCAACAATTCTATCATGCCCGTTCTCTCAACAAATACAAAAGCTATAAAATAAAATCTCTGGCTATTGACAGCAGATAACTGCACAAAAAGGACTCACTGTAGTTTCTGACTCAGGTCATACACTATGTTTCTTAGAACGTATTCAGCATGCTAAAAAAGTTACATATTTACCTTAGTGGCTCTCTGATTTGGTTTATGGAGACTGAATGTCTAACTGGTTTGCCAAACATCCAGTCAGGCATTCAGTCCCCAAAGCATCTGATTATCAGCTAAAAGAGAGATGAATCAAGTATGTCGACAGTTCTTAACTTTTACTACCTTTTAATATTCCAAATGAAAGAGCAATTCTCAAACATTGCTTAACCATTTAAGCACTGCAGCGAGAACACATAAAAATGTAGTAACCCATATTTTTTTTGTCCCAGGAATATGTGCTTCAGCCCGATGGCACCATCACTCCACTGAACAATGTGCAGAACTATGTGCTTAGTGAGCAGCAGGCTGGAGAGATCTTGGCACAGGTACTCTGCATTATAAACACTTCACAACAGAGGAACAGATATGATAACTTTAGGGTTAAAGGTTTTACTGTCTTTAAGAGTTGTTTTTCAACACTCCTGTGTGTTTTGTCCAGGTGCTTGCCCAGCAGCAGCAACAGAGGAAACGTCAGTCTGCCTCCAAGCTGGCTTCCCCCTCTCGATCCTCTTTGCTGCCTCCAGTGACACCCACGCCTGGCTCTGCCACCATGCACCTGCAGATCCTCACAGCTCAAGCTCTGGCAGACAACTCCAGCACTCCCGGTCAGCGCAGCTCCAAACTCAACACCCTACCTGCTGTGGGCCGGGGCTCCTCAGCAAAACTTGGGGTCCCAGAGAACGGTCTACAGAGACTGGAGTTGAGGTTGGCCCCCAGTGTCCAGGATGACACCCACCAGCAACAGCAACCAACAGAGGTGGTGGTCATCCACCCTTATGAGTGCTCAGAATGCTCTCTTCTCTTCCAAACCCCTGAGGACTTCCTCCAGCACCAGGGCGAGCACTTCCTGGGTCAGGACAAAGAGAGTGGAGAGCCAGGTGTCATGAGTGGCTTTGATGAGGTGCGAGGGAGGGATGAGGCTACAGAGAAGGTGGAGGACATTAGGATCAGAGTAGCAGAAAAGAAAGGAGCGGTCTGGGCAAAGCCCCAACAATGTGAGCTCTGCAACCGCACCTTCAACTCAGTCAACCGGCTGACTGCTCACAAACGTGTGCATGAGCAGGGCACGCATGAATGTCCTGAGTGTGGCAAGGTGTTTAAAAAGGCGACCTCACTGCAGACACACATGCGCACACACTCCGGTGTCGCAAGGTATCTGTGTGTGGACTGTGGAAATGGCTTTACCACTGAGATGACACTTATCATGCACAGGTAAGAGGCTTGGTGACACCGCAGCGGCCAAGATAACTGTGAGAAACCGACAGCTGATATGATCTTTCAGCTCTGTCTCATCTTTTCCTTCGGTGTCTTGCAGGAAGTCCCATACTGCAGACCCCCTTCACAAGTGTCAGTTCTGCAACAAAACCTTCACCAACATGACTAAGTACCTCTACCACCGCAGAACTCACCTCAACCGAGAATCTTCTGGCACACCCGTCCCTGTCTCCATGGTAGTTAAGATAAGCATATTCTCTCAGCATTTCTGTCCACAACTAAAGTTATCATGATGTTTCTGTTTGACACATGCTTGTTTTTTTTTTTTCCTAGATCTCAGCTCCAAGAAGAGCATCTCTCTCCACTCTTGCCATCCTACAGAGAGCAAGAGAGAAGAAGAATTCCAACACTGATGAGGTAAAAGACAATCTGATGGCCCCTCTGACGGAGGACGAGATGGAAAAAATGGGAGAAGATCCAGTGCGCGGTTCTCATATCAAAGCAGAAGGAAGTAGAAAGGAGAAGCAGGGGGAGAACAACAACATGGAGGTGTGTGCCACTATTGAAGGCAACACGGACCACCCCCAGCATGTTGGGGATATCACCAAGTCTGGCTTAGCAACAAATCCTGCTCCCCTGGAGGATGATGGTGTAGAACTCACATCTGGCTCGATTAATTCGGCGGGGTCTGCTTCAGCTGCATCATCAGACAAAGGGCCTTTTTCTTGTCGTTCATGCTCCAAGACATTTCCCTCCCAGCTGCAGCTAGTTCACCATCGGCGCAAGTCACATGTCACTGAGCGCAGGTTTATTTGTGGCATGTGTGGGAAGTCTTTTAAGAAGCATATCCACGTGCGCAACCACATCCGTACTCATACCGGTGAGCGGCCCTTCCAGTGCTCTGACTGCGGCAAAACATTTTCTTCTCTAGCCAATTTGATGAGGCACAATCTCATCCACTCTGGTGTGCGACCGTACCGCTGTGATGTCTGCCATCGCTCCTTCTCGCAGTCCTCTAACCTCCGTCAGCACAGCCTGCTCCACTCCAATACTGCAGCACTGTCCTGCCCGGACTGCCCCGCAACCTTTCGCTGGCCCATCAAGTTAGCAACACATCGCTATACTCAACATCCAGGTGCTCCGGCCCCTTTCCCTTGTTCTTACTGTGAGGCCGGTTTCTTGACCAGGAAGCAACGAGACGGCCACTGTCTGGAGAAGCACCCCACCGAGCTGCAGGCTGGTGCGGGGATAGAAGTCAGCAAGGACTCGGAAAATGATCTGACCTCAGAGCCCTCCACCTCAACCACAGTAAAGGCAGAATCAGGTGATTCAACTAGTCTTGTGCGGGGCGGCCTCGATTGCAACATTTGTGGGAAAAAACTCAATTCTTCGGCCAATCTGCGACTGCACAAACTGAGCCACTGCGCATTAGGGCCTGGACGACCGCGGTGCACCTCAGGGAAGCGACCCAAAGCCCACCAGTGTCCTGTCTGTGGCAAACTGTTTGTGTCTTCCTCTGGGGTCGCACTTCACCAGCGGGTCCACACTGGTGAGCGCCCCTTCCCTTGCCAAGTGTGCGGCAAGCGCTTCCGCCAGAACACACACCTACGAGAGCACCTGCGGACACACTCAGGTGAACGGCCATTTCGCTGCGAAGTGTGTGGAAAGGGTTTCATTCAGAGTATGCACCTGGCTGAACACCGTCGAACACATACAGGCGAACGGCCGCATGTGTGTCCACAGTGCGGCAAAGCTTTCAAGACCTTCTCAAACTTGAGGAACCACAAAAAGACCCATGCGAGGCAGCAGAGGCTGGATGAAGAGGCTGCCGCCCAAGCTGCCATGGAGAACAGCACTGCTGTGGCAGTGGTGGATGCCTCGACGGTGGAACTGGCTAACGGGCAGCCTCAGCTCATCCAGATCCAAGCTTCAGATCTTCAACAGGTCAGATTGTACATCCAGCTCTTAAAAGCAGGGCATGAGGCTAAAAGAGCACATTCTTATAGAAAATAAACTCCATCTAGTGAAACATTAAAGGCAGATTGAGGAGGAATTTCCTAAATACAATGTAGGCTCATATGAAAACGATCTGTCTCAAATCATCACTAATGACCAACTAGAATTGTGTGGGGATGTTTGTGTCTGCAGAGACGCTGATCACTGCCTGTTTTTACTTACTCTGCCATGCACAGTTTCTGGATGTTTACCTGCCAATAGCAGCAGGCATTGTGAGGGCGGGTTTATCCTAAATGTAGGAACCAGGTGCCAGATTGTAGGACAGGCAGAAGGGACAGGCTTTAAATGTTGTGTTTACAAGCCGCAAGTAACAAATCTTACTCATTATGCCTTCTGTTGACAATTTCATATTTTTAAAAAAATCAGCTTTAACTGTTAAGATTACATTGCTTGTAAAATTGTCTGTGTGCCACTCTGCAGTTGGTTTGACTTGTTCTGAACTGTCTCCTCCTCCTCCCAGGCACAGGGCACTCCTACGATCATGTGTAATGAGTTTGGGGAGACCATAGCCATCATTGAGACCAGTGAGGGAGGTGCACTGCCCCTGGAGCAGGCCTTGGAGATCTATCATACAGCTTTGGAGAACAGCCTTGCGGTGGATGGACTGCAGCTACTCTGAGGATTTTTTTTTTTCAAAGCATCAAAAACGCTGTGCCAAATTCTTGAGCTGATAACTGATCTTTATTTCATCATTTATATGAAATGGATGTGATTTTTCTTGTTTAAAGGTTTGTTTGTGCTGCTGAAGCAAAGTATTATGTTGTAAATAAGTGAATCAATAAATGGTTTTTCAAGATTAAAAACATCTTTAACTCAGTCTCACTCAATACTACCACAGATGTGCACTTAGCATAGAGTCAATGCAGAACATTGTGGAGATGATTTGATCTTAACTTTCATGGGCTACTGTTAACATTTATTAGACAAAAATTATGCTTCTTTTTGTTGTACCGCTCAGTGTTTTGTATCTCTGCTTAAGGAAAACCCATTTTTCACATTGCCAGTGATAAAATCACTTTAATTGAACACCTATATTCATTTGCATACTGAAAGATACATATACAAACTTAAATTATTCATATAAATTCCTCTCTTGTATACGGGAACAGCAAAACAAGGAGCTAACACAAAAACATAATAGCCATATTTATTGTTTTTTTCATTTACTTTCGGTAATGGGTGTCTTAAAAGTCAACTTATGTTCAATGACAGATTTTTCCTTATCAATAATATGAGTCTACTGACTCTACAGTAATTATTTACAACACAACCAAGTCTTGCACAAAGACACAACCAGTATTAATCCTACCAGCTCTCTTTGATTCATTACCCTCCCCTCACTTCCCCCAGTTTTCTCTCCGCCTGCCTAAAAAGGAGGTCTGGAGAGAGCAATAAAGTGACAAAGGGAGGAAGAAGGGAAGGAAAGAGGTGGAGAAGGGAGATGTACAAGTCTAGAGGGTATAGAATCAAACTTAGCAAGGGACAGAGAGGCATACAAACATACTGCTTATTACTGTTGAAAGAATAGAAAGGTCCATGTTGTATTTATCCTCTTTGAAATGAACGATAAAAATAACTGCACCGCAGGTCCTTGCTGAGGTGAGAGGCAAGGGAAGACTACAATGGAGGAACTGTACAGGTGTGGAGCCACATCTCTCACCTGCCTCCAAAATTATTAAAAAAAAAACAAAACAAGAAACTAGTACAAGAAATCAAGAGCTGGTAGAAATAAGGGCAAACCAAAGGACCGGGGTTCACTGCAATGATATAAGGAGTAATAATAGTCATAAGAATAGTACAACAACAAACTGAATATGACAATGTTAAATACAAATCAAATTGTTTAAAAAAAGGTAATAAAACTGCTTGGCAATAGAGGATTAAGGCCTTATCAGCCTGACCTCTACAACTAAGAGCCAGGATGTGCCTGTTGACTCCGACCCACCTCCTTCCTTCATGGCTCGCGAATGAGAGGCACAGGAATGCTTTGTTCCTTCCTACTGGCATGTGCTAGGTTCAGTCGCAAGAAGGGAGGACTTGGCCAGACAGGTAATTGCAGGAATGATGGCACTGCCAGAAGTCCACTTGAGTTTCAGTCAATTTTCAATCACTCCTCGTAGACCTCCCCTGAAGGTCTACATGTGAGCAATAAAATGGAGAAAATGATCTTTCCAGGTCCATAGTAATGATTTCTCTTGTCAAATCAAATAGTTTCCTGCTGTTGAGGGCCCAGCCCCCTTTTTGTCAGCAGAAACGAGACACAAGCTTAAAACAGTTTAAGTCTACATACGGCTTGTTCCTCAAGCAGATACTCACTGCTCTTACTCTTCTAATCTATTTAAAACAAGTAACAAAACAGAACGTCATTTTAAAACTGCTGACTTTTACTGTCTCAAAACAGGTTGAGCAGGTCTCTCTGTCCAAAATGAGAACACCTTTTTCTTCTTCTTCAAGGCAAATAAGTGCAGCTGCACACAATGGTCCTTCGTTCACTGGCATCGATGGGAGCTTTCTTTAAGGTGGTTAATACAGGGCATGAATTAAGTGTGGAAATCAAATGTGTGTATGTCGTGTGTTTGTGGCGCTGCTGTGTGGTAGATTTTGTTCCACAGTTCTCTCACGTGTCCTTTTTGGTACAAGGGTCACACATTACAAACATAAAAAAAAAAAAAAAACATTGCATACAAACATCTCTTTTTCTTGACCGTTGGCTGCTGAGAGTGAAAAGAAATCAGGAACTGACCAAAGGGGAGATAAGAGTGTGGATTATAATAAATGTGAAAGCATGTAGGGGGGTGGAAAAGTGTCATGTCAACAGCCGCTGATTGGTCAATCTTGGTCAATCTAACTTGTCAGCATCCCTCATCTAGAGGAGTCCTGTGAATCACGATGATCTTCTGGGCTCCCCTCTGTCCCTTGCTCCTCTTCTTCATCCTGCAGGTCTCCACATCCTCTCATAGATCCCTCTCCTGACTGGGAGCCTGAGGGTCCAGCGACAGAGCCAGCTAATTCGGGGCCTAAACCAGAGGCATCAGCAGGAGCAGCCGTCTGCATGATCTTCTGCCGGACCTCCCTGATCTTCAGCTGCAGACACACCTTGGTGGGAAATATATCGGAGTATCTTGTCTGGAAGGCTGCAGTGGCCTGAGCTGGAAACAAAAAAGAGAAAACAATGAATGTTAACAGGCAGAAATTAAATCTAAAAATTCTTCATTCACACACACAGAGTGTAGTTTGTGTATTTGTTTGTTACCTGATGGAAAGAAGCCCTGCTCCTGGAACAGCTGCATGACAAGTGCTCTCCTCTGGTCCAGTGTTCGTCGCAGGGAGGAATACGGCACCTTATCAAACTCCAGATCTGTCAGAATGTCTTCTCCATCTGTGGCTGCGAAGTGGACAAACAGTTCGACTTTATTTATGTCCTCATTCTTTGATGCATTCCCAGAGATAAAAACAAGCAGGAGAAATACAGCAACTGGCAAAAATGTTTCTCTAAGTCACTGATCTCTCTCTGATCGGCTCATATTTTTAGATTTCAAACTAGTCCCAACACCAGTTTGACAAAAAATCTTCACTAAAGGTCTGCCTAGTCACTGTTTTTCAGCTGTATCTAACAGCAGTCTCTATGAGTGGATTTTTTTTTGTTTGATCACTGTTTCCAAGGACAAAACAAAAACCTCTTAATTAAGCAGAAAGTTTAAACAATTTTTGCTGAATACTCCTACATGGCTACTTGACATATTGAAGTGCATTGTATTGTCTGATTTTTTTTTGCTGGAAAAAAGGATGGATATATTGTAAAACCAAAGTAAAAATAAAAATTCAGAATGTACTGTGCAGAGACCGGGTCCCCTAATAAGTTGTACCTTTCATAACAAGATAACTAAATATCTTTATATCTTTATGTTTTTACCTATTAAGATAATCACTTTTGGAACCATACATGATATTTTGTGTTTCAGGTCTATGTCACTACAGTTAAGCCAACTATGGAAATGTTATATGATAACCTAATTTGAATTAAGAAAATGTAATTGTTCTTGTGCTCTTGCACTTCCCTGTATTACCTGCTCTGTCAAACGTGAAGATATCTCCCTCGCACTTGGCGGCACTTTTTGGTGTGTTGGGCTCCGAGCTGCAACTTGAGCGCCGCCGGCTCTTTCTCTTTGGAGAGACTTGATCGTCAGTGGCTGAATCCAAATCTAGAAGCACACAGAGGCAAAAAATAACTTAAAACCCAAGACAGAGCTTGAGATTTTTAGATAATGAAACATGTCGAAATGATCAGTGCACTTGACAGCCTAGGAAACCGCCTATAACTCCCCTTCAGTATTCTAAAGCATTTAGTTGGAGTATCATGAAAACAGAAAGTGAGTGAAACCTGTAGAGTTCTTCCTCTTGCGGCGATAGCTGCCCAGAATTGCACGAGGGGAAGTGGCCAGGCTCTGCAGGGTGGGTGAAGGCAAAACCTCCTCAGGACGAAACTCCGGCAGCTCTGCAAATCGTTCCTCAAAATACACCTCTGACAGCACCCTGCCAGACCAACACACACATACACAAAAATTCACAATATATACACTGTCCATTCTTCACTTCTAAAGCCTTATCCAAAAGATTCACAAAGGTGTTAACTCACTTGTCCACAGAGTCAAAAGTCTTCTTGAGTGGGGGTGGGCGGGCTTTGACCTTTTTGGGTGTGGGACCATCTTTGTCAGTCTGTGGGGGTGGCAGGGCAGGTTCTATGGCTGATGTAGGCAAGGGAGGGGAGGAGGGGAGGGACTCCTTCCATCCAGTCTGCAGAGAAAGTTCAATTTAAGTGTTTCATGCCACAGAGATGTTTTGAGTCAACAACAACTTCTCCTAATTTATGTCAGAGCTGAAAGCCTGTCTGTGACTTTTCCCTCACCTCTTTGGTGGTTGTGCTTTCCCTGTTGCGCATCTCAGAGGAGTCTGCTGCGCTGGAGCCCTCCAGGGGTCTGTCAGAGGACGGTGGCTCCTCAGCAAGATGTGTTGATGGAGACTCAGGATCAAAGGAGAAATTACTAGCAGCTACAGCATCTCTCTCCCTCTCCTTTTCTCGCTCTCGTTCCCTTTCTCTCTCCCGCTCCCTCTCTCTCTCCCTTTCCTTCTCCCTTTCTCTCTCTTTTCCTCGCCCTCCTCCTTCATAGCTGCCCACAGGAATGTTCGCCACTGTTGCCTTCACCTTCTGAGGGGTCCTGACTGGAAGCTGAGTTAGTTTGGGTGTAGCCGGTGTGCTGCCTGTAGAACAGGGATATGAAGAAATGTTCAACACATAATATCGGTGGAATAAATCACTTAAAGTTACCACGTCAAAGGTAAAGAATTTAATATAAAAACAAGTACCAGGTGTTTGGATCTTAAGTTGAGGACTGCAGGGCCTAATGGACACAGCCGAGCCACTGGGAGGTGCCACTGAGCTGCTACTGCTGGAGGTCTGGGCCTGCCTCTCAAACTGTCTGTCTGAATGCATCAGCAGTTCTGTCTGCCTCTCAGCCTGTTTGTCAGTTTGCCGATCTGCAGGTCTGTCTGGAGGCAGGTGCCTGTCTGCCTGTCTGTCCAGATGGAGCTGCTGATGTGGGTGCGTGGCAGTGGTGGAGGCTGCTGTGTGTTTGTGGGGGGAAGCGTTTGAGGGGCTTGAGACCGAGTAGGCCACGCTTGGGGGTACTGCTGTCATGGAGACCACCCCTGTTGCCATGGTGACGCTGGACGAAGGAGGGTAGATGGCGGTGACTATCTGGCCGCCCGAGGCAGGAGCTGAGGTGGAGGGTGACGGTGACTGAGCTGGGGCTAGGAGCGATGGCTGACCTGGATGAAGGAAACATAAGACTCTAGAGGCCAAATATTCTTTGCATCTTCTCTAACACTTAAGGAGACAATCTATAATACCTTCAGATGAAGAAAAGCTGACATTGCTTGTTTAGTATAAATTAATATGACTTATTCAAAGTTTTATAGTGGATACACAAAACATTTTTTTTCCTTTATCATGTGTATGTCTGTAATTTTATTTAATGTAATAATTAACTTGAGTTTTCAAACTGTTTGTTTTAGAGTTGTTTCTGTGGGGAGAATTTTTCCTCATACCCTTGAGCTAATTGAAGCTAAGTGACGCATTTTATCTTTATACTAACTTGGCTAAAAAAAAATACTAATACATGCATATATATTTCCTCTGCTACATTATGAGATCAGGGATTGAATTGAGAGATTATCCACACATGGTACACAATGGTCCACTACATTCATTGTTAAAAAAAAAAAGTCGTTTATACTCATCTGTTTTAGTCATCAAGCTAAAGAAATTAAACTGTCTGATCGTACAGCGTGCTTGTTTCATTTTCATAACATGAATTATTTGTCAGTGTTATTCATCTGTGACTATATTAGACTTAATTTTAACATCATACTCCTTTCAAACAGCTTTGCACAGAAGAAGAGACACACGCTGTGCCCTAATTCTAAA
>JAQNCA010000030.1:8437539-8452693 GCA_029783725.1 Acanthurus tractus
TGTGTGTGCGTGTGTGTGCGTGCGTGCTAGGAGCTGAAAAACTAGTGTGGGGGTGGCAGGCAGAGGCAACTTGGGCCACCAGCAGCATGACTAACACATCCAGAATAGAGCTGCACTGCAACAGCTGCACCCCTGCTGGAGGTTTTGTTTCTCGTATTGTTTCCTCGCTATGCTTCAAGAAATCAGGACATCTATGCCATGAGACACAATACAGCGTCCTTAATTATGGTCTAAATGATCCCACCTTAAATCCCAGAGTCCATAAACAACAAGGTGAAGACATATATTTAATAAAAACACCTTTCTAACAGCAATCAGCTGAAGTTTCATTTGTTAATATCATTTACATTCAGGCTTTTATCCCACTAGTAACCACAATAAAAATGTACCTAGAGTAATATTAACTGGTTAATATAACCGTGTAAAGAATAAACTGGCCTATTTAGAAAGATTTTTATTTTTGGTTGGAGAAACTTTTAATAATTTGTCCAAAGGGTAAAAAATGTCAGATTAACACTAATTTAGATTCCTTTCTATTTTACATAACAATACACTGTCTGTGCACGCTCACTGAGTTAATCTGGGTCTCACAAACTATTGGGGAAACTTAATTAAAGTTATGTTTTCAGATTTCAAAATTCTGTATCAGGGAGACAAGAAAGTAGGATTTTCTTACAAAAGCAAGCGGCTTTGATAGCGAGCACGGCACTAAACCATTGTTTTAAATATCCTTTTTCTAAATTTCTAAATTATTAATCAACATCATGTATACACAACATGAAAACGCATTTGAAAAAAATACCGCAAGTTAGAAGGTAAGTTGAAAAGATAAGTTGTGGTTTCTGTAATGGAATCACTTGAGAGATCAACAGTGACCCAGAGATGGAAAAGTGATGCTGGCATATGTTCTTTAATGGATGCCTGTTTGTCAGAGCTGAGTCAAGCTCTACTGGAACATAATTTGTTTATCATCTCTTACAGGCTACTGATCTGTAGTATTGTTGGGCTCTTCCATCTGTTTTAGATGGCACTTTTGGGCTTTCAAAGATAGATCTCCATTATGAAGCTCCAAGTGCACTCTAACATGAGTTTTACAGGGAGAGAGAGCTAAAGTATCTATTAAAATTTCTTAAATGCTTCTTTCCTTGTCTGCACTTGTAGCACTACTATATAACACTGACTTAGAAAACGATGTCATTAGCTACAAGATGAGCCTTCATACAGGCTGCTTTTATAATAAACCTGTTCTGCCACCAACAGTTTATACTCACTGTCTGTTTACCATGTACAGCTTGGGGAGGAAACAGCTACATCACTAGTGGATTTCATGAAGTAAATTCATTTGAAAGAATTATAAAAACATGTTCCAGTTTGGTTTGGAAGAAACCTGCCAAGATATTTATGCTTTGACACTAAATTAATTTCTCATTTTCCTGGATTTTAATCCTTTAAGCAACTGGAATAGAAAAGGTGAAAATTTGGGACAACTTGGCTGTTAATCTGATCAATGGAATTTTCTGTTTTCTTGTTGTGCTGCAATGCTAAAGAAAATAGATCCTTGATGAAAAAGGAAATATGCTCACCTGTATATCATAGATTCCCACCTATATATTATATATTCTTTCTCATAGAAATTCTCTTCCTTTGTTTAAATGGTGCACAAATAGTTTTTTGTTTGTAACAGGACATATATAACAGATAGTAATTAAAGTGAGCTGGATGCTCAATTTTCAGTCACAGCCCAATTTTAAATGTGGATGTAGAAAGTAGGAATGGGCCATATGGACAAAATCAAGTATCACACAATACTTTTGATCAAATACGTCATTATTAGTTTTGCGACAGTGTTGTTGGTGATGACTCTTACTGCTTCAATAAAATGTTAACACAATAAGTATTGAAGAGTCCTTACAGACAAGGCCGTGCCACAGTATTCCTGTTGTGGTCTGTGTATATAGGTTGCCAGATGTTATTTGGTAAGCAGTAATTGACACAAATCAACCATGAAGATCAAAAAGCATTAAAGGGTAAATCCATATTAATTATCTTACTACAGTTTGTTATTTTCCTACCTGGTAGGTGCAGGTGGCAGTAGTACAGCCTGGGAGGGGGCTGATCCTGGAGCCACCACAGCCGCTGTGCCCACTGTTGCAGGGAAAGGGCTGGCAGGGTGGACTGCTCCACCCTGAGTCAGCTGAGACTGGACCACAGGCATGGGAGCAATCTGGATGATCTGTGAAGGTGCGAAAAGTGTAAAATGTAAAGACAGGAACACAACAACTCTGATACAACAAATATCAATGGACAGATGAGGTGATGAGCTGATGATGCATTTTTCTCTTGGCGTTGCTAAAACATTGCTAAAGTTCTCACGTCAGTATCTCCCGTAAAGTGACTGACCTTGCTTCCGGTCTGAGCACCATTTTGGACAGGAAGAGGTGGAGCCACAATGGGAAACTGTTGGGCAGGGGCTGGTGCAGTCCGCACTGTTGCCATGGGAACAAGCATTTTACCCTGGAGCACTGGAGACTGTGTTTGCACTGAGGCATACACAAGAAAAGGAAGAATGGGCATTTTATTTGGAGTTACTAACTGCTATATATATCAAACTAGACTTTGCTTGTCCTACTGTCATAAGTGTTGATCTAAAACTTACCTCTGGTTCCTGGGCTGACAACTCCCACTGCTGAGCTGGACGTGTATCCTGTCAGTGGATTTGCACTCTGCTGCTTTCCATTGGCCAGGGAACCATGTGTGGGTGGAGCTGTGGGCAGGTTGAAGATACTGGTTGGCTGGCTTAGCTGCTGAGGTGGGCTCTTGGGGTGGGTGTTGGCAGGTAGAGTGGGCAGGATGTACTGAACTTGTGTGATGGCCTTACCCCCAGGGGGTGCTAAAGAGGAGGCGGGGAGGAACTGGGGCTGAAGCAGAGGCAGAGGAAGAGGCCCATTGGTTTGGCTATGTGGTGCTGAAACAGCAGTGGAGGGAAGTGCCTGCTGCTGGGAGGGCTGAGACTGGGGGGAGGGGGTGATGAGCTGTACAGCAGGCTGAGCAGACAGGGCCCCTCCTAACACCAAATTAGTCACTACACCGCCAGGGCCCACACCTGCACCTACAGGATTAGGTGATGATGAAGAGTAGTACCCACCCCCTGGAGCTGCAGCCCCGCTTCCTGGTCCTGAACCAATTAGAAGTTGCGGCTGCTGATGGGGAGTCAGGGATTTTCTCTCTGGTGGATGTGGGCTGGATGATGTGCCTCCATCTCTAGGTTTGCTGGCAATCGGGAGCGGTGTGCTGATAACAGGACGCATTACATTGGTCACCACTGTCGATGCCACTCTTACAGCACCAATGCCCAGGAGAGGGTTCGCACCCAGCGAACCTACTGTTGAAGATGGTGTCCCTACAGCTGGAGAAGTAGAGATGACCGACTGGCTGGAAGAGAGGGAGAGAGAAGTGGCTTGCGCTCCTCCTACCTCCCCTCCAAAATTGTCCTTACCCTCGCTTTCAACTCTTTCTTTCCTTCTGTGATCTGAAAACCCTCCCCCACCTGATCTCCCTTCATCATAACGTTTACTGGTGGGGTAAGAGGACAGGGACAGACTTCTTCCATGAGGCGTATGATGTGAGGAAGATGATAGTGCAGGGGAGCAAATGACTGGAGCAAAAACCCTCTGAAAGGAAAGATAAAGAAAGAGTGTTATGAAACCTCATGAAAAACCATGGTCAAAACTAAAGATAAACACTTAAAAATTATGTAACAACACTGTAAAACACTGTAAAAACAACATTAAAAAAGCTCAGCAACAGCAAAAAAAATATAAATAGTTACCTTTCGTTCACTTTCATCCCCAGAACCATGCTCACTATCGCTGTCAGTCACTCGCTCCTTACATTTGAGGTCTATGGAACTGCTGGGATATGGGTCCTCTGTGGACAATACTCAGTAATTAGCATTAACTGTCATTAAATTACTAGAATCAAAACATAGAAGGGGTCAAAAATGGTCACAACTTAGTCATACTACTAGTTATGTAAAGAAATACAAAAAAAGCAGTGCATAAAATACGTAAAACCACAGGATGCTGCAAAAAAAAAAAAATTAAGGCTGTTCAATGTTTTTTTTGTTATAGCTTTGTTTTTGACCAAAAAGGCATCACTGCTGACATTATCTATTCTTTCTGATTGTTTTATCTTATTGTGCCTTCTACAAGATTTCAAAACGAGTTCTCGAATACTGGAAAACTGGATTAGTGAAACAGGAAGCAGCTTCCTCGCTATCTTTCTCTAACCTTACATTTGGTTTCATGAAGTAGTGAAGTAGTTGTCATTTCTTACCAATGACATCATCATCCCCCTCCTCCTCACAGATGACCATTCGCTCCTCGTCACTAGTCATGTCCTCGCTGACCCCTCGCTGGGACTGTGAGAGGGGTGGGGCATGACACGAAAACTGACTGCCACCATCCCCACACATCTGAAAATAAAGTTAGATACTCTATACCAAAAATGATTGAAACAAGTGAAAATAGCTGTGATTTCTCAATGCTGCATGTTGTCATTTGCATGCACCATGTGTGTAGGTGTATTCTCTGTGTTTTTACTGTACAAGTGTGACAGACACCCTTTTATAACAGAAAAATGCCACTTTCAGAAACTTAATTTGTCGTGCTTTGCAAAAAGCAGATCTAACAGAATGAAAAATCTGTTGCATTGACTCAATTTGAGAACAACTAGCTTTGCTTTGTTTTGTAATCAGCTTTTATTTAAATATTGTTCATATCTTAAGCAGTGATAATGGTACACAATTTATATTAACAACATGCAAACAATCAGCTTTGCAGGACGATAAGGTTTGCTGCTCTCTTACCTGTGCCAGCTCTGCCAGAGCCTGTGTATTACCCCTGTCTCCCCGCTCTAGGCTGTGCATTGCACTTTGAGAGAATGCCCGAGGACGAGTAAGCTGGGTTGAATGACCTTCCCCTGTACTTCTTTCAGCCACGCCCCCCAGACCTGGACCAACACCCTTTAGCTCTACAGAATTGGGTTCTAAGAGAGGTTAAAAGAGGAATGTTAAAGGACTGAAAATGATTTAAACATTGTAAAATGACACATAACAAAGATATTAATGTTTGTGTTGTATATCGTTCGGGCTGTGCGAAACCAACCTGTGGACTCAGACATGCTCCTCTCTCTGATGTCTTTGCCCCCTGGCACCCCACGACCTTCAGAGCTGGACTTCTTCCTGTCTTTGTTGCACCACTTCCAGTCTGGGTGGGCCTTAAAATGGGCCTCTTTTACCTGAGAACAGAGGGGTAGACAAGAAGCAGAGAGTGAGTGAAACAGAGGACAAAAATACGGTAAATACACCATAGGTTAGCACACAAACATTAAGTGGAACAAAAGCATGTACTTATGCCACTGGGTTTTTTTGTATGTTTGTTTTTTTGTTTAAAATGCATCAATGTACCTGAAAGGCCAAATCATGGTATTTTTGCTTCTCCTTAGGTCCCAGAGCATACCACCATTCTCCCAGAATCTTGCTGACTGTCCTGTTGTCTTGGTTTGGGTGACGCTGGTGCACCAGTGCTCGATGGCGCTTACTGAAAATCATAAATGCATTCATGGGTCGCCGAATGTGGTCCTTCTCCCTCTGAAAAAAAGTGCAAGATAACAAACATTTGAGAAAAAGGAACATTGAGAGTTTTGTTTTCCTGGTAGAAGCAGTACAAAGACTACCTTTCCAGGGCTGCTCTTGTCTCCATCTTTGGGCAGGGCACTGAGGGACTGGGTGCGTCTCTTCACTGGTGATGTAGAGAGGGGCTGCTCCGGTACAACACCTGGGAGGAAACTGAAAGGAGACAAAAAAACAAACAAAAAAACAGCCTCCTGTTTAAAATCTTTCTTCAATAAAGCATTTTCATTGGGGACAATCATGAATACAGGCTTACACTGGGAAACCATAGGACACAGAAGCCCCATGAAAGGTCATTTCTCCCACAAGGAGTAGCTTGGCTAGCCAAACCAGAAGTACATTTCTCCACTCAACTCAACAAGCTATTGTGCTCCTTTGTCCTTTTCTGATCATGAACAGAGCTGATCAAGCCTCCTTAATTAACTCTTTTAATGTGTTCCCTAAAAACAAGGGAGTCACTTCTCTGTAACACTGAAGTTTAAAGGATTAATTCATTATGCGTAATGATTTGCAGGGAGGGCTTTTCTCTTATCTGTGTGTGTTTGTGTCACTTGTTCTTTTTATACAGATTTTACACATATTTCATCTCTATCAGAATCAGATCATTTCCTCCATATCATATACCATCATTTATAATAGATTATCAGTGTATATTCTTGCCAAATTCGCCCATGGCACGCAGAAAAAATAGAACAGACGCCGAAACCAACGCTGCAGATGGCGAGACGGCTGCAGAGCTATGCAATGTACCCTGTCTTAACAGCCCAATTGGTTAACAAGGGCGCTGAAAGTGAGCAGGCGGCATGTCGCATCACTGTGTCCCCACTGTTACATTTAAGCATTACTTTTCTTTCTGTTTCAAATATTTAAGAAGGAATTTTTCCTCTCTAAATTTGGTATTTATCTTTATTATTTATCTTATCCTGCAACTCTATCAGATGTAGACACAGAGTAAAAGTTCATCTCCCATGAGATACATCAGCAGTTTCAACAGCTCATCTATTTCAAAGGCTGACAGCCTGACCATTGCCTTTCATATAGTGATAGAGCCCAGAGATGGAATGCTTTTGTTCCCATCTGCTTTGTTCTGGCATTGAGCTCTTCTGCCCAAATTAGTGCGAGGATACAGAAAATATCACACTCCCTTACTGTATGTGTGGGTACACAGTATCACACAGAACATTTCTGTGAAGGCTGAAATGAACAAATACATCACTACTTTTATATACGCAGACACTAATAAGAACATATCTGTGGTGAGTATATTTATGTATTTGTATAACCTCACAGCTTTAAAAATAAAATTACTATCAAAACAAACAAACAAAAATAAACTGCACTTACGGATCATCCACGTCACTCTCAGTCTCGCTGTCAGGCCTCTCTCTCTCTGTCTCTCCTTTCTCCTTCTCAGGAGGCGGCTCGTCAGAGGAGGGTGGAGGATGGGACAGGGGACCTCTCTCTATGGTGGGAGGTGCCTCGGCAGGCTCCTGTGACAGCGCTGCCACCCCCTGACACTCTGAGGAAGAACAACAAACAGATATTTGTTCAGGACAAAGCAAACAATATACTGATATTCAAAACACCTTTCAAATCTAAGCAAAATTACATGAAAGTGTGGTAACCCAATTGTTTTTTCCCGCTAAAGTGTGGACAGTACCTGACTTCAGACTGGCTGCTTGGGGATGGTTGACTGGGTGCGGGCCCTCTCCTGGCTGAGAAGAAGCATCTGATTGGGTAGGTGCCAGGAAAGGGACCAATGAGTGCCAGGGGAAGACTGGAACTGACCGAGGCTCTACATTGGTCCAGACTGTGGAGGAAAAGAGTATTGTTTAATACTATCAGCCAACACCATCTGATATGAATCCATGCTCAAATACCAAATCCACAAGAACCAGTCCTTTTTATATAGAGGATACCAAAATGCTATTTCATCAGGGAGGTCAGTGTGCTCAGTCCAATACTTCCATCAGCTTTAATCATGCCTTAAAATTAGTCTGCAATGTTGCATTTCACTACATTTTATCTCATTTGAGAGTGAGAGAACCAAATTTAAACAGACTAAAACCAGAGAGAGACAGGATAAAACTGTCTAGGACAGGGCAGACTGCTTTTATAGTAGTTTCTTTAGGATGCATAACACTAATGACTTTCTTTTTAGCCCTCTAACAAGGGAATGGTTAACATGTGGTACCTTTGACAATTGCAGTTTTTTACCTGGCACAGTATGACAATATCAGCACTTTTAGAACTACAGTGAATATCACCACTGACACCTCCAGCCACATAACTGGTTAAATAACTCCTATAAGAGCAGATACACAAAAGGACTCTCTGTTCTCAATAACAGGCTGGATGGAGAACAGAAGCTTGCAAACTGAACTCCCATAAATTAAAATAGGATTGTATAAGTCATATATCTGGCATTTCATTATTTGAGACAATCTCAGTGAGAATGTTGCTTCAAAAAACTTTCAAGTAACAAAATCTGTCACCTATGAGCTTCCAAAAATAGCTGTCCAATGTCCAACACAAAAGCTATGAAATATTTTTTCACATTTAAAGATTTTGCAAAGAAGGATTATGTACTCTCATACAAACAGAAAGTCTAAAAGACATGGACTAACCAAACATGCTTAATCCTTGGCGGAGATACTGAGGATTCTCGGATGAGAACATGGTTGAATGAAATGCCTTGCTGCTCTTCCAACAAAGAATAATGATATGTCCTTATAAAATCTCTCTTTTACAACACACAGAAATCCAGGTAAAGACACATCTTAAATCCAAAACCAAGAGATGATGTTGCTTAAGAGATCACAGATGACGACAAGTGCTCAATGGTGTCTGTATCCGTTTCATCCCTACAGGTTGCAGTCATCATTCACAATAATTACTGCATCATCAACCTGCACCATGAGGATTTAAGGATGTGGCATAAAGAGGTATCCTTTTTAAGCTCCAATGTGAGTTACAATGAAATATGTCTGTCAAGTTGAGTCCATCTCTCCGGATCGTAGAATGCCGCAATTAAACATCAGTGAACAAAATGTACCAAAAACGATTACAATACATGAAAAAAGTTAAGTTAAATCTGTATGAGTGCAACAGTGTATTGACGACCCACTGAAACGATGATTATGTTCGCAGTCAAGGAGCCTCCTCCCTTTGGTCTAATTACCCCCGATGCCCTCTCTCCTTGTTTGTTTACATTACTACAGCAGCTTAGTCACGAAAGGGTTAACAAGGCCTCGAGCCCATCCACAGCCTCGGTTAAACCATCCGCCCGAAGACTACGCAGTCTGTCTGGGCCATCTCAAACCACGCTCTGTGCTACAATACAGCTGCAGACAGATGGGCTCGGTAGATATTAGGAAGCACATAAAGCTCCCATGTAAAGCAGCTGAAGGGCTGCTGTAAGAGGGCACCGTATCGATCAGGCTAAACAGCACTGCAACAAGCAAATGGGGGCGATCAAAGCTAAGGTGATTCGTCTACTTGGAACTTGGAAGACAATCTGCTTACTGCCCAAGAGTGCACGGTTTAGTGAAACACCGACTTTAATACTCGCTAAGTCGTATAATAAACCACAGAGACGCTAATTTAGTTGCCCCCTAAAACAACCGGAGCTTCCAGTGCACCTCTCCAAATTGGACCAACCTCTCCGGGAACGCCCCTGATTCGTGCACCCGCTGCACAGACAGAGGCAAAAGAAATACAATTATTTTCATATTTCAATTGAAAAGGCGCATTCACTCGTACTGGCTACAAAAATAATCACCCGATAACTGTCTGACAAATGCACAACACCAAAAACTGACGTTAACCTGCCTCCGGAATTGTACTATGCACCTGTCGTAACCTGACAGTTAACACCTGCCAAGATCCAAAATCCTCTGTAAAAGGGTAACGCTAGCAACCAACTTGATTTTTATCTGTGTTTCTTACGCATAAGCAGATGTCGTTGACAGTAAATCTGGTGCATTCATCCATCACCCATTACAAGTCCGCTATGCATCCGTTTTGATTATCAACAGAGCTATAAAACATTATCCCTACAGGAAAAAAATAGCGTAGCTGATCTCTGCAGTCTCTAATTCACCAGCCTCTATCCTACCTGGCCAATCTGGCCACAGACCTGACGTTAGCTAGCAACTGATGAGTCTACAACACAGCGATAAAAGCGACCACGGTGAGGACTCCTGACTCCAGTCAGCGATCAGAAAGGGGTGATGAATCGCAGTTTGTGTTGTATTTTCCTTTCTTCTAGTCGGGGCAACAAACGAGCGGCTGGTTTAAGATGCCCGAATACTGGACCCGCACCCGACGGGTGGCTTCACAAGAAGCGGTACAGTACGTTAAGTTAAAGCCGTTTTTGAGGTCCGTCCGTCTTCAGCAGGTTTGTTAGCTAGCCACTTCGTGCGGACGACATCGGCGCGCACACCGTCCAGTTCTGCTAATACTTTGTGTTACGAGTATTGTTTTGGTCCAAAAAAGTCCTCGTATCGCATCTTCGCGGCTCCCAGCCCGAGTTTACTCTCTTATTTTTGTCTCGTTGTCTCTCGAGCAAGCCTTGGCCCTTTCTTTCTCTTTCCCTCCCTCTTCCTCTTGTTGTAAACTAGGCTGCTTGCCCCCCCTGTACTCGTCCCCCTCCCCTTCTCGTCCTGTCAACCTCGCCCAGCAGTGTCCCGCCTTCCCCGGCGAAAATCGTGCTCCTATTGGCCAGTGCAGCCACCTGTCATCTGCCCGCCGCGAACCCTGATTGGTCGGAGTGTGCACTGGAATGCCAGTCATATGCAAATTTTACCCGGCTTTACGACCAGCTGCTTCTCTCGGCAGAGAAACAGAACTTATCTTAAACATAAAACACCAACATATAAAAAACTCAATTTAGCTCTGTTGTTTTCCGTAATGAAACACTAGCTGTCGCTTATATGATGCACCAAAACTGTCTACTTTTGTATCTCCTTCAGTAAGCTCACCCCAGGCTCATGTCATTGGTACAGGGTTCGTAGTAAACCTTATTGATGGGTGTAATCGCGAATCAAACGCTAACGCTCAGATGTAGGCCAACCAATGGCTTAACAGAAGTGAGAAAAGAGCCCACCCTCTTACAAATGCTCGGCAAAGGCTTCAATACCCATGAATACCATTCGATGCAGGAAGGCGCTAGAGAGCTATCTACTGTTTACTTTCCACGCAGCTTTTGGTCTATTTTTTCACGCTCTCTGCACAGGGGATGGGTGTTGTTGAATTGCTCTAGGGTCAAGTTCACAAAACCCATTTACACGCATTAAACCTATATAAGCATGCAAGATTAATCAAAGTTATTTTGGGGTATTTCGAAATTGTTGTAGACATAAAGACTACTATAAATCAGCTAGAGTGTTTTCACTTATGGGAGTTATTATAAACCCTTGCTGCACCTTTGCTTTTAGGAATGCAGCTAACAGTAGAGAGGCAAATGATGTAATTTTCCACCATGAAAAGCCTTTTCAAATCCCCAAACATATTTCCATCTCTCCATCATGCAAATGTGCCTCCTCCAGACAGAAATTTAAATGCTCTCATGCAACACTCACAGGGAAAGGGAGAGAGAGAGAGGAGAAAAAAGAGAAGAAAAGAATTGAAAACAGGAGAGTAGGGGTGGTTACAAAGAGAGGGAAAATGGGTGGAACGGGCTAAGAGTGGAGAGGACCAGAGGGTAAAAATAGACTGAGTCAGTTTCAGCAGAAGAGGCAGGCAGGGAGGGAGGGACGGAGGTGGAGGGTGGGCGGGTGGAGAGAAAACAACTTGTGAAAACAGAACTTCTCATATTGGGAGGGAGAGCATGGGGGGCCAGAGATGGGGGAGACAGAGTGAAATTAATGAAAGATACCTATGTTATTTAGGTATAACATATAAGACAGAAAGCAAGAAGGCTTATTCCCATGATATGGTTTCCCATCATACTGCATGAGTCAAGAAGTCATGCTCAGCTTAGCTCATCTCTCCATAAGACAAACACAACTGGGAGGGACTTGATTACCACTACCAGCCAGTCAGCTCATCAGGAGCTTGGGAACTGACCAATAAGGTTGTGAGAACACTACCAGTCACTACCCTCAGTAGTAAAAAAGTTAACCCTCTCAGTGCTAGGTTACACTGCTCTGCTGACAAGCACGCTAAAAAAATCCAAATTTCAAGCTATGCAACCATGCCAGACTGAAAAAGAGAAGAAATACTTTCCTGATTTTTTTAGTTTTTGAATGCCCCAGCCTTGCTAAAATATGCTTCTCCACTCTGTTGTGCCTTTGTCTTCTCAGTCTGTCGGCATCAGTAGAGCATCTTGCATCATGTAAAAACACTGTTTGTTCGTCTTCTAAGCCTGGGCGTTTCCAATAAGGGTTCAACTAATAGGCATTAGGGGTAGAGACAGAGAGAGAGTAAGAGATTAAGGCTTATCAACTGCACTGAGCTCTCAACAAGTCAATCTAGTGAACACACTGTGTTAAGCACAGAGAGTTGGACAGCTTGACTATGTGAGTGAAAGGAAAAGAGGGCAGGGTGGAGTTGAGGGATTACTGTGGCTGCTCAATGGTTTCAACCCTGGGTAAACATTACAAGCCTGTAGTAATGAACTACATCTGAGCAATTATTCAGAGCAGAGTAATAAGTTTGACCTGGTTTGTTTACAGCTACATTCTGGATTGTTTAACGACAAAAAACAGCAAATATATTTGTGTACAAGTATTTTTGTCAGTTGAGAGACAACATCAACTTTCACACAATATCTTTTTGAGCATAAAAGGTGTACAGTAAAAATGAAAAAAAATTCTTTATTCTGTGCTTGCAAAGTTACACAGAGGAGAAAGGCCTGAAATGCTGATGAGATACCACAGAATTTTAGAGCTTAGTCATATATATAGAGATAAGCAGTAAAGAAAGGCACGAGTAAGAGACAAGGTGTGAAAATACTGCAGAAGAGAAATTCCCCCTTTAGCTGAGCATAACTATTTCTCCTTGCTGCCTTGCTGGCAAAGCAGTATCTGTGTAGGTGTTCAGCAGCTTTCATTGGTTGTCTCCTCTCACAGACATCATGCTTTTAATGTGCATCTGTATACATGTCTCTACCCCCCAATTACATTTGTCAAATGCCACGTGACCTTGCACAAGAAACTTTTCCTCCTCCTCTTTATCTACGACGGCACCATGCAGGCAGAGCGCCGCCTTCGCTCATTCTCCCATCCCATCTCTCTCACCCCTTAATTCATCTTCCACCCCTGTGCTGTGTCTCTCCCTCCCACAACCCACCATTTGCTCCGTCCAATTATAACTCGATCCACCAGTCCTTTTGCAGTTACCATGGCAACAGCTATGTTAGGCACAGGTCCCCATGTTGTCTGTGGTCACCTGTCTGCCTCCGACCATTACCATTTATTGAATCAAAATAAAGTTAACCAATCATTTTTACATGGCTCATGGACTCCCAGAAAGATGGAGTTGTGGGACGCAATCAGTAGAATTTTTTTTAAGATACTAGACTTAATCTTGGCTTTGTGGTGGTTTCAGGTAAAGTAAAAAAAAAACCAAAAAACTACTCTCTTTTTCTTTCAATGTTCCAAAGTAAAGATGCATCACTGAGGTGTGGGAAAAATGAAACGGCTCTTTCTGACTACTGATCACATTTCATCACCAACAAAACACACTTAACACTTTGTAGCATAATTTCAAGATTCATATAATCTTTCTTATGAACTGCAAGTAATTACAATGGGGGGCACTGTGTGAAACAAGAGCTTCAGTCCACGGCTTCGAGTCCCTGATCCCACCGTCCACTGTGTAAGATAACTTGTAATGTGTGTCTTTGGCCATGTGGGGGCACTACTAGCCTACAGATAAATAGGCAACAGACAGGGAGGCAGCAGAAAACCAGAGTAAAGCTGTGGAGCTGGAGATGCAAGGAAGGAGAGGAGGAGAGAGGGATGAGGGAGAGAAAAGAAATTCCTAAGCTAAATAAAGACTCTTCTCATTCTAAACTTTGGGACATGAGGAAAACATGAAAAGTTTGATCTCCTTTGAACAATGAATGTGGGTTCAACTGAGATCCTGAAGAGACAGTAATAAATCAGACTACCAGTCGAACTTTGCCCGCATGCAGTTAAAGTCTTGGAGCCACCTCAGACTGACGAGTCCAACTGCAACAGAATGTCTCGAGAATCACCCCAAAGTATGCTCACCCAACAAGAAATATGATTATCATTGCACATGACTTAAGTGGTAAGTCTTGAGGGCTTCACGTGTGCTTTGGTGCCAGTATAGATGGCTGTGTGATCCAGATGTGGTTGTTGCCATGGCCAGGGAGGATATGCAGGGCTTTAAGCGTTACGTAAAGCAGGGGCGGGAGGGAGTGGGGATGTTATTCCCGGGTATCCGTATCCGGGTAGACCAGGATGAAGAGAGCTAAGTGTAGAGGAGGGGAAGCGAAGCCACCGCAATGCGATGGAACAAAGGGTTAAAACAAATTTGTCATCATTTTTTTAGAAACAAAAATAAAAAATTAGATGGAGGAAAGTGGGAGCGAGGAGGAAAAGAGGTATAGAAGAACAAAATAACAATGCGAAAAAAGTGTATTCACGTGTACTTAAGAGAGCGTGACATGTTTACTCAGTGTTCCACAAACTGTGAGTGCATGTGTGTGTGAGTGACACAGACAGACAGACAGAGATAAAGAATGCATACTTAATAAAATACAAAGTCAATTTTGCAATTTCACTTTCAGTCATTCGAAACTGTGAAACATTGGCATTTGAGTAACACTGAATCATATATACCATGTTACACATGTCTAAAACCCATTCATTTAAATATGCTAAAAGTGCAATAAAAGATTTTCTGTTGTAGAAATAATGATGCCTATAACAATAATGCTCACTGACATAATCATGCAGCACAGTGTTTAAGATGCCGAGTGGTTTCACTGCGTGGTCATATAGAGAAAGCTGGTGTTTTGGTTGAAACCAGGCTTTGGCCAAAACAACAATCATTTAAGACTTTTACAGCTACAAAGTCATCTAGGTCTTCCTCTCTGCAAAAAGGACACCATGCAGACTTTCCTCACTGACTTCAGAGCTAATTCGACAAAAGCTGCTGCTCTAGAGGGCTCCATTCAGGTAAACTGTTTTTAAAATAAATGCCTTTATCTGATAAAACAGCAGCAGGTTTTAAAATGTCTGTTGTAAATATGAGTGTGTAAAAGGATATTAGACCTGGAACACCTAAATTATTCAGAGGAAAACCTCCGATTATCCAAGATTGCTTCTGTTTTCAGTTAATGTTTACTAAAACCCAAAAGACAGAATAAGAAGGAGCCTCCACTAATGTGTTAGTGTGTAAACACATGTGAGCATGCTGAAGTTCCTCCTCTTTCAGTGGAAGAGGACACAAGCACACGTGCCATACACACATGCAAAACACACACAC
>JAQNCA010000030.1:8455523-8470087 GCA_029783725.1 Acanthurus tractus
TGTGTATATAGTGTAGGTATGATTGATATGATGACCTCTTAGCCACAAAGTTTCTGTCTATAATGACCTGGGACGTAAGAGGGAGACGTTTTAAACTAAACTAATCCTGTATAATGTATGTTCTAATCCATATTAAAAAAACTCACAAAAAACAAAGCATGTATGCCCATACATACATATATTTTCTTGTTTTCACTTTCTCTTGCAACCACACACTCTAGGTCACACACACACACACACACGCAATCTCTAAGTAACACATGCACACACAAGAATACACAGAAATAATTTTGCATTTTAAATCCAGACTAAAAACAATATAATTTTTACTTGGTTCTATTTTTTCTTATAATAACAGTGTTTTGCTTCAACATATAATATATCTTCTAAATCAATGCTTTTGCAAAAACCACCAGGTAATATTAGCTTCCTGTCTGTGAGTACTAGATCAGACAGTACAGATTATTCCTGCCCCACTGAGTGCTGATGAGTGAATACAGTGAATATAGTGAATATAGAAAGATTTTTTTCTAAAAAGCAGTGATTCCAACAAGCCTTTCCTGACCTGGTGAATCACAGGTGCTTGTTCCAGGGCTTACATCAGCCATGTGACCAGCCTTAGCTTTCAGTTTAGAGTTACCAGCAGACACGTAGATAGTGGACAGACAACTAAAGGAAGCAATATGAGACAACAGCATGTTCGCTAACAGAGGCCTCTTTCACTGGACATCACCATACACAGGTCGTGGCATATAATTGTGACTCTAACTCTAAACCACACTGTGGCTGTTATCTGTTCTTGGATGAGTTGTTATATAATTTTTTGAATATTTTTTAAAATTTATTCAGAAATTATAGCCATTTTGTTTAAAACAACTATGATATTTGAAGTAATCATTGCTTAGCTTACTAGATTTATATCACGAATGAAATGCAACAGAGTGGATTAATGGTTGTTAATAATCAGAAATAAAATGGACAGAGAAACAAATGACTAAGCAAGGTTCTCTCTATTTACTGTTATTTAAAAGGGAAAATATAATTTTAAAATTCAAGCCGTAATACATTTGCCTCTTTTCAATGTGTGTGTTTGTGTGTGTGTGTGTGTGTGTGTGTGTAAACAAAATAAAAAAAATAAAAACTACATTTGCGCAGTCTTTTTTTTAATATACTAATGCCACTTGCAGTCGCTTTAGCTTAACTCATTTTAATAAACATAAATAATTACTAGATTTTTTTTTCTGTCTCTCCTCTGGTACTTCTCTCAAGACGAAGCTGCACTAATACTGCATTTTTCTGTGGAGTCTCAGCTTCTAAGATAAAAAATCATCGCCATCATCTGAAAAACACTTGTAACCTGCTAGTTCAAGGCCAGTAAACAGAGCTACCTCAGCCTTTTTAGAGTTGACACTGTGTATGGCAATAGTGGACACCACATGGCCACACAGATAACAAAAAAGACATAATTTAAAAAGGTATGAGCAAATTCCTATAATTGAGTAAGTGAATTTTCTCTTTAAAAAAACACCAAAGTCAATAGTAAAAACAAACTAAAAGACATTATGGAAAGAAAAAAAGCAGAGATCCCCTACATCTAAATGTCACATGACTGGGGATGTCGCAGCAGATCTTTCTCTTAATCTACTTTGGTTCCAAAAACTGACAACAATCTTATAATTTACAGACAGAATATTTTCTTTATTTCTTATTTGTATGTTCAGAGCTGCAATTTGGTATGTGACATGGGAGTGGTAAGACTTGAATGATATATTTATAAAAGGTTAAAGAAAATTCTTAATGGAATATCTACTACCTGAGAAATTGTGTAGTTATTATTTACTTTGAAATCGCTACACTAGACTAAATATTTTTTACACAGTTTCCTTGTTGAGTTTTTTTTCTATCTATATTATATTCTCATTGACAAGATGCAATTCCTTCCAGGTTTTTTACTTTTTCATGCATAGACTAAAATAGTTAATCATGTCAGTTTTTGCAAAGGTGCACAGAACACACCTTTAAGTATTCTTCTTATCTACATCTCAATTTAATAGTTGCAACTTATTTCACAATAAACGCCTGACTTCCTCTTCATTTCATCTAAGTCACTGACCTTATATTTAAAGGATAGCCACATGTGTGGAGCATTTCTCACCTGTGCCAGGACGTCCCATGATGATGTCTTTTCGTGGGACTGGGTGAAGGCTTTCAGCTGGGAGGATCAGAGGCAGCAGAGCGGTGGGAGAAGGGTGACAGGGAACTGGCTGCTGGACCTCACCCCCAAACCCTGTCCCCCTGTTCTCCTCTCGTCCTCCAGTGCTGTCCGTGCTACTTGAAATGGGAGCTGTGACCATTGTGCTGACTGTAACTGACAGGGCCTGCAGGGGGGTGGTAGTGTGGTCAGTGGTGGGAAGAGAGGAAGGGGTTGGGGACACAAGCACAAGAGTTTGGGCTGGGCTCCGCAGGAGGACGGCGCCATTGGGTACTGTGGCTGCAGCAGCGTTTATAGGGACGGGAACCTGGAGGCCAGAAATCGGCTGAGGGATAAGGGGTGTTTGGCTGATGTCTTTAGATGATGTGGTATCTGTCCCTCCCTCATTTACACCTCCTCCTCCTCCTCCTCTTCCTAGGGGAGACTCTGTAAATTTTGCCAGTGGGACTTCGGGATTCCTCACAATGACAGGGGAATCCCGCAAGGACTGTTGGGATACAGGGACCACACGACGAGGCCCTCCATCTGGAGTGAGAGGAGAAGGAGGAGTTGGAGACACAAGCAGTGGAGGGGGGGAGACAGCATTGGAGGACGGTGGCCTACTAGAGGAGGGGGTAGTCACTCCTCTGGGCCGGGGAAAGGTGGGTGTATGTGTGCGGGAATGTGATGCTGGTGTCTGGGGTGACAGCACCCTGAAAGAGTTATTGAGGTCGCCCTGCTCCAGCTCTGTCTTGGGTGTGTAGTCGTGGTGGTGTGAGGGAAGGGGTGGTGGTGGAGGTGCGTCTGGCTTTCTTTTGCTAGGGCTCATGGGGACTGTAAACATTAGGTTGCTGTGGAAGGAGGGCTGGATGCCTGAAGTGTGCCTCTCCCTTTCTCCTACTCCAGCAGAGGTTGTTACCTTGTTTCCCCCTGCACCTCCTCCCCCTGTCCCGCTGGGTTGTCTATGCCTCCGGTGTTGCAGGACGGGGGAGGCAGTAATCGGGGAGAAGTTGGCTGGCCTGAAACCAAACAGCGGGGAGGGTGAGGGAGATGGTGCAGGGGAGAAGGGTGACTGGTTGGAGATTGGAGAAAAAGAGGGGGTGCCAGAACGGGAGCTTCCTAATGACACAAGCATGTTGGCGGCTTCACACTCATCAAAGTCAAAGCGTGATGACAGGTCATGGGGGAGGAGGGACGGGAGGACCAAGCGGGGCCTAGAGTCTCCTCTGCTACTGGTCTCACTACTCTCTCTTGATGTGTCATCCCACTCAAACTCACTGCTTGCTCTCCCTCGCAGGTCAGAGGGGGTGACTGTCCCTGAACTGCTGCCTCCTCCTCCTCCCCTCTCTCCTCCTGCTGCCTCCATCTCTTTGGTCTTCATGGACAAGTGTCTGGAGCAGTATCCTCGACGCTGTGACTCCTTCATACAGCCCTCCCGGGAGCACAGCCTCCTCCACTGCTTTCCATTGAACTTCTTACGGATACCATTAGGGGTGCACACCACATCACCCTTCTTGTATTTCTGCTGAGCCAATGAGAGGGGAGTCCTGGAGCGAGAGGAGCTAGAGGAAGACCCCCCACCAGAAGTGGGAGTAGGGGTCTGTGTGGGAGTGGTCTTTAATGGAGGTAGGTTTGGAGTGGTGCTGTTCATTTCAGACCCCAGTAAGGCAGGGGCAGAGGGTGGTTGGGGACCCGCTAAGGTGGAGATGTGGGGGGGTCCCAGACCCCGCACTACAGAGAGGTGAGGAGAGGAGGGAGGGTAGCCACTTGACTTGGAGATAATGTTTCTGTGCTGAGGGGCAACAGCATTTGGCTTGGGAACAACAGTGAGCCCCATATTAAAACGAGATACTTCGACATCCTCTTCTGGAGTGTTTGGCTGTTTCTGTCTTTCTCTGTCTGAATAGTTATCTCCGCAGCCACGAACTGTGCTGCCAGCTACACTCAAATGGGGCGGTGGGATTACGTTTCCATAGGAATGCCCTCCTGCAACCCCTTCATGCGAAAAACCATGGCCCAACCTTGTTCCCCCTCCCAGCACCCCCATGCCAATACTTAGCTGGCACACTTCCCTCTCTACTTCCATCTCCTCTCTCCGCTCCCTCTCTTCCCTTTCCCTCTCCCTCTCTCTCTCCTTGGCCCTCCCACCATCCAAATGTGGGACCTCCCAAGGAGGGGTGAGCAGTCTCAGACTTTGTCGGGACACCCACACAGCCTGAGCATTTGCTTTCCCTTTCTCTTTCTCCTCCCCCACCCCTCCATTGTCCAGAGAAACTCTGTCTTCACTCAGGAGAACCTGATAAGGAAATGAGACACCGGGATGGGGATCCACCTGAGTAATAATCCCCTCTCTGTATAGTAAAGGACCACCCTCCTCTCCACCAAAAGGCACACACACTCGTGTCCCAACAGCCACAGGTGTCATACCAGGTGGGGAGGCATCCAAAATGATCTCTACAGTGCTCTCAGCTCCTGATGACGATGTTATTACAGCTCCACCATGAAAAGGGTATTTAATAAGGGTTTCCTCTCCCTGGAGCTGGACCTCAACAGTATCTCCACTCACCCTACGCACAACCCCTGGTCTGAACACAGGTGATAAAGGGTATGAGTCACTCTCCTTAACCCCTCTGTGCCCTGCAGCCCAAACCTCAGTCTCCTTGGTCCTCTGTCGAGCAAGAACTCTCTGATTTCTCATACCTTTGGCCATTGCTTCAGCTAGCCCCTCAGCTAGCCCCCCTGAAAGACTGGCCTCTTTAGGGTGCGGGATATGGAGGGGAGCTGGAATTTGGGAGCTGGTTTTATGAAGACTTGGTCTTGCCTCCATCATGTCTAGGTCTGCTGAATGCTCACTAGCTGTATCAGTGGATGAGGAGCGCACTGAGTTTGGGGCCCCCTCGGACTCACTTTCTCCAGTCTGGGCTTCTTTTTCCTGGGAATCTGCTGTCCTTTGGGCCTTATCTTCCGTAGAGACAAAACGGTTTGAATCTGTTGCTTTGCAATCCACAGTTAGCACTGATGGCTGATTACCTGAGCAATTATTACTTCTGCTATTACAGCTATTGATAAAAGAACTATGGCTCCCAGCACTACTGTTACTACTGTTAACCATGTTGTTAATACCACTTGTAGTGTTACTGTTAGTATTTCTATTGATGCTCTCATTGATGCTTTTATTAATGCTATTATTAATATTGTTACTACTCTTGAAATTGTTATTGGCTATATTAACACTATCACTCGTTTTGCTGTTAATACTGCAGTAACTGTTGTGTATGAGTGCAGGGCTGGAGGTAGGAATGGTATTCAGAGCACTTGCAAAATGCTCATATGTGTATTTTTTCTTGGGCACACGAGCTTTAAATGTGGCTGTTTTCCTACTAGAGACAGAGCCTAAGCTCGTGCTGTGATTAGTGACCAGAGGGGGTGTGGCTGTGGAAAGTGGCATTGGGGCAGAGGTAGGAAATGCTGTAGTATCAGTGGATATGAAACTATTTCCATTTGTGTCCACTGTCTTCTCATTTTCTGTCTTTTCCTCCTTCTTCTTCCCATCCCTCTCATCTGACTCCACAGGTTTCCTCAGTTCAGTAGACTCCTCCCTCTTGGGGGTATTGCTATTTGTGATTGGCTCTTCATTAGAGTTGGCAGCGGTGGGCGGGGAATTTTTGCGTGTAGATGGAGTGTTTGGTGAATGTGTGGTTTTGACGAGCGTCTCCCTCTTGACTCTCTTGGTGTCTTTACCCTCAAGGGGCTGAGAGCCCCCTCTCCTTCTTCCCCCTCTGCCTCTAGTTAATGGGGGAGAACGCCCTCTGTGTTTCTTTAATGGTCTCATCTTTTCTTCACCGTTCAAAAAGTGCTGCAGATTTTGTGACTTTCCTTTTTTTTCACTTTTAAGGCACTCCTTTTCTCGTCTATCTTTCCTGTTTCTTCTCTGTCCTTCTGTCCTCTGTGTTTTAGACTGGAAAGGAAAAAGGAAAAAGCAGAAGACATGCGGTCATTTATAATTTTCAGAATCAAAAATTGCTGAGAACAAAAATTATGTCATAACTGAGAGTGTGCTAAACAGCACTGGCTATAACATTAGCTCAATTTCTTATGTAAACTCTCATTCACCTTCCAAGTGTGACTGTGGCTTGTCTATTGACGCAACATTATACACTTGAAACATAAGACCATAATTTCAGCGTAAGTTTGTATTCACCATTTAAAACCAGACAGCAACATTTAAAAAATGGCAGCTCTATTAAAATAAAGGACATTATCTTTTCGTATAAAAAATAGTATTCTTCTCAAGGCCTAACCATAGTTAGTAATTAATAAGAAGTAAAAAATATATATGAATGATTCAATGAATTATTGATAATTCTGTAAAGGATTTCTGAGATTGTCATTTTATCCGGTTAAACTTGGACTGAGTATGACATCACTTATACAGTGGGTTAGTTTACTAAAAATTGACGTGTCAGCAAATAAACGAATAAGCCACAGGAACAGAAAAGAAAAATATAAAGCAAGAAAGAAAGAAAAAAGAAAGAAAGACAAACATTCATGGTCACTAACTTCAGTTTGTCTCTTAAGGTGTTTTAGTATCCAAATCTCTATTTTAATGAGGCCTGCATCTCTTAATTTCAAATGCATGCCCAGACAAAAATTCTCTTCATCTGACTTACACACACACACACACACACACGCACACACACACACACACACACACACTCACACACACACTTGGATCTCATACTAGAGGTCGCCTGATCTCTCCACTATACTCCCTCTAGCTATTTCGACATGCGACAAGATAGTTTTATGCATTATAGACTTGATGCTGTGTGTTCAACGTGAGCTCACAATATAAACACAGCCTTTATTTTAACTTCCATCAGGAGGAAAAAGGCTGGCAGTGGCCTGTGTGAGGTCATCCTAAAACATGAGAGAGAGAAAAAGAGAGAGAGGTAGGAGTATGTCGCTGTTTGGCTGTTTGTTCAAATAGGCTGCTCTTGTGTAGTCACTGGGAATTTCCACAGTCATTCTAACACTCGCTGGGTTTCTCTCACTCTTTCGGTGTCTCAGTCTTTCCCAGTCGTCTTTTGTCATTGTCTCACTGACACACACACACACACACACACACACACACACACACACACACACACTCACGCAACACACTCACACACACACACACACACACATTTATATTCACACACAGACACACACATTTCTACAAAAAGACAATATAATTGGCATAGTCTGCCATGGTAAGATACGCCCAAAATGAGAGAAATTAAAAGGCTGGCCCAGGATCAGGCACACTCACTGATGCAAGATTACAGGCCAAATACAGTCACACTCACACACACTCACACACGTATACACAAACACACACACACACACATACACACACACACACACACACACACATATTAACACACTCATACACTGACATGTGAATATCTGCTCCGCTTGACTAAGCTGAAAACTCACGAACAAATACCTGCATTCCGACAAAACATTTCCTGTCCTGGGCTTCGGAAAAGTTTGTCACTCACTCGTAAGGTGACCTTGTTTTTAACTGTTTGTTTGCTGAGGCAAATGATACACAACATAAAGCAGTCACACATATTTTCACTTCCTGCAGTGCAGAAAAGCATCTCTAGCAGGTCCGAGATGACTAATAAAAATCAGTCAGTCCAAAAGTCATCAGTGACTCTACATTTTGATCTCTGCCCCCGCAAAATACAGTATTCACTGCATAAACAGGCAAAGGGGGTTTCATTTTTATTACTGAGTCATAACTTTACCAGTCTCATTTTAATATTTTTGTTACAGCCTGTTATTGCACAAAAGGTAAAAATACATTTTTTTATCATTTTATTTTCATGGTCAGTTCTGCTGATACCAATATGAAATTAAAGTAATTGCTTTGTATTTCACTGCAATATGTGTAGCTTCACATCTGGAGTTTATCCACCGTATCTAACTGTGATGCTTTCTGCAGAAGCAGATGTACGAAAACAATGCTCTATTGATATCTGTATTTATTTATTACAAACTGCAAGATTGTTTCTGGGTTTTTGCAGCTAAAGACGATAAGCACCATTGATTTATCTTAAATGTATGGAAAAATCATCACATACAAAAGTTCTGAGACATCTCCATTTTTTTCTAAAGTAGTTTGAGTCAAATAAGTAGGGCATCTAATCAATTCAAAATTTTGAGAATTTGTCTGATATTAGCGCTGATGAGACAATAAATTGTGATACGAAATTTTCTCAATCAGAATTAATTGATTGTACTGTCTATTACACATCATTAACAAAAACAGAATAAAGGAAAACAACCTTAAGTGAAATTCCAAAAATTGTCAATTATTCACACTCTAATGACAGTAAATGTTTTTAAATTTGATGTATAACCCATCGAGAAAAAAGAAAACTTAGGAATGTACCTCCTGCCAGTACCAGGCTAAGTACCCCCTCATTAGAATAGACACTGAGGCCTGGACTGGGAGTGCTGGTGCTGTAGAGTTACTGTAGTACACTGTAAAAGAGAAGGAAGGAGTCAAGGCCACTTGGCTAACAGACTGGTCGACTGAATGACTCAGGAAGATCTGATCTTAGCTTAGAAAAATGTGTTTGGTCATGCTCATGGCCTCGAGAAATGCCCTACAATTTGGCCGATAAGCCAGTGGCAGACATGTTTGTGTACGCATATTCTGTAACTGCGAAGGTTCTGAATTGCATGAGTATAAGTTTCAGAATTAGACACTGACCTTGCTTTACTTTAAGTGCTGAGCATTCGGTGTAAGTTTGTAACCAGTATCTGTTTGTAATAGAAAGCCTTAAAGGTTTTTGTTAGAATTCTACTGTGAAAAACATTTTGACTCTTAAACGATGTGTTCTTATTTGTTAGTCTTTCTGTAAAAATGTATGGACGGGCAATGATCATATCATAAAAAACATTAGAAATTCTAGACAAAATACAGATGTTGCAAAAGACACCAGGTATGTTTTACTAAATGCAGAGGAATGTACATACATTTATACGTACTGTATGTGTAATGTCACTCTTGCAATATATGCAATAAATATAACATGTTTTTTAACATTTAATGTAGTCCTAATTCTTCCTTGGAAATCAGAGGCATTACACGCACAGTACATGCTTGACAATAATTCCCTAAATTGAAAATAACTAAAGACCTTTTACTGTCATTGTTTGTCAGCTGCAATCCAAGATGTCAAGAGCAAATCAAGATCAAATTTGTCTTGGGTGTTATTTTACTGCACAAGTTGTTAAATGAAAATAAGGGCCAAAAATACAAGGAACTGCAAAACCCTAAACGTCCTCCCCTGAGCTGAATCCAGACGAAGCAGGGAGAAACTCAGTCATAATTTAGGTAATTCAAGACGTCTACACCTTCCAGCATTAGAGAAGGTTTAGAGTGATATTTGGCGGTCTGTTCTCAAGCTATGGTAAATCCTGAATAGACTGAAAATCGACGGCTATCGTCTCCATGGCACAGACCGGACTCCTCCTACAACAGCAAAAAGATGCTGTTTCACCTAATACACATACAGAGGCACACAATGTAAGCCTCTTCCACAGCATAGCAACATCAAACTTTACACACGCACTAAATGCTCTCCCCTGAATTTACAGTGTAGTCATGCATACACTGTTAAAATCTCCCTTGGACCTATATATCGCCTCACACTCATACATTCATTGAGCCGTAAAAATATCCGTTCACACACACGCACAGACATATGTAGGTGCTCACACTCTGGTCGATATAAGTTTCACTTTTCTGTAACGACTAACAAAAATACATAAAAAAAGACTTTTATGATCCCTAAATTTTCAAATTAAAAATAAACATGTCTATGCAAAGAGCACCTTGCTTGTAATTTTTTCTGAGGTTGGACAGAGGTGCAATGTATGCGCCAAATACACACGCACACACACACATACACACAGAACAGTCATTCATAAGAAAATTACATCTCAATGTCAACACTATTAGAAGAAGTTGTAACGTTTTTATTACCGGACTACACAACCCTAACAAACCTCCACCTTGATGTCTGTTAATTTTGCCATTCGCAGAGAATTTAGCCTATGCCCTACTGCAACATGGCACAGGATGCATGCCCGCGCGCGTGTGTGTGTATGAGATACGAGGGGGCATCTGAGCTGCTTTTAGTACACATGACTATATTCGAATGTCTTCACATTGTGCCTACCCTGTTCAATGCTGCATTTACACAATATGTCAGTGTGAGTGTATACGTAGTTACCAGGCACACTGCAGTTCGTCCCTAAAAGCATTTTATGGGTGCCTGTATGGGCGCAGGGCTGCAGTGACGGGGACAGGGATGGAGAGAGGAGAACATGCGATGGTACAACTGAGGAAGACGTTGGTACAGCCGTGAGAGTGAAGCTTACCGTGGCCCTCGTTCACTCTGGCATGGCAGGGCGGCTTTGCCCTTAACTGGGTCACCGGGGAACACACTCATACATGAAACAGCAATAAAGGAACATGCTTTCATTACACACACACTTTGGTGTGTTTTTACATGAGTGAGTGGGATGAAATCGTACAGGCAACATGACAAAGTAACAGAAAACATTTCGTTAGGGTATTTTATGTGAGGCAGGAGGGCAAGCTATGAAGTACCCGTGTGTGAGCATGCAAGTGTATGACTGCGCTTGTTTTGGAGAACATTCATTGTGACGTACTATGAATACTGGCAGCTGTTTAGTGGGTGGCATATCTGACTTATATCAATAAAAGAGAAACACTGAGACCTGGCATTTGTGCATTCTGGCCCATATTGATCAGGAGGCAAGAGCATGGATCAGAGGTGACTGTTCCTGTTTGGGACCAAATGGCAGAACTGCCAATGCCACATCAATGGCCAACTGCTCTACCAGCTATGTAAAAAAATCCTACACCATCAGGCATTTGTCTTCTACGTAAACAAGAGCAATAATGAGGCTAAGAGGAAGGCATGCCACATTGTAAATCTGCAGGACAGATGAGGACACTAAGTCCAAATGTCAAAAAAGAGGCATTAAATATATGACTGAAAATACACCCAAGGAGAAATATGACAGAACTGTTCAAAACTGCCCAGTCAGACATGTCAACGTTACATCGACACTGATTGCAGTGCAGAAAAGTGGACGGCAAGGGAAAAGCTTAGAAAACACCGAATGCATCACCGGCTTCTTTGCGCTGATCACTGCAAGTACTCGTACTACGAGAGGCGCTACACAATGTCAAAGGAGTATCATGACTAGAGGCAGTCAGCCGGTCTGCTCTGCTGTACAGTGCCCGGTAACAAACACAAACAACCGGTTTCAAGTGACGTTTTTTGTCCCTATTAGATGGGCCTAATTCTTCCTCGTACAACGATGTTTGGCATGCAAATATCCACTACAACGCCTAGTGTATACACGCAACCACTCCAGAGAAGCTTCCTTAATGGAGCCACTAAGGTGACACTCTGTCCAAATGATTTTTAAAAACTTGGAAAAAGCAGAAATCCTTCCGTGTTGGTGTTTCGCTCTAGTAAGCAGCTCAGTAACGTTAGTAGTAGTGGTGGTTGTAGTAGTCGTAGTACGCAACGGTAGCAGACTACTAGTACCAACATAATGACACCGTCAGCCAGACCACAAGGAAACGGGCTGTTATGCGCTCTCTTGTTATCTTTCTCCGTTTTGTCCATAGTCCATTTTAAAAATACCAAAAGAGCTTGCGTTGCTATTAGTAAACATTTGGGCTGCAGTGCTGCAAATAGGTCGATTGTTTTTACTACGCTAGCGCTGCTCCACGCCAAACACGACAACTAAGGTCAAGGAAAAGTATTCAACAATGGCCACATTATTGTAATATCACCAAAGAGGAGCTGAAGTGTTCCTCGGTCGTCGGTGGGACTGCGGTAAAACATTTCAGAAAGTTTTTAGGCTGTTACACCCCCACCCCTCCCCTTTCTCTCGGCTCTTCCTCGGCTCGCAAGCGGTGTCACTCCATTTCTTCGGACGGTAACGGAATAAACGACCGACCGTTGGCAGTTGAATCTCGTCTCGTGCTAGCTCACTGCTCCTGAAAATGGAAAATTCATGTCAGTTAAGCTTCAGTACCTTTTACGAACTTAGTTTCGACTCACCAAATAGAGCTTTTCTCCTCGTCAGAGAAAGATTTATGGTCTTATTTTGCTGATGAGGAGGCTCGCACAACTCTCGGTAACATCCCTTGGCTGTCGGCTTTGACGACTGTGCGGTCCGGACTCACACTTTACTTTTGCTCCGCAAAACATGTCTTTCCCCTACAGAAACTCATACAGGGATACAAAAAACTATCGGTCTTCTTTTCCACTACAGTCACAAAATGGTGAATGAACCACTAACAGCTGGGCGAGCCGACCAATCAGGGGTCGCTGACAGGTACAGTAGCCAATCAGCACAGGCGCCACAGATCAGGGGGCGTGGCACGCTGTCAAAGTCCAGTTGACAGACGGTGGGATGCAACCAATGGTGGCGGGGATGCTGAGCCAGACCGGTGTCCTGTCCCAAACTTTACAGTATCCAATAAGAGCTTTGGGAACCATAGGAACAGCATGAGGGAGGGTCGAGAGGAGGGAGCTAAAAACTGAGAGCCAATAGAAAGGCACAAATGCCCCCTCCCCTTCTGAAAAGGAGTATGTTTACCATAATTGACAGCACAAGTGCCATCCCTGATCAGACAGTGATAATGCAACAACGGTGTTGTTTATCCAGATGGAAGTTAGTACAGCAAACTACAAGCACAACAATGCGGCTGTGTCTCCTATATGTCCCAGCATTCAAACTTTCGCTGAGTGCATTTTAATTGTTCTCCTATGTGACTGTTTCAGCAAGCAGAGTGGGAGTTATGACACAGGAGGAAACTCAGCATGTGTGCATGTTCTTAAAGTTTGCTCATGGACAGAAAAACTCCTGTATGGCGCAGCCGAAGCATCGCTGCCCCTTGCAACTGCTCTCCCTCTCCCTCTCCCTTTTCTCTCAGCAACAGACGCTCACTTTCACCGCTCTCAGCCAATCACGTCGAAGCTTCCCGCTGGCTCTGACGTCAGTTATCTCTCCGCCCCGCCCACTACACTGAAAGTGAACGGGACCAAGCTTGGCTGACGTCACCTCATCGGCAGGCGATTGGGCAGGTGTGCAGCGTCTCGGGGCCAATGGGTGCGCGCGGCGATGATGTCATCAAGAGTGTTGCCACCAGCTGGACTAAGGGGGCGTGGCCTAGCGTAAACTCGGCTAACCCCGTGTTTGTAACTTGCAGGCGGTGGTGGAGACGAACCGGTGTGCTGAGCACTGACTGAAAGATGTACGTTTGTGAAGAGGGCAAGTGCGTGAGACGGGCATTCCTGCACGTGTGATCATTTTGATATGTGCCATCTGGACCGTGACATTCAATTCCCTCACAGCAGAAGAGAAATCACACTTCTGAGCAAAAGATTTCGTGCCATAATAATAAACATTACATAATCCATTGCTCTGTGCGTAGTAAAGGACCAGACTCATGCTGAGACAGACAGCCATGCGGGATTTCGCAGAAACAGCGCCCCCTGTCGGTGTGAGCTGACGCTTGTTGATCTCAATCAAGCTCAGTGATGGGAGAGATGCATAGGTCTAAATGGTCTAAACACAGTAGAAAACTGTGAAAGGTTAAGAGGACGTGAATGTTTTGTAAGAATGTGTTTAGGGCTGATGTGTGCTAGCCCGTGTGCTTGCACATGCATGTGTGTGTAGAGAGAAGGACAGAGTAAAAAAGAAGGTTGGTGCCAATGAAATGTTGATGTAGGGTGACATCTAGTTGTTGTTTTTCAGTACTGCACCATCCAAATTTTAATGGTAAGTGATATCCAGAAAAGGGTAAAAGTCCAGGCAAACATTGATTTTAGTTTGCTAAAACATAGTTGTCTAGCACAAGGAAGAAAGAATATTTTTAAATGAAGGTCAAACACATATTTCTATTAAAATGTATCTACATATATAAATATATTTTATGAACTTTTTAAAAATATTTGATTTTATTACAAATACTTGAAAGTTTTCATTTATTTTAGACATTTAATTAAAAAGTTAATTAAATAGCCACATCAGGAATTATAAATATCTCTGATTATGAGTCATAATTAAACAGGGACCGCTCCTATTTAAATTGTGACAAGCAAGATAAATTGGGAACAACTACACTGAATCATTCCAGTCAAAGATGTACCTATCATTGTTTTGAGAAACCTTTTTGAGCTTTTATTATATATGTATATTTTTTCTAATTTATATGTGACAAGGTGTATTACTGTTGTGTTGTTTGATTTCCTAATGC
>JAQNCA010000030.1:8487726-8511117 GCA_029783725.1 Acanthurus tractus
GCTGTAAAGAGAGGCCTTCTGACCTACAAACAGGCCCAGCCAGCTAGGTGAGTAACACTGTGCATATGCAGCAGTATATGCAGCAGTATTTCCTTCAACATGTGTTGTACATGTGTTGGTGAATTTATTTCAAAGTTCCCATTAGAGTCAGTTTTAGGGTTGCAGATTGAAAGTGGTTTCTGTATTTCAAGGTTTAAGAGCAGAGTGTAACAGTGGCAAGGGTATTCAAAGCATGTTTTCATTATCTAGCGTAGGATAAACAAAATTTTCTAAATGTACAGCACCGCCATACCATGGAATGTTGTGGAACCTTTACTGGATTTATGTGCTTTCTGAAGGTAATTTTCCAGCTGTGGTGGCCCATCACATTTAAATGAATCTTGGAAACAAAGCAAACACTGCAAACACATGTGCAAGCAAGCCTGCATGGGCAATAGTCTGTGTACAATGGTGCATTTGTGTATATGAATGTGCACATGTGCTGTGTTGTTAATCTTTGCCAGCTGTGCGTGGCAGTCCCCCTGACCTGTGACCCCTGTGTTGGAGCCAAAGCAGGCTGTTGACTGAAGACAGGGGGGCCTTGAGGTCTCAAGGAGCTGGGACCTCTTAGTGTGATTACACTCATTATGCCTGCACTCTGCAATGACTGATTGGCAACAGGCTCCATTTCCTGAATACTCTCCTTTTTGGATCAGTACATGTCTCATTTATGAGATGGTGTTGCAGGGAATAAAGAGGAGGGGTGAAGCCTTGACCTTTTTGTTATACAGGTTTACTTCCTTTTCCTACCAGATTATCCCTCATAATTAAAATGCAGCAGAGGGTTTAAGATTTTGTCCTTCCTCTCATTCATTACTTGCAATAAAAAATGTCACACAGCACTGACCTCAAAGGTTCAAAAATGTAAAAGCACAAGGTGAGCATGACATGAAAAGAGCAATATTAATTAAGATCCGACAGAAACTCTTCTTTTTGCATCAAATTCAATGTAACAAGACAAAAAAGCAAACTCAATAATTAATAAATGCTTAAAAAAGGTTTATAAATGACAGTCTAACCTCACTCTTTATAACATATCCACACACATTGCATTTAAACACATACACTCACAGTGTGAGTGTAATCCTCTCAACAGGAACAGGAATTTCACAGTGGCTGTGGGAGCGGGAGACCAGGATGACGCATGGACTGAGGCTGTGTCCCCTCAACAGAGAGCCAAGTCATACGCACATGTCCACATACACAATACAGCGGACCTGATTAAGGGAATTTCCACCATGTGCATGGCAGACAGGAAAGAATAAGACCATTAAGGTTAAAATAATAATTGCAAAGGCTAAGTGATAAAAAGAATACTTCAAAACACACGTGCCTTTTTAAGTATGTAAGCAGGTGTGTGTATGCTAATTGCCACATGCTGACTGTGGTCTCCTTTATTAGCAGTCTCCAGGCTCCCTCCATATGAAAGGCACAAGGCAGCCAGCTCACAAGCAGTTTGCTCCATATGGGGACTGTTACCATGCACGTGTGTTGGTGCTCCTCCTTTATATCTTCATTAATCTTTAGTGCAATTACTCCTCTTGCTACATTACTATTGATGTGTGTCTTGAGACGTCGTATTTCCAGCGCCTCTTGCAGTGCAGGACTGATGGAAGCTCTGGTGTCAAGTCAGGTGACAACATCAAGATGGGGCGTGCGTGTGTGTTGTTTTTTTGACTGTCCTTCTCACTAAGTCTGAAGTGACTGCCAAATTCAGGGACACAGAGGGAGACAACCTGGCTTTAGTAAGGTTTGTTGAGGACACAACAGTGCCAGAGGGGAAACTCCTGTGTAAAAAAGTTGCTGATAATCAGCCCTTGGGGCCGGTCAATCAAAGGGCACTAAGACTCGCTATATATAAGCACTTACTGCGGCCTAAGCTCCAAATCTGTTACAGCTCTAGAGGATGGACATACTATAAATACACTGTCTGACCATAATTATCCACATATCTATTCTTTTCCTCTCTAATTCAGAAACTCTAAATCCAGACTACAAGTCAGCATAAGTATCACAAACATGCTCACAATAGTAGCCCTTATTGATGTCCTCTCTCCCAATAGCATCCTATGTAACAGACGTGATCTTAATCTCACCAGTGTAAATGAGCGTACATAAAACCCTCTCACCCTATATTAAGCAATTCAAAGCATTTCCTCATTTAGAAGCCTATTGGGCTTTCTTTAAAGTGCTTAGCCTAATCTTGGCCCTATTTGACTATAAATAACAAGCTGGGTACGCTCGACACAGTGAAAGAAATGCTGTGCTTACTACAATGAGCATCAGCTGAAGAGTTCCCCAGGGATATAGGTTGTCTGTAATACTGAATACTAAGAGCTGAGAAGCTACTGTGTCATACTGTAATTATTACGTTGCCTCTTCCTGTAGTTAAAAAAAAAAAAATCAGTAGAATCAGTTAAACTGATGGTTTGCCTAGAAGCTATTTGCTTTATTGTGAACTAATGACTCGTATATCCTGAGTAAAAATAATAAAAAAATGTACATCACAAATAAGTCAGCCTCTGTAAGTTTTATTTCAGATGCATCATTGCTATACTGCACTGAAAGTGGTTCATTACAGTAAACTGCTAAATTTGGTTGGTCCTTGTCATCGAGCTAGTGCAATCTGAAAATCATTAACAAATTAATAAATAATATAGTTGATATCAAAGCACCTGACTGCCTGACCAAAGCATTACCTTGATATCGCATGAGTTGTATTTCATGTGATCTTTATTCTAGAACTTGAAGCTAGGGTCACAGGAAACTGTGCCAAATCGCTGTCGTAACACACTAATCAGCTTGGCTGAGCGGGCATCCATGGATATAAAGTAAACCAAATGTGTAAAAGTGTGACAGACCAAATGTGTCAGGGTTGTAACTATACTTGTCCAGGTCAGTACCCTGTGAAGGCATGTGGCCAGGGCCACTCTTGGAATAGTATTATAGACTTGGTTAAGTGCTATTAGTGCCTAAGCGGCATGACTAATGGAATGTCTGTGTCAAACAGAGCCAGGTCATTGCTGTATTGACTGCCAGTGCCACAGAGGGAATTCTCAATTCGGATTACAGTGTTTCTTCTCAATGAACATATCTCAGGGGTTACTGTGTGTGTGTGTGTGTGTGTGTGTGTGTGTGTGTGTGTGTGTGTGTTTTAAGTCAGAACCTTATTTTCAAGACATTTGCATCTTTCTATTTCTTCTACTGTGCGGGTGTAAAACAACCTTTTGATCATTTGTTGTGTTGACAACACTAGGATAGAACAGGATCAAGCATCTTCAAGCGTTCATAGGGTTGGGTGTAGGCTGGAACCAAGATCGACTTGTAAATCGCCTTTGGACTCAGCTCCCTCTTCACAACAGTCCAGTTAAAGGATTGCTGTCAGTGCACCATACCAGACAGATCTCATTATCTCTCACACCATACCACAACAGGTCCTCATCAGTGACCTCCACCAAAGAGACTGGCAAGCAATGGTGCCCTGGTGGTCCAGGAGTTGGGGTGCAGACTATGGATTTCAGTGCTCCTGACAAGCATCCAGCTGAGGACTGTAGCTATCTGTACTTCTCCCTGACTAACTTCATTTCCTCTGGTCTCTACATTAACTGTTGATAATCTAATAAAAGATTAATAAAACTGCCACAAAGAATTATTTGAAGAAACAAAAAAACACTTGTCTTGCAAGTCTTCCTCTCTCACCAACAGACTTGCAAGTTCTGATTGGCGGTGATATATACACAACCTTCCAGACTTTCCATTTCCAGAGCAATTCAATACGGTCTGGGACCAACATGCATTTTTGTTGGAGTAACTGACAAGGTCACTAGGTATGAGAGCTTCTCCTGAAACAAGGATATAAGGAGACAGACTACTGGCACTATGAGAGACACAATAGGGATGTCATGATACCAAAAATTACAGTTCATACCAGTACCTGTAAAATGCCACAACTCTTGACATCCAATTAGAAACCACAATAAAAATAAGTAATACATAAATCTCATTTCCTTCAGCACACACACACACGCTCACATACACAGTTCCTTGTACTCAGAGTGCAAACAGGAGTTTTAAGTTTATGGACGTTGTGAAAGACAATTTTGAAGGACTTACTTTTCTCTAAAGGTAACTTAATATACTGCAAAAAGGCGACAGAGACTGAACAGTAAGGACTGTAGCCTTCTACTATGAGCTATGGTATTATTACATAGCCTAGTCACAATAGCCTTTTGCCATTGTAAGAGTTGTAGTTGGCTACACAGCTATGCCAGCTGTCCCAATCAAAAATGCTGGGAAAACAATTAAATGTGTATTTCCAGATAAGGACAACAAGGATAACAATTTGGATACATTATTAATGCAACATTAACACGAACTGAAACTTACTCACCTTGAATTATTTGAACAAATCTGGATGTCATTGAGATGCTTCCTAAGTTAGAAGTGTTTCCTCCTTTCATCTTAAAGTTGGATGGAACCGTTTACATATTATTTTTTATTATTTAATTTACTTTAATTAGCCCCAAATGCAAAGTAGCCTATTTCCATACAGAACTCTTACTGTTTATTTTTTCAACAAGCCACAGAGGAAACGTCGCTTGATTTGCAGCCGTACTTCTCACTGTTACACATGGGGTACATTACACACGGGCCTAATTTACAGTGGAGCAAGCCAGAGCAGTGCTGAACCCAGATTGGGGCTGGCACATTTTGACTGAATCTAGCTCTTCACCATGTAATGTGTTCTGTCATTTTTATTTATTTTCTTAGAAGTCACTCATAAATCGCTTTTTTGGCTATTGTGTATGCAGTTAAAAGAGACAGAGCAAAGGAGAGAGACGTCAGGTGAACTTTCTGTGCTAATCATTTGAGTCACATTATGTGAGCAGCTGCGATTTGAATCAGGACATGTTCAGAAAAAGAAGAAAGAATTTGGAATCATTTGGAAGAAAAATGTCTGTGAAATGGTAAAATGCATTGGCTAAATTAGGATGTGCATGTGCAGGTCTGACACTGTCCATAGCAATGACACTGAGCAAATACAATTGACAAAGACAGAGAGACAGACAGAAGACATTGCTTAATTTCTCGGCTTGCAGACAGATTACTGAAGGTAACTCACAGGCCTGGTTTCAGAGGAGGTTCGACCTATTTTCTTAACCCATTTGAGCTTCCAAAGGGAGTTGATTCATTAAGGTCTCTGAATCACTCTTAGTCTGGCCCTTAACCCATAAATCATTTTTAAAATACTTTTTCTTACATTAAACTTAATTTTTAAGTGAAGCTATTAGATTTTAGCTTATGGTTAATGCACGTGTTGCCATGTAAATTCCACAGATCTTTATCAAAATCCTGATTACTATATAGCAACAAACTATGAATGAATGCACACTCCCAACAATGAAGCAAACTTATTCAGCAAGCTTCTCTGTCATTGTACCTCAATGCCCTGCTCAGCTTATCGTAGTTCATTTGGGGTTTGCACTTCCTGGCCCCCCATAGCCGGGCCACTTCATCTGGGTCCTTGATAACAAACTCGCCATAGTCTCCCTGCCAGGCAATGACATCTTGATACTCTTCTTTTCTGAGCAGCTCCAGGATGAAGTGCCACAACTGGATCTGCCTGGACCCAGGACTGGACTCAGGCTTGTAAGCCCAGTCAGGGAAGGCGAACCCTGTAAAGAAAAGAAAAAGAGAGTGGAGGGTTAGTGTGTTCGCTGGAACATAATGAAAAAATGTGGACGATGATATGGAGCGTACCTGTTGCGAGGAAAATGCAGTACAAAAACCAAACATTATTGTTTATATACTGTATACTGTATCTTATAGAGAAAAACTGGGTGACATAATTCATATGAAGCCTGACAAATCTTGCTTGGCTTTCTAAAGTAATTTAGACTATTGAAATCTGCTTTGAAGCAAGAAAAAAAAAACTTAGAAAAGATAAAATTAGGAGTGGGCAGCTGTAGCTGTTGTTTTTTTTTATGTGAGTGAAGTCTATTCTGAGATAGATAACACAGAGCAGGGCAGCTCGGTCAAGCAGCGTCTCATCATTCACGTTAGATTGCATGTAGTTGTAAAGCCAGGAACAAGTAAAGAGATGAGAAAGAATAAAGCAAGAGATCTCCAGAATGAGAAATACTGTAATATGCTTCAACCTGCAGAGTTCAAGTGTGCCTTCAAGTTTAATTGTCTTCAACCTAACAATAGTTTCCAAAATGTTTACAAAAAGCTGGTTAAATCTTTGAAGAACATCTTTTACTTTACTATCAACCCTCTGTGACAGCAATTTTTTCCCCAAAACTTTTTTCAAAATGGCCAGCAGAATGTGAGAGCAAAGTTAAGAGGGTAACTGTCTGCTGGCTAACTTTTTCTGATTGCACATTTTTACACATCAGTTAAGCTGATTATACAGCACAGCTGTTGTCATTAACCTGTATTTATGTTAATTTTGTTAGACGATGTCATGACCACAAAAAAAAAAATGATTTGGTTTGGCTGTTTGTCCCACTCCTCATCAAATGTTGGGTGTAATGTTTTTTGGGGGGATTTTTGATAAAAAGAGGGCCATTTTTACTTTGTTCAGGTGTTTCACTTTGGACAGAGGTCAACTTAAATGACCTACACACATTAGTGTGGTTAAAAATTGTTTTCAGATGAAACTGGTATTTTAAAATTCAAACAGTTTAATGTAGATATCAACTAAAGCTTTTGTGCAAACCACTTTCCTCTGCTCAAGCTTACCACCTTACCACAGCAGCTCTTTACAGGAAACACACACGCACACTAAAACTACAATACTGAAAGTTGTAGTGTCAGTGGGCTCTATGGAACAGTTAGGCACATGAAAAACCTTTCCACCTCTCCTCCACCTCTTTCCTCTTGTGCAGTCATTCTTTCCTATGACCAGAGGAAAACAACATAGCCAGTCATCTCTCCTGTCTATCCCTCCATCTCTCTCCACCCTCTGCTTGAAGGAAACGCAGAGTAAGAGACACAGAACGAGACTGTAGGCGTGGGTATATGACTGTTTGTATGAGCATGTGTGTGCCCAAATGTTCAAGTTTGAAAGAGTTTATGTGCCAGTGCGTGTGTTTGAAAATGTTTGTGCAAGTCTCCCACTAACATTCTGTTGCCTGGGTGGTCAAGAAAATTTGACACGACCAAGCAAAGAAGACTATTACAGTGTAATACTCAGCCAGATATAGCCTGGACTGGATTTTATTTTATAAACAATCGCCCTCATTGCACTGATAAACAAGTGAAGAGGTGGAGTTACCAAAAAAATACCATCCATCCTGCTAAAGTTTGCAGTGTGCAATGTGCAAGTGTTTGCAATGCATTTAACTACACTGCATGCAAATAGCAACAGAGGAATAAGATATGCTGCACTAGAGATTGGGAAACAAATCATCAGATTATGGATGTGCAGGCCTGTCAGTGGATTTGTGGGATGATGGCCTGAGGCAGAGATAGATAGCCTTGATAATCTCTGCTGCACTAGACTGTTCTGACCATTTAGTCACTCTTACGTAACACTAAATAATATTGATAGCACATCTGCCAGAACATAAGTCTTTCTACTGGAGCCTTTCATCAGCATGAGTAACTACTTAACTAATTTTGCTTCTTATGCTATAGACCAATCGGAAAAGGTCACACAAAGGTTTCCATTTTTTTGTCAAAAATAGGCTGAAAGGGAAAGATAATTTCCCACGTGTCTTCTTACTCATCGCACGTAGGCTAACTATTCCTTACCACCACTTACTGGTGATTTTCCTCCAATCATAATGTGTTTGCAAGGCATGATCAATGAATCACTCAGTTGTCCCACCTACTCAAGAGTCATTTTGTGATTTAAAATTAAGATTTCTGAATATGAAATTATGTACAAGAAGCCTACACATTTTTAATATCCAAATTCCAGACAGGATTTTATCATTGCTGAATATTATGCAGATAGTAGGTGGCTAATGAGGCAGTCAACAAACAGGCTGCGCAGGCAGCTGAGCCACATTATTTTAACTACAGATTATTGTTCTTTAAAACAAACATTGCAATGTGTGAAATGACCATGGGTGTAAAAACTGCATAACCGGCGCTGTTTACTGTGTCTGTAACTTTCCAGACCTGCATATGTAGGTAGAAATTATCAGGCAAATGAAACAACACTTACCAACTGTCATTTTATTTCCTTTTTTCTCTTCCCACCCTCCTCCCCCTCATTCACATTCAGTTAAATAAACACTTGTGGCATGATCAATTCCAGAGTGAACTACAACCAAAGAGGAACACACCTCCGGCAACCATAAATATGCTGACCTGGCTGAACATGCTCCTCCACCAGTAACACATAATCATCCACACTCAAAAAACACATAGTAAACCGGCAGTGACTTTGTCAAGCATAGTGATGTGTGTGTCAAAAAGGCTTTTTGTACCGCAAGTTCTTACCAGGTGTGTTACTGTCTGCTTTTAACACAGAGGATGCTAAAAAATGGGCAAGCAAAACTGCAACAAATGATAAATGAAACAACAACATCCTGGTTTTTAAATTACTATTCCAGAGGTTTTTTTATGCGCAAATGTCAATGAATTACCTCCTGTGAATGTGCAACTCTGTCAAGATGCATCTTCAATATGTTTTTTGCAATAACTTAAGAGGTTACTATTCACACACACAAACACACACACACACACACATATTTCAGGGTCCTTAAGTGACAAGTACCCCATGTAAATACATGTGGGACTGGCAGCTAGGGGGGGACTGTGTATGAATAAAGGCAAGGGGACATTCTATATGTGAAACGATGCATGATTCACTGTCATCACCAACAGAGTATATCAAAGCAAGTACGCTGAAAAACAGAGGCATGAGCATGGAACACAGGTGTGTTTATGTGTACTGTACAAATCAATAAATCATCAGTTTACCTGTCAAAACCTTTACATCAAAGAGCCCACATGATAAGCACTGTGTGTTAGTGCCTGAGCTGAAGTGTGTGTGTGAGCATGTGCATAAGTGTGTGAGAGAGAGTGAGTGAGTGAGTGAAAGAGAGAGATGGAAAGAGAGAGAGAGAGAGAGAAGGGATTATGTTTAGAGGAATGCTAAAAGCAAGAACAGGTGTCTTTGTCCTTCCATCCACATAGAGTCCAGCCCAGGCTGAGCTCTCCTGACTCACACTGGATCAGCTATCACACATACACTCATCTGTTTCATCAGTCTTGTGCAACTGACAGGAGAAATTTAGCGGGAATTTTTTTTTTAATCTTATTGTTTGAGGGCACAGTCTGTATAAAGTTGTGTGTCAGGATGAAAAAAGTAAGAGAAAGAGACAATCAGCAGGGAAGAGCCTGTAGAGCACGACCTTACCCCCTCCACCATACTTAACCTCTCTGACCTCAACTCTCCCTCTCTTTAGCTCCTTTTCCCCCTTCCCCTCCTCCCTCCCGAGGGAGACACCAGATAGCCATTACCACATGCATGTGCAAGCCTAACACTCTCTCACTCACTCTCTCATACAGACACACATACACACACACACACACAAACACACACGCACGCTCAAATCAATAATGTAGAGCCTAATGTGGAGGGGTTGACGATCGGGGTGTGTCTAATCTCTGCCTTGGGACACTAGAGAGTGCAAGTGCGTCAAGAGGTGAGTGTGTTTTTGTGTGTTTATGTGTGTGCGTTGTGAGTTAAGACAAGTGAGGGGGCAGGTGGTAGAAAGTGAAGCAAGGGGGACACAGAGGAGGATGATGAAGGGAGGGAGTACAAGAGGAGGGAGAGGAGGGTCAGAGTGAAAGAGAAGAAGGCAAGACGAGAAGGGGTGAGGACTAGGACAAGCGGGTAACAGAGAAAAGAGAGTTGGAGAAAAGAGACGGGGGGGTTGATCTGGGAAACAAAAGTGGGAAGAGAGAGAAAGACAGACAATGACAATGGTGGGAGAGGAGAGGGGGTGGATGGAGGGAGGACAAGAGGAGGGGGGGTTGAGGGAGGGATGAGATCATAGCTCGTCTGGTAGTCTGTTGTCATCCGGATCAGATTGCTTAGTCCCTCCCCTCCTTCTTCCCTCCATCCCCTCCTCCTTCTCCTCCTCCTCTTCTCTAGGAGTGCGGATGCCTCTTTTCCTCTGTGTGATCTCGGTGGCAGGCCCTTAGCAGACTTCTAACATTGCTGCTATTCCAGCTATGTGCGCTGCTCACCAGTCCAACAATGACCTCCACTCTCATACACACAGCGAGAGCAGAGAGGGGGCAGAGGTGGTGAAAGCAACTGAGTGCCAAGAGTGTGAAAGAGAAAGGAGAGAAAGAGTCAGAGAAAGAGACAAAAGACTAAAAAGGAAGAAGCAACCTGGTGCTGATCTGCAAAGAACTGAATACAGTGAAGCCTGAGTTAAAAGCAACAGCTTAGTCAACTTTAATATATAATGTTGCCCCAATTGTCTGTATACGCTTGCTGCAGTTCGACACAGTACACATAAGTTCTTGTCCTTTTTCTTAGAGTTCATAATTCATTTGTTATGTTGCTGCAGTTTATATCATCAGTCAGTTTTGGCTTGTCTGTGTTGTGTTCTTTCAAAAGCCCTTCTGACAACTCTGTGTTTGAAAACTATAAACACAGCTTGAAACATTTTTGAGCTGAATCAATTTCGTTTGACCTAGATGACAGTTTAAGATACCCTGTGGAGTTTTTCACCACTTGCAGCACTATTGTGCAAGAAGAGGCACATGCATGTTTAAGACAAAATATACATTCCTGCTGCCAGTTTAATGCTATAAACAATAGTGAACAATAGTAATGCATTAAAAAAATTCAGCAACATGCCAGTAAAGGCAAGGAAGAAGTTAAATACTAGCAAGCAAAAATGAATGCAAACAATGCTGGTTAAAAAAAAACAACTTTGCAAGTGTTTTTTGAGTATGAAAGTGCAGCTCTCTCTCTGGGCATTATTATTTAGTTTCAAAACCACCACACATAAAAAAACATTTGTGAACAGAAAAACATGCCTATGAGGGTGCATTTCTGCAGCCCTTTGACTATAGGGCTGAGACAAGTTGAGCCCACACTGACATTGTCATTTTGTGGGAAACACTGAGTCAACATATGTATTAGACCTAATCGATACACATGTGATGTTTTGTTTACAAGAAAACTCCATAAGTATTTAACCGAACAGATCTGGGTTTTGGTCTATAATAAGAGCGATATAATGAAAAAAAATTTTTTTAAATTAACAATTGCACAGCCTAAGAGAAATGACAGACTGGATCACTGACATTGCATTGAAGTGTGAAAGGAGAGCAAGAGCTTATGGGAAAGAGGCAGAGACAGACGGGCAGTCAGACAAAGTAGTAGAGTGAGAAAAGAGATGAGGAGGAGAGATTCCCAGAGCTGTGAGTCCTACTCAGCAGCAAATCAACTGACAGGCTTGTGCCAAACTAACAGTGAAGTTGCAGACTCAGGGTTTTTATATAGGGCCAGGCCTCTGAACAGCCATTAGTGGCAGTTGGCTAGCACCGTACTACTTTAAACCAACTCAGCTTTAGCGTGGAAGTGGGAAAGAACCAGTGCAAGTGCGTGTGTGTGTGGGGGAGGTCGCTGTCGGCTCTGAGAGTCTGTAAAAGCACTAAAAATTGAGATACAGTCAGCATTTGCCTCTAATGCGTTCATTCAAAGAATACACAGAGTTGTCTTTGTCACAGATGCTTTGATGAGTGAGACTGCCCGAAGTGAAGCCTGAAGAGAAAAGAGGACAGAAATCCAAGTCCGGGGGTTGGAATGAAGGGATGGAGGGATAATAAAAGACCTGGAAGGTGAGACAGAGAAAGTAAGAGTAAAAGGAGGCGGAATAAGGGTAGGATGGGCTCCATATGAAGAGGGGGAGGAGGAGGGTAATCAGAGCCTATACGCCTGAATCCAAAAGTGTCTGGACTCTTCCCACTAAGTCCATTAAAAATTCATTAGGGCCAATACTTGAAGAAGACTAGAGAGTGAGACACATTAAGAGGCAGACAGGGACATAGGAGAGTGACAGAGAAAGGAAAAAGTTTGGGATACGAGAGATCTTTGAAGAAAAAAGGAAAAAAAATTGAAAGGGGACTCTCAAAAACTATCTACAATCTCAAAAAAAAAGTCTATTAAAAAAAGTGAGAAAATATTTAGATGTCGCATGTTTTGTACTTTGAAATTATTATAAGCTGCAAAAAACAATCAGCTAAATGTCTAAAGTATGCTTATTAGAGAGAATCAAATTAGGGCTGCAACTAACAGTTACTTTCATTAAGGATGAACTGGTGGTAATTTTCTCAGTCAAATTACATATTGTCTAGTTTAAAAACGAAACATCGAAAACATCATGACATTTTGACATATGGAACTAAATGTTTAAAGCTGCCATCAATGGAAATGTTTAGTACAGATGTAGATTAGCAACAGTTAATAACTGCTGACTGTTAGGCAAAGTTTCCATTTTAATTTCACACCGGTTTGTTTCGGCAGAATTTGAGCCAGACAATGATGAACAAGTAGGCAAGTCATTTGTAAAATAACACAAGCTTGTGATCAATGTGGTTTTAGTGTGGTAGCATGCAGAATAGGTTTTACTGGTTTGTAAATGACCATCTGATGAATTGTGGGTTGTTGTGAGTAATCCAGATGGAGACTCATTTCCCTTGCAGGAATCGTGTTTGGAACAGTCATGCAGGCTGCCTCACCTGAGTGCCAGGAGGGGTTAAACACATCACGGACAAAAACATGTTTGCTTAGCAGGCTACTTAACCATTCTTAGGGGTCACCACAATTTATATTTTCTATAGGCTCTTCTTCAGTACCATATAGCTGCAAAGGACAGAAACAGAAATAGAGAGAAAGAGCAAGAAGAGAAGAGAGTGCTTTGTGGCCTTGGAGGGGCCAAAAATAGCGCCACACACACTTACACACACTGGGGTTATTGTTCAACAGTGAGAGAGCAAGAGGGAGAGAGCAAGAGCACACAACATGGATGGGGAGAAGAGGGGAAGTACAGAAGTGCTGAGGGAGAAAGAGGAGGCAGTGATGAGGGAACAAGTGGGACAGAAAATGAGAAGGACATGACGTAAGTTGAACAATTTTGTCTCTCTGCCTCTTGCGGCTCACTGCTGAATAGCTCGTCTTCCAGTGAACAGACAAACGTCTTTTCCAGGAAATTGTAGGGGAGGAGCAAGAAAGGGGAAATAAAAAGGCACGTCCATAGGGATCTTCTCTTCCAGTACAAGCTCCTCTCTTACAGCTTTCCACATCTAGTTCACATGCAGGACTACTTGAGTGTAAACAGTTTGTTTAGTCCCAATATGGCTCAGATACCCATTACTTGAAGAAAGGCTTTGAAGTGTGTTTGTGCAAGTGTGTTTCAGAGTTGACTTTGAATGCAGAAACTCTAAGCTCACATGTGGTTTGTCAAATGACCAAGCACTTTATTAAGAAACAAACTTACATGTCCACTGTTATCCTTTCAGGGTCGTTGTTTGGCATATTTTAGACATTAGACTACAAATTACACCCCTGCTGAGAGCTAACTACTTTTCACATCCATTTATTTCAGTGTATTATGACAATCAACTTGCAGAGATTTAAATTGTAAGAGAAAGATAATCTAAACAACAGGTGGTTGGAGCACTCTATCCAAGTTAAATTAGCAAAGTGTATTAATTTCTCTTTAAGAGATTTGAAATTCCTTATTTTGACAGATCCAAAGACAACTTTGATCAGACAAGAGAGCAGTTAAAAGTTAATTCACAATAAAACAATGAAATGAATGCAATCCTCTGTCTGCCTGAGAGGTGGAGGCAAAAACGCACATTATTGCATGCTTTAAAGTGCAAAAAAAATCGAATATATACTTGATTTTCAGTTAAGGGACAAAAATGTGCAAAAAAAACTTGCGCATCTATTAAGACCGAGAATAAAAAGAGCAACTGATCAATCACTGCTTAAAAAAACTCAATGAATATTTGATCACCTGAGAGGGGTTGCCTGTTTTCTGAGGCTTAGAATGTTGGTGAGAGCTTGTGAGTGGTCTTGTTTCTAATCACATGGGACAACATACTATACAGCCCATGTAACTAGCAACATGTACACACAACAGGTAGTTCTTCACCTGGGAGATCTAAGAAAAGACAAGCACACATACATACAAACACATGCACCTACCCAGTTTTTTCACACGGGAACTTGAAGATTAAAAGAGTAAAAGTCACTGGCTGTCAAAAATGCATTTAGGAGTAGCACCATGTGAACAAAAAAAACACTGAGTACAGTCCACGCATAAACACAAAGAGACCTAAGGCACTACACCTGATGCACTCTCAGGTGGGCTGGACAACTGGACTTAACTCTGTAATCATACTGATAAACAAGCCTGGTGAGAGAGTTTGTGTTTGTGTGTGTACGTGGTCCCCAGAGAGTCTTAAGTACAGCAGAATAATATTTTGTCAGCTAGCGAAGAGTCCTATTGCTCTCAGGGTGCTGTTAGGTATATTTACACTCACCAAAGTGATGCACTGCTCCCAGGACATTAACCTCTCTCAAGATACACACATACTGATTTTACATGTCGCAGAAGCACAGGCCAAGATGCAAAGGATGAGTGTATTGAATAAAAGTTGTATTATGTATGCTGAGTAGTTTTAACTTGTCATATCCATGTGAACCATGATGTGCTGGATGACTGTTTGGCTACCATCATAATATTTGGCAGGCAAAGTCCTCTGAGGACCATGAAAAGCATTTTAGATTTGGACCCAATGTTTAGAATTGTTCCTGAACTCAAGATGTCTTCTTACAATCAGTACTGATCTGAAAGCATTGTTTTTTGTAATCTCTCAAATGTCAAATGTGTGTAACCAGCTCCTCACTGCATAGGACTCATTAAAATAGATGAGACAATACATTGCTGTGGTAGGCCACTGTGACTGAAGAACAGTAAGATATGGCAAAATCTAAATGCTTTAAATCAACACTGATGTTAAACCTGACATCTGGCTAAAACCTAATCTGCATAATCACCAGCTGTGCAGATAACATGATCAGGCAGATCAGACCTGCAATTCCTTGTTTTAGGCAGTTATGATACCTTTCTTATGTCTCTTTTAATTTTCAGCCCATGATTCAACATTTTTTCCATAAAGTTTATGATAAAATGTCTTCTGTGTACCATTTTATTTTATTTGGCACTGCAACCACCTTGCAAGTTGTATTCTTATTTTATATTTACATTGAAATGTGTCTAAACAAGTTGATTCTCTCATTAAAAAAAGGCTTTAAATTGTTAAGTAAGTGGTGCTCTTGTGTATTTTTCCCATGATAGACTTTTAATCTACATCAAAGTAACTTTTAGGGGAAAGCTGTAAAGACCTGACACAGCCATGTTACAGGCCACAGACGCCTCTCTTCTCTTTCACTCTGTCGCCCCACCTCACAGGCTGGTGTTAATGTACTTCTATGGCCAACAGCTTGGCAGAAAGCTGCCAGCTGACACTTCACCTCTGGTTCAACAACACGTTGCCTACACTCACTATGCAGTGTAAGAGTCCATTTGACCATGTGTGCACCTCTTTGTGTAGGAGCACATAAGGGTTTTAGACATAATCTCAATATCCATAAAATGGATACTATCTAAATTTTATTTAAGCTAGCAAGAATCAAGCTTAGCTTTAAGGTATTACACAATTAGTCCTTTTAGCAATCAGCCAAATGAATTATGGATCATTTTGATCATCTTCAGACATTTCTTTAGAAAAAGTGTCAAATATTTGCTGGGTCTGGCTTTTGAGAATTGAGGGTGTGATGTTTTTTTGTTATACTTGACAGTTAACTGTCATGTTTAACTTTGTTTTTGAAGCTACTTGATGAAATAAGTTTACAATGTCATGTTTATAATGAACATGTGACATTGTCAAATTGTAATGGGCACATCTCAACATTTTCTGACATTATACAGATCAAAATGGAAATGATACTATAAAAAATAACCAGCTGATTATCTGCTAAAATTAATCAGATAGACCAGAACTGTAGATTGTAATTGTAAATTGTAATATCTTAATATGAGAATTTAGCCCACACGGCCTAGCCATTAAGAACAAATAACAGTGGGTATACAAACTGCAGTCAGACTATCACTGTGTGCATCTCAGGTCAACAGGTGGCTTTGTCTAATTGGTGTAAATTAGACATGACATTATCAAAGTAAAAATAAAATTAAGGTGTGTGTGTGATCAGTGTAAGTGTGCGCTTGTGTCTAAGAGATAGGTGGTATCTTTGGGAGGTGGTTTCCTGGAATGTGTCACTACAACGGGACAGGATGTTAGCAACTGTTTTGCACCACAACAACAGGTCTGTTTCCTGTGTGTGTGTGCGTGCATGTCCAAGCATATCATTTTTGATAAACGATAAAATCTGGCTAGAATCAAAACCCAGTAAGGCAATACAGAGACAAGGATAGAAAGACTGTTAAAAACAGCCTGCTCAATCAACTGACAATAATGACTTCTACTTAAAAAAAATATGCCTTCAAGGTATAAAAAGTGAAAAGATCAAAATTATCATGAGAATTAAAAAATGATGCACACTTTTCACTAATCAGGGACAAAGTTTAACATTACAGGATCCTTTTAAATCACAACAGGAACAGTTTCAGATTATTATTTGTTTGTAACCATAGGTCATAAAGTGACAGTCATGCAGTCCAGCTTGTCATTTGCTAAATAAAAGTAATGCTTAAATTCATACTTAAAAAACCCTTTTCACTCACAGCATCCTGAGGAAGGTCTCTTTTGGTCGCCCATCAATAGAATGCATTTTCTGTCAATGGGCAATGGGACACCGTTTCTAACTCTGACTCAGACCATGTGCTACGACTCACCTGTACATCCAGTTTACATACTAACTTGGATGTCAATGTGACAACAGGTACCACCGAGGAGCTACAATTTAAACATAAATGACAATGCACTGTGAGCTTCAACCTGCTTTGAAGATAAACTGAGCAAGAAAAACAAGTCCACAATAACAGCTACAGACTAGAACACCCTATGTGTGTATATTAATGTGTGTGAGCGTGTGTTGGTGCTGACTCAGTGCGTGCGTGTGTGTTTGCAATTCAGCCTTCACAACGCAAACTCTCCTCCATTCTCTTGCCTCTCTCTCCATCTCTCTCTATCTCTCTCTCTCTCTCTCACTGTCTCCTAGCAACGAGACACTTAGGGCCTAAAAATAACCCCCCAGAAATGAACAGAACAAAAAAATAAAGCATAAACGGGCAATTAATCCTTTCAAGCCAGGAACACGGACTTAAATAGACCAGGTATTACAAAGGGAAGAGCACGGCAGGAGCAAGTGAGCGAGAGAGACACAGAGAGAAAGAAGTGGGAGGCTGAATATGCCAGCAACAGGTAGTTGTCAGGAGACAGAGTTCTGCGCTACGTGACAGTGTGTGTGCATAAAGTGTGTGTGTGCCCACTAGCTTCGGCTGGGAGCACGACAAAACTTTTCCACCATATCCAAAATCAGGGACTGCTCGAGGCAAACAAGGCAGCAGTGTAAACCGACTATGTGGCCCTGAAACAAGCTGGCAACATGTTCTGTGTTAAACAGAGTTTGAAGAGGATAACTCGCTGCACGTCAAAAGACTCTGCAAGGCCTCTCTCTCTTTGACGGAGAGCACTTTTGTTGTGATTTTCTCCTCTTCTTCCTACAACATTATGAAATAAACAATGTTATGAAACAAGCAAAAGACAACTGAGTCATGTACACTCACACACACACACAGAGGCCTGCTGTCTAGCGTCTGAAGCCGACACATTCCACAGTGGATTAACATTCTAGATGTGTGACGGCAAGTGAGAGACAAAGCAGCCAGACACATGATCTTTATGCCAGACATCTAAGTTCAGGAGGATTGGTTTTATTTATTTATTTTTGTTTTATTTTATTATGCTTATCATTTTGTTAAGTTGTTGTTTTTTTAAAAAAAAAAAAAATAAGATTAGGGCTGTACAATGTAGGCCAAAATATAATTTCGCAAATTTTATCTAAATTTCCAAAATGTAGTTGTAGATTTATGACTTAAGTGTATTTAAGTCCCTCTTTGAAGTCAGCTGTTACCATGGCTCTGATTTTAGGCAGACAAAAAAAGTTAGTGAGTGATAAATCTCAGTCTGTAGACTACGCATCTGACTATACCTGCAGTTTGTGTAAGTACTGGGGCCGTTGATATAGAAATAGATGTGTTATGTGACATGTTTTAAGGCGTAGTAGCTGATCACTTCCTATATCCCTGACAAAAGTCCCATAAAATGCAAACATTGGATGAGACAGATTTTTTTTAGTGCCCTTAAATTTTTACACCTTTTTTTCAGGTGACAGGTGATGTCGAGTAAGTGATGAAACTTCTAGCTGTTCAGTATTCGATGGTCTTGGCCCACACATTTTCTCTCATTTCCAGAATAGCCTCACTACATTCAATAACTTTGCAAACTGCTTCAGCTTTTATCTTCTACCAATTCACTGTTGCCATAAAACAGCAGCAACAGTTTTCCAGTTTGTTCTTTATGCACCACACTTCAGATGGTGTGGCTCTGACCTATACCAATCTTTTAAAGCGATTTATTACAATTTAACAATTAAATTATTTCCTTATTGATTGTCCAGATAAATCTGTCTGGTGGTAGGAAAATTGCTTATCTTCTAAACTGGTGACCTGCCACTTGCCCAGTGTATGTTGGATTAATGTAATTCAAATAAGCGGAAGGTATCATCTCCCCTTTTCTAATAGAATCTAACTGTATGTAACAGTGAGCAGTCCTGGTTAAAGTGTTTATTTATATGCTGATGCTATTTACTGGTCTGTTCACCGATTCTGAATGCTCTGGTTTGGTGGCTCTGAGGCAGTGGCATGCTTTTATTTAAAAAGATACCCTTAGGTTACTACCATAAATATGTTAACTCATGCAACAAAAACTTTTTATCCTTTAAGAAAGACTTATTTTCTTATCATGTTTTAACGTTCACACTTAAATCACAATGGAAGAGTTTATGAGTGCTCAATTCATACATAATAGGATTTTGAAATTACTAACATTTTTCTCCTTATGAGGGGAGTTCTTGTTCAAGCAATCAAGAGAGTATCGTTGCGAACAGTTCTTATAGATATGAACATGCAATTTGAGATACATTTATAATGGTTAGAGGATGTCTGCAAGCAACATTAAGCATGCAATTCATGATGGTCTGTTAGTAATTTGCCTTAATATTTGCTGCAGAGCAGGAACTGGCTTACATAATTTATATTTCATCTTTAAGTAGTGCATCTCAAAATGCACTTTTACATACAACTAAACAGAGCAGTACATTAGTTGCAATGACATAAACTGTGTTCACATCTTGTGGATAAATGCTAACCGATGATTAGACTGAAATGTGTGGTACCTATCTGCTTTGTTTTTGTTAATATGTTTTAAGTCAGTTAACAAAGAATCTAACTAAAAAGCACTTCCTAAGGATGATGTACTAATGGTCAAACACAGAAAGACATGTTATATTTTTGTTAATCCATGTTATAGATTGCTCAATGCTCAATGCTGCTGTCAATCAGGGAAAGTTAGAGTTTATGTTTTGTTTCTACTACCTGCCTGAATAACATGGCAATTATACAAAGTGCTCTGAAGTTTTAAAAATTTATATTGTGTTTTCTTTCTTTGTTCTTTCAATTTTGTGTTAAAATGCTGGATGAATATAACAGCAACACAATGAGAAATATTCTATCCATAGCTTATCAATGGCTTAGGTATCAGTTGTAAGCAATCTCCAGTTTTTGACATCATTAATGCAACACTTTTGGCCTTTTCTTGCCACCAGAGCTTTCATTAGTCAGCCATCTCTCACTACAATTAATGCCAACCAGATCTATGTCCAGCCCTAATAAATTCCTGGTACTCCTGTTAAGTATGCATTAATTTTACTTTTTAATGTAGCTTGTTCAGCTAATGATTTGTTTGAAATTCTGAAGCCACAGGGGGGAAAAAACATCACACACATCTTCAAAAACTCAAATGGGACGCCTGTGGTTGCACTACACAAGTGTGTTTGTGTGTGCCTCTTGTTATGAGCTGTGTGCTGTTGTTCAGACTAGAGGTGAGAGTGAAATAGGTAACGAGCTCTGGGGAATCGTGTTTTTCTCTAGTACTGCTCCGGCACCGCTAACTGTAGGGATGATGGCTTCTATTCATATGGAACTCACTGTGAGTAAAACAATCACATGGTGCATGCAGTTATGTAGAACGTAGTCTGAAAAACAAAGGGAACTGTAGGATAAAACACAAGCAGGAGTTTTCTAGAAAACAAATACATACTTTGGTAGTCTTTGTATGCACAAAAAAAACACCTGAATACCACTTGCTGACCAAATCAGCATGCTTCCATCCATCAAATAAGCATTCATTCACACTATCTTGAAGGCTATGTGCTCATCAGGGTGGGATAAACCTTACTTAAGGGTGAAGAGAAGGTCTGGTAGCCTTAAACAAGCCCTTGGGTAACGAGTTAACAGGGGACAGCGGCAGCTTGCCAACCAGCATTGTTGTCCTTAACACTTTCCTGCTGCTTGGGGAAGAGCAGCATTGAGCTGTGAACAACATCCAGCTTCCAAAGTGCTAATAGATGGATAATTACAAAAATTAAGGATGGGAAGTTTCTCAGCAGCATTGCAACAAGAGTTGTGTGAAAGAGACTGCAGCTAATAGGTCTGTTTTGCTAAACTAAAAGGGAGGTCTTTAACAGACATAATTTATCAAAGTTTGGACTGGGACTTTTATCAGATATTTATTCCAAATCATAATTTGATCAATGAAAAATAACTGCTGGTGCTACAACACAGTTCAAAGACAAAATTTAACTTCACAAAACAGCTAAGAATGTTGTAACTGACAACTGAAGAAAAAAGGGGCCAACAAAGGAGCACAATGACAAACAATCAACAGCTTTAATTACTTATGCTGCTCCTTAGTGCATTCAGTTCATTTCACACTGGCCCACAAACCCAAAACAGTTCCAACAACAAAGCAAATCATGTACATAGTAAGTCTCGGGCACTGGTAGACTTTGTGCCCTCAGTAGTTCCTGTGCGTCAGCAATGTGTGTGAATAGCACCAAAAATACACACTGCTTTGCTAAGTCCCATCAACCTATTCCTTCCTCCACTTCTAGTCTATTTCTCCATCAAACCCCCATCCCAGCCCTGCTCACCCCTCCCATCTGTACGTCAACCCTGTGTGTTTTCCTGCCATTCTTCTATCGCAGCTAATTTTAGATGAAGGAAAAAGCTTTGTCCACATCTGCTAGTCATTCTTTAAGAGGTTAGTGTGTGTGTGCTTGTGTGTGTGTTTTTCTACAAAATGTGTGTTTGAGAGTGTACAAGAAGGGAAATTGAGAAAAGGTCAAAGGTAGAGAGCAATGGAAAGATGGATAAAAAGACAAAAAGGTATAAAACAATCAGGGTAAAGACAGAGTTACTGTCACAACCAGAACAAATGTCCATCATGACTAAACTACAATCATTTAGACTTGGAGTGTTTCCTCTGCATTTACTTGACAGTGGTGAACCACAAGAGCAACAACCTGCCATCACAAGTAAAGAGAATGCAAAAAAACTAAACATTATAATTTAGCTCAATTTGCTCCCAAAAAGCAAAGAAAAATGTTGCAGAGTGCTTGAAACCAGTGCTCTCTCTTTAATGTTCATAAATCCACTAAATGGGAATAATTTGTATTCTGGAACAAAAGATAGAGGGAGAACACACAACCCATAGTTTTCGCATGCTGCCCACAGAAGAAGTTACAACTTTATGTGATATCCACAAGATAACTCTTTGTGTAGTAAGAGTATAGTTTGAAATGCAATCCTTTTCTTCAAGGGTTTTGATACTAGTTTAAAGTCAAAATTAATAGAATCTTGCCCTCATCTGATAGAGTAACAAAAGTAGTTTGAAACCAAATCAAATAAATTTGAGGCATTGAATATGAAAAACACACATAACTAATATCTCATTGACACTGACTACTTGTTTGTCGTGACAGTTTGGTTCTTAGTGTAACTTACTGGCTCATTTGCCGAGACATAAAACTTGCGAGAGTGGTGTTTACAGTGGTGAGTCATTGGAAAGGCAACAACACTTGCTGCCGAATTTGATAAATTCAACTTTCATCATTTTGTCATGTTGCACACAGATTCTAAAAATATCAGATTTATGTCTGAAGGAGGCTGCATGTGTCCACTGTAAAAAGTGTCCCAAACAAAGACGCCTATTGTCTCGACTGGTGTGGGGTGACATGGTCGTCTTTCACTCCAGTGGACAGAGCGATGTCCGGGAAAACATGCTGTTACAGACACACACATAGACAAACTCATAGACAAACATACACATGCACAAACAAGATCCTGGCAATTACCACTGTGCGTCACAGTGGGCTGTGAGGGGGACGGAGAGGGCAGAGCGCAGCGTGTTTATGTGTGTGTGTTTATTCCATCGTAAACAGGGACAAGAGACACATGCCGTGTCACCGCCTGTCACCACTTTCTCTTCTTCCCCTACTGTTCAAGCCCTTAACTCAGTTTCTCCTGTTTTCCCATCAACCCTAGTTCCTGTGCCCTTGGCCTTCTCTTGCACCCCTTTGCCACCTTCTTGCCTCTCTCCTTCTCCTCCTCCAACCCTCACTCCACTTGGTCAGCTTGTTAAGTATGTCTCCTAAAGCTGATTAAGTAGTGTTGATCAGCCTTATGTAACATTCACCTCGCACGGACGTCGCTGCCAGCCAGCCAGCCAGCCAGCCAGCCAGCCAGCCAGCCAGCATATTGTCTTTGGCTCTAACTATGTGAGAGATTGAGAGAAATCAGAGAAGGTAATTTTGCTTCACTGAACATGACTCTGCATGGAGTATATGTATTTGAAGCACATGTAAATACACATAAATAGACACCAAACACACAAGTCTGCAACATGGCAAGTCTTCTTGGATTGGAACCAAATGCATTACATGGAGCAAATTTTGCCAAATGAGAAGAATGTGCACATCATCTCATCTTCTCAGGTGTGTGCAAATGTGTGTCTGTATGCGTGCTTTTACAGCAGGATGTGTATATAATCACTTCTTCTCCCTTAGCTAGCATGGGGCTGCCAAGAAAGACCATGCTCCGAAGACACTGCAGCAAGGGGTAGGACACACATGCCAACACGCGCGCGCACACACACACACACACACACACACACACACACACACACACACACACACACACACACACACACACACAC
>JAQNCA010000030.1:8521851-8532361 GCA_029783725.1 Acanthurus tractus
GTGTGTGTGTGTGTGTGTGTGTGTGTGTGTGTGTGTGTGTGTGTGTGTGTGTGTGTGTGTGTGTTGGGTTGGGTATGTGTGCATTTAAGGCTGGTAACTTTAATAAAAAAAAACCTTACTTTCCATTTTTGCACACTTCAGTCACTTTAATTCATACTGAGGAAAGAGGGGCTGTTTGGGGTTAGCTAGCGGACACTAGAAATGCTTTCTGTTAAACTTATATTTATTATAAAGTTTATATTTAATTAACACAATTTTGTGCAGTGTTCATGCGTAGGGCAAAGAGCCACACAATTAATTTTTTATGTTTGTCTCTCTAAAATGTATTGAATGTTATGAATTATGTTTGTTAAACACTGTTTTCTTACACAAGAAAATAAAAAAGGGTTGGAAGCACTTCTCTTTATTCTTCAGTTAGAATTTTTGGATCTATCAATCACAGGCCTCGTTTTTTTGCCTACGGTTGGCTTGAAATTTGTGACATACCAATCGGCTTGCCAGGTATATAACTGAGTGTCAGACTTTAGGGAAGCGCACAGACATCTCACCCTTGAGTAGAGGAGTGTGAAAACATCTTTTTAGTAACAGGCTTTGTACAGATACAAATCAGTTTCAGTGACTGACATTTTAGGAGGTATAAATACAACAAACACACAGTGGTACAATTTGGTTATTTAAAAATGTGATTTATGGTTTCAAAGAACTTTTATACACAATACTTTTTATGTTGCTTTACATTGTAAATTAAAACATGATCAAATTTGAAAGTTTCCTGAGTGTATTTTTTTTCTACTTTAACTTTTACTCAACTAATTAGAGTTTGAAGCTCTGTTTACTCATCAGCAAAATTAATCATCTTGAACATCCCCTTTAAGGAGTATTTAAAATATGTACGTATATGAATGCATGCATGCCTTTGCAATTCACTGAGTGTGTTCAGGAAAGGCTTGCAGAGATAGTAACTGATGTGTTTTCCCCCTCATGTGTAATGCAACACAGCCGGCAACTATTAACCTTCTAAGCAGGAATGTGGGAGGTCCAAGAATTCCAATAAAAAGCAGCAGTGTGTGCAAGTGTGTGAGTTCTGTATATGTGTTCTCACACATATGTTCTTCAAAGTGTTACAGTTATCTGTCAACGGCCCATCCCATCCAGACATGCAGACCCAACTAATTACAGTCCCTGACCAATAACCAATACAGTCGATATGGGGTCATGCTGAGGCTACAACCAATCACATCACAGTAAAACTAGGCTTAGCTCACATCACAGACATACACACATTGCCTGAGGACACATTTAGTTCTGCAGCTGTGTTAGCAGTGTAAAAAGTGCATTTAACATGGAGCTCTTAAGTGTCAAACATCACAAACATGCAGCTGATCACACAGGTCTGAGAGGCCGATAATCTATAGGACTCGATGGCCAGATCTGAGGTTAATGTGTGGGTCCCTTGTGCAGAGGGGCATGCAGGCTGTGAGCAATGCTGGACAGCGGTCAGACGCACCAGGACTATCAAGGGTAATGCTGCCTGGTTGTCTGTGATCTCTCCGGTCTCCCTGGTCAAGGGCAGCAAAGGACTGATGGTGGGGAGGTCCATTAGTGTCGACTGGTTGAGCACATTGTTCCCTTTGGTCACATTCCTAGCTAAATACAGACATTTTCACAACTTAGGCCTCCTCTTCCAAAAGTAATTCGTCAACTTAGCATCGCAGGCAAGCATATAGAAACTTTACTGAAGAACTCTTCAAACAGGGAAAAGCAGGCCATGCTGCACTAGAAATGCTCATTCTGTCTGAAATAAAATCACTCTCTATATTATTATGTTTAAAATGCAATATTTTTTAAATAAATTAGAACCTGAATTAAAATAAGTGTCATCACAGTGTAAATATTTTGGTGCACGTGTTGCTTCAGATTTTAACCCACAATTTTGTCACCCATGATAACACAGACTCATATTTTAAGAAGTATTCCTACCAGCTCACATGTTAACACTAGAAATCAAAGTTGCTTTTTGGCCCAAAATGGAATTTGCCAGCTTTTCAGATGGAAGATAACCAGTTTTGTTATAGGAAATTATCTGATTCAGGCTTTAAGCCTGTTGGCTGAGCCTGATCACAGCAGGATGTTGTCCCATAAACCAGGCTGTAAAACTGTATTGGGATAATGGAAGGTAGTGGTTTTGCTGTGGTCAGCACTGTGAGGGAGTTTTCACAGATAAGGCTAATCGCTGTGCTTATCATCACAGTTGTGTGTTGAGATTGAAAAGCATATGCTTGCAATCACCCACATAAACCCACACAGGGAAAAGGTGAAATGTTCCCTCTTAGTTCCTATGCAGAATCCACCCTTTTGTCTCCTGTCCTGCTACATCATGAAGCAGGACTCTGTGTGACTGTGTGTGTCTTGAATAAATGGTAAAATGGTTCCAGCACATGTCAATCACTCTTGGGAAGAAGCACAAAAAAATCCTAATTTAACAACAGAGCAGAGTGCCTGATAGAAAATAGACTGGGATGCCCACGTTAACTTTGCTCTTTCTTTCATTCTCTTTCTCACTCACATACACAGACAGACAGACAGACATACATACAGGCAGACATAGACACACGGGAATACACATATGAGTTTCACATGCATGCAGAAGTGCAATCTCTTCACTTGTCAAAAGCACCACAAAACTATGAGCTAGTCCACACCATTATGAGTACAATGAGAGGTCCCTGGCCCCACAAGTCCATACACAATTAGCCCCAAGGCCTGCCCCACTCCCACCATTGTCCCACACTCCACACGCATACACAATGGCTACTCCAGGGCCAGGGGTCCCACTACACAATTCCATCACACAAAGACACACACCAGTCCTTATCCTGACAGAGAAAAAAAATGACAGAGATGGCAGGAGAAAAATTGCAACTCTTTAAGAGCGAAAGAAGGAAACAAGTAAGACACAAAGAGCAAAGTGTGAGTGGCAGGAAGTTGTAATATATTAGGAAGGGACAGACAGTAGGCAATTATTATTCAGTTGTTATCACAAAAGCTTAATCAATCATTAGCAGAACCTTTAAGGTACTCAAAAAGGTGCAAACATGACTGTGTAAGTGGATGAGACATGACAAACCATGAACTCCCTGTCTGCTGACTAATGCAACCTGTATGATACTTTGCCTTGGACTAATTCCTCAGACTAAATCAAACACTTCAAGACCAGGTAAACAGCAGTGATTAGATATAAACAGAAATTAAATCAAATACTTTTTAAAACCACAAAACCAACGCTGATCTGCCAGCAACAACAGATGCAGCTACACCCCTGCCATTTCCTTCTTCATCACATCAATTCTAAATCAAACATAAACTCTGTCATCAAGGCTAATAAAGTGACTGTGGAAAACAGGAGTGCAAAGGGAAGTGTCCAGTGATGGAGAGAAAGGAGGTTAGCTTTATAGATGCAGTGGCTTACTGCAGGGGTCATAATCCCACATCACCAAACATCCTAGAAAGGGATGATTACATTTTTATCCTACACATATCCAGTGATTGCCATATCCTTCTTCATTCAAGAAATGTACTCACTGTAAGTGATGTGATCTACACAGGTTAAGGGTTAAAGCCTGTGTCCTGATTGCAAATGCAGCAACAGCAGGAGATCAGACAGATCAGGACAGCACCATGGATTACCCAGTTAAATAATTCTGTTTAGAGGTTCTGTTATAAGATCAGATTTGTTGTTGCTTTTATTTGCTGCCTCTAAGGTTGAGCTGCTATGTTTACCAACTAGTGCTGAAAGGATTAATCAATTAGCTAATCAAATGAGAAGCTAATCATATTTAATTTCAAATAACTGAAAAAACAAAACAAGAAAAGTTACAGATTCACAGTGGACAAGATCCTGTTTGCTTTTCCACATTTTAAGTGATAAGTAAATTAATTAGTAACCTTACCGATTATCATAATTGAGATTTGCTAGCTTTAGTGTCTTTAATGTGAATATTTGCTCTTTTTCCTTGTTTATATTATAGTACACGGTGTCACTTTACTGTCAAGGAGAATGTGAAGGGCATTTTTACGATCTTGTTACTTTTTAAATGGACCAAAAAAAAAGAGGAAATTTAATTAGAGATTGTTTGTTGCAGCCATCTGTGTTTCAAGACTGTTGGACTAGGTAAGTGGGATCAAAACTTAACTCTGTGCCAAACTGTTTATAGTCTACCTAAAAAAGACTAAAAATTATGAATGTTAAATATTAATTAAGATTGGTTTGATGGCAGCACACACTTAACACAAACCACACTAAAGTAGGACCAGCTAAAGTTTTTCACTCTCGCTGAATCAATGACAAACACATCAAACTAACTATACAGACACATACACTGTACACATCAAACTCATAATGTAAGTACAATCAATTTTTAGTGCCTTTCCAGAAGGGCTTAAGCTATCTTCTGCCACACAAACACTTGGTTCCTTGTAATAAAAGGGCTACTTGTGGTGGGATGTAGTGTGATGTCATGGCAGCCTCCTCGGGGCTGCTGCAAGGAGTGGGTGTGTGTGCAGGAATGTGCAGGGTTGAGGGGCTGAGGCTGGGTGCAGCGGGAGTCAGGAGGGGACAGGGTGGGGGAGGGGAGGGGAATGTCCCAAGTGAAAAAGTTCCACACAGTTTGTGACACACACAGCCCAATGCCAAATGCTTACCAGGAACTAGAAAGGAAGTCATTACATTGTTCCCACAAGAAGAAACAAATGATTAAATATGTATATTTGTATTACATAGAGAATAGAGATAGTGAATAATTACATTCAGTTGTTATTCACTAGATCTCTTGGCCTTAAATTATGCACAAGTTGATTAATATATACATATATATATATAAAGTTTTGTCTCTTAAAAAGGTGGTCATGCCAGGCAGAGATCAGTGACACTCAAGAAAATAAACTGAAAACTTGGCACAAATGATCGTACTTCCACTTCCCTCTTTCAACAAAAAAATGCCTTGGCTTCTAGTGAAGGGAGCAAGAATAAACTTATGCAAGCATTTCAGGAATTAGACAAAATGACACACACTCAGACTTCAGCTGACTACTGGAAATCCCCCCCTACTCTCACTTCAATATGCTGACAGGCCAAGTACCTGACAAAAGCACAGTTAATGGGTCGATATCAGCTTGTTCCGTGTATACCTTGCCAAATACAATCACCAGGAGATGAGTCTTCAAGTAAATTATCAACACGTAGACATCGGTCTCTCTCAGTCAGTCACTAGAAAAAGACGCTCATACGATGCTTCGAGGATTTTCAGTTTGTGTTCTGAAAGGTGCTTGGATGGTGAAATAGGTTGTCAGGGTGACACGGAGGATGTCGCTGTAACAACTGTACAGTAGTTTAACCACTTCCTCTTGAACCGGAGTACAGTGCTAAACCTGCAACAGATTTGTGTATCCTATCTAGCAAAGCCCAGGACTATCGCACAAATTCTGAGCAACTGAATTCAACAGGTATTCGTGGTCTTTTTTCGGTGGGAAGCGGATGTTGATAACTGTGTGGCTCGTTCATTAGTCAGCAGTGCAGTAACTGTTAGCTTTTACGACAACAACCATGGCAAGTACACAAGAAAGACAATGGTAAATTTAAAAAAAAAAAAATCGGAGCAATAGTAACATAAACTTACCACTTTCTCCAGGTGTTTTCATTCTCTCTGCTTTGGCCACTTCGCCAGACAGCGAGCGGCTAAACTTGCTAAATGAGGATGAATTCCACAGAGTTGCCTGTGGAAAGAAAAGTCAGTCTCTCGGCCTCTTCCACCCCCTCTAGTTCCCAATCTGGAAAACTAGGTGAAGATACACGGCAAACTTTTGTAGCTACTGCCTCAGCGGGCTCACTATTCTCGAGCCGCGGCGCTCTCTCAGTCCGTCTCTCCGGCTCTCTGCCAACCGACCAAAGCGACCGAAGGGCTTCCTTTTCAGCGAGCTGAGCGGTCAAGACCTCGCTGTTGGGCCTCGCTCTTCGTAACTAGCAGCGTTGAAATCTGTTCAACTTGCGGCAGAAAACGGCCAACCGTCCCGACTCGAGCCAGCCGAAAAGCCTTTCCCTTTCTTTTAACAAGTTCTCTCGCTAACTGTCCGGTAGCTGTTTACTCCGTCTTAACCGCATCTTCGCCGCTGTTTGACATCTCTCCAACGCAAAGCTTTGTTATTTCTTTGACAGAAATTAACGTTGGAGAGGGACCTCTCTTTCTCTACAGACTTTTTTAAGTCCTCCACTCACTCTCACACCATTCAGCACTTGTCTCTCCTCCCCCCGTGCCTCTCTCCGTCCTCGGGGTGTCGTGTTTCGCTCGCTCTCTTCTGAGCGGGGCCCGCCCACACTGACGGGAGAGGAGGGGGGGCTAACGTGGCGAGTCACGCCCACTCACCACGAGCCGGGGCCTGGGCTGGCGTCACTGCAGCACGCGGCGTTGCCTTGGAGACCGCCACAGCGCGCTGCCGTGGTGACATCATATCCGAGTCCCACGATTCGAGAGAGGCGCGAGAGCGGCTCACCTAAAGGTGTCATTTTACGTCAGCCAGTTGTTAAGGTTCTAATTAGGCCCTTTCAAATCAAAATAATTGCACTTATTTAACTAGCAATTTAAATACGAGAGCGTCAGTTAGTGATTAACATTGAAAACAGGAAATTCATAGTCAGACCAGCATATCTTATCAACCTCTTAGGAATTATTGTTGAAATGAGGACAGTTAATTTACTCTGAAGAATACTGCTAAAAAGTTAGCTTCATAATTATATTTTAACTCTAACAAGTCTAATTAAACTTCCTCCTCCACCTGAAATTGTGAGTACTTGGATGTTCAATCTTCATTGTGAGAAATAATATGTTTTACACCAGGATGCTGTTTTTACATTCGAGTGCAGAAGAGGGAAAGTTTCTCTTTGCTTACCATCAATTGGAGTTTGTATGTACCAGCGTTTCGTGATATCATCCATCATTGTTCAATATGCAACAAGTGTGATGTTAAAACTTGAAACTCGTGGTGCATTTAGTTGTCTGTGCTGAGAACGGGCCTTTCAGTGAAGTGGGAAACATCTTGCATCTCGCAGTTAAACATTTGAAGATAATCATTTTTCAACAAAGGAAAAAACGAGTAAACGTGCTTCTAAGAAACTGTAAGTAGGAAAGAGAGATTGATAGAAAGAGTAAAAATCCCACAGGTTATCAGTAGTACACTGCCAAAAAAATCTAAGTGAGATAATTCTAAAGCTTAAAGGGCCGAGACACTTGCTTTTTCTCACTGTGACTACCATTTCTTTCTTTCCTTTGGGATATATTCTACTAGATGCCAGAAACAAATCTGATATAGTTCTTCCAGCCTTTTACAGCTTTTCAACCTGTTACAATGAATGGATAACAAAGGGGCCTCATATGGTTTAGATTGCATTCAGTTATTAATAAAACCAAAAGTCACAGAATAATCATCAGCCCTAATAGTCTCTACTGATGAAAATAGTATCAACCAGAACAGTGCAATGGCATGTTGTACATCAACAGAAGTAAATATATGTCAGATTTGTCATCAAATATGATTTATCAAAATGTGAACTGATCATGAATAAGACGACCATACCAGCAGATCTGTGAGGCAGTACACTGGTAAAGTTGTACTTTGAGCTAAGTGCTAATATGTGCATGCTAACAAGCTTACAGGGAAAGATGTAATGTTTGCCATAATTACCAGAGAGTTAGCATACTTACATTTGCTAATTAGTGCTAAATACCAAAATACAACTAATAGGTGAGGAGTCAGAAAAAATGGTTACAATTCATGAGTATTCATGGGTATATAAACCATTTTTTTTAATACACCTGGTAAATGTCAAGATATTTTAATCAGTAAGTGAAACTTTGACCAGGGAATCCACCTAATTATTAGGATTAATTTTATGACATCATTAATATCTGCGCCAAATTTCATGGAAAACTTTTTAATTGTTAATAATGTATCTGTCTGTGGAGTAAAAAGTGGAATTCATGGTTCAATGTGATTTCTTTCCAGTTCCTCCTGAACACAAATTTGCTAACCCATTATTCCCTGTTCCCCTTCCCTTTTTAGCTCATAGCCAGTGAATAGTGTGGTGGTGTGTATAAAACATTTCCTGGTTGTTATCTAAAACGTTTCCTCTAATTGTAATTAAATAAAATGTGAAATAAAACAAAAGCTAAAAATAAAAGTATTTGATGTTAAAATGATGGTTCACTAACTTACACTTGTACACACCCACAGCAACAACCACTTCTACCCTTAATTTTGATATCCACTAAAAAAAAAACCTTAGCCTTACATAAAAGAAATGTAGACCAACAAGTTCTTTAAATGAAAATGACACTGTAAAAATAAACTTGTGGTTGATTTGAATAGAGCCTGCATCCGGTTCCTCTATCATAGCACTTACTTATAGCACTTACTCCCTTTTTCACTTTTTAAGATGTAACCAGCCGTATCGGGCTGACCCACAGCTCATGACCCACATGTACAAAAATGACCCAGTGTGAGCATTAGCATATGCTGTATGTATGCATGTCTGTGTGTACACTAAGCACACGCAGAGCACAAAAAACATCTGGTCATGTCATATGTAACTCATTCACTGGATCATTGTATGAGTTTGAGGCATGGGTTTGTGTGATTGTGAGGACTGGTGTCATGCCCTAACTTGTTTCCTGTCACCTCGAACACATTGACCTTCTGCTTCCTCATGTGCTGCTGATATGAAGCTGTTGTGTGTTATCCATAAGTGCATACGGGTGGGTGAGGCGTCATACATGGGAAGTGAAGTGCATCTCCTCTTTGTACAGTGGCACCTGGCGCACGTGATGAAGGTTTATGTGTGAGTGTTTTTATCTTTTTGAGCTCTTCTTGACTGTGTTGCATCAGCGATACACACCACTGCCCTGCCTTGTCAACAGGATAAGACAGCAGTGGTAAAACAAAGTAAACAAAGTCCCTTGACAGCAGTAATGTCCCTGTGGTGTGATTTACAAACAGGATTTCTCCTCCTGTCACTGGCCATTCTGTGACAGGCTCAGGAAACCCACTCTGCTCTGCCTGATAAGAAACTGAACCAACAGGAGGGGAAAAAAAGCATCTGAATTGGATGCTGAATCTTTGCATTCAGGAAACTGTTATCCTGTCCTCTTCGGAGCAGGAAATTCACTGGACAGACCTGTGTGGCATTTTCTCACACAGAGACTGACAATAGGTCAGTCAGCTGGGAAGAAGGGAGTTTTACAGCTCCCGTTTCACTGTGTTTTGCTGTCTCTGATGTGTTGTCATGTGTTTTGGCACGCATCCACCACATGTATATCTTTTTCCCATTTTCTGATGTCTGTGCTGCTGGTTGAGGTGAAGAGCTCTTGAACAGCCCCCGAGCTCTTCACAGAGAGAGAGAGAGTTAAGAGAGGGAGAAGAAATCAAAAAGAGGAAATGAGGAATGATTTAGGGATTAAGTGCAGGGTGGACTAATGGCTTCCTCTCTTTGATAGTCATGTGTGTATTTATATGTATGTGTATGTGTGGCTGTCTGTGACTTGTATGAAAACGCTCTATTGTAACTCAAGCACAGGAGATGACATTTACGGATGAATCTACAGCACAGTACATTCTGAACACTGATAAACACAGTGCTTCACTCAACACCCTCCCTCTCTCCCACCCAGATCCTCCTCCACCCTCACTCTGGCTGTTTATCCACCTCTCCTGTTTTCTCTCCCCCATTCCCACTATACTTGTACGCTTTCTCTGTCCTTTCCAGTCCTGTCGTCTTTTACCACTCATTCATCCATACGTCCATCCACCCTCCCTCACTCTCACACCTCTTCTTTTCCTCCCCCGCTCGATCCTCTGCCACCTCTCCATGCCTGCGTTTCTTCTCCTCCCTCACACTCATCACTCACTTTCTCTCCTCAGGTCATTATTTGAGCTACAGGCTCAAGGTTGATGGACTTATGAATTCAATATGTGAAAATGTACTTTACTGCTTGATGATCTCTACTATAGCATCAAAACAAAAGACTAATCAAATAAATGAAGGCCTTAAACTCATCAGCCTCAATCACAAGGAAACTTTTGTGATTTTAAATTTAAATGGAAATTGACAAGATCTGGTTCAATATAATCAGGGACATGCAGCAGACAACCTACAGTATGTGTTTGTCCTCTATTTAGTGCTAGCACTGTCTGTTTTTGTTGTTGTTTTAATGTATTTTTAATAGATTGTGGACCTTTTCAGTGCACTCACCTGTAATAAGAAAATAATTGAATATTTCATCAAAATATTACTGTTTGCCAATTAGTTTATTTTTGGATATAAATCTTTTTTGGACTTTGCTTACAAAACTCCCAGATAAAAAGCATCTGTCATGACAGACAAATATGAGTTAAACACACACAAGATTTCTTTCGAAAATAACCAAACTTAAAGTATCTTTGAGTGCTCTAGCTTATGCAATAA
>JAQNCA010000030.1:8552291-8569772 GCA_029783725.1 Acanthurus tractus
GTGTGTGTGAGTAGCAGTAGCAGTACAGTCCTGGTCCTGGATAGCTTCAGTATTTACACGTCCTTTGAATAAAGCTTTTCTCTCCGTATTTTTGGTTTTTGGTATTTGGGATTTTGGTATGGTTGTCGTTTTTTTTTTTTTTTCTTTTTTGTCATTGTGTATTCCTCCTCCGCCTCCTCCTCAGGTAAATTTTTGGTTTCAACTTATCCTTCCTACTCCTCTTCCTTCAGACCCGCAGCTTTTTCAAAATAATTAGAAAAAAAGGAAAACGTGAGCACAGTCCTCCTCTCTGTTTCTTTTTTTTTTTTGTCCTTGTCACCATTCCTTTGTCACATAGTAAAGTTATCTTTTGACATTTTTGGTTTATGCACCCGGACATGCATCTCTGCCGTCTCTTCCATCTCTTCGTTTAAGAGTCATTGGTTTGTTTTCCCTCAGAGAGAAAGAGTGGAGAGGCGTCATGTGGATATCGTGTGTTATTGACAAAAAAAAGGTCCCACGGTGCCTCCTCCCCATCTGTTTGGATAGATAAAGATTTTTGGTTTCAATCTTCCCCTTTCCCCCCTTCTCCCCTCTTTCATTTCCTTCTCTCCCTCTCTCCTCTTTCATTCTGTGTATTTTTGGCATCGAAAGACTGGGAGAGAAAGAGAGAGAGAGCCATTGCGAGAAAAATAACGGAAGAAGAGCGCAAGAGAGAGAAAGAGACAGCTTTGGTGTGAAAGGCGAGGTTCTTGTTTCCTTCTTCCTCCTCCTCTCTGATTGGCCCTTTTGGCGCGGTCACTCAATCTTGGCTCCGCCCAGAGATGGCGGGCTGTGTGCCATTTCGCTGGAGGAGCAGGAAGAGGCGGGGCTGGAGCAGGGGGAGGGGGAGCAAGGGGTGGGGCTGATGCTGCTGGCCGAGGGGAAGGGGGAGGGCTGGGAGGCTTTGGCTACGGCGGCGCTGATCAGTCCAGCGCCGGGATTCTGGCCCATGTGGAGGAGGGCAGGGTGGTTGAGGAAGAGGGAGGAAGGGAGGCCCCCTCCTTGGCCCCCAGAGGCCCCCAGCATCACCTTGCTGGCCCCCTCAAGACTGGAAAGAGGCAGCTGGCCACCACTGGCTGCCAGGGCTGAGGGAGGAGAAGAAAAGAGATAAATGTTGAAAAAACATTCCACCTAAACAATGTACAATGAACAAATTATTATCAGATCCATCAAAAAGGTAAACAGCTGCTTTTCTGTTTCCTCTGAGTGCTAATTTGGTGCATTTTAAAATTTGTGAGGAAATGTAAGTGCTTTTAGAGCAGTTGCCTATGTTGTATTTATTGTTGTAAGTATTTACATTTGTTCATCAACTCAGTCAGGCTCCCTAATCTACCACTTATCAAGTTAATCATTTCCTACAGAGCATAGCAGGCCAGAGAAGGTGCCTGAACTTGTTGCTTTCAGCAGAAGTAGTTGGAGGATAATCGTCACCGTCTCTTTCAAAATGAAAGCACAGGGAGGGGCCATGGTGCTTAAAGTGCAGCTATTCTCAGTTTTTTTTCCCCCCTTTTTGAGTTGATAAGCGTTTAACTTTTCCAAAAAAATCACAATTACAATATTGTGCTGATGAGGATAACAGTTTGTTGTAAAAACTGAGTATCGTCTAACGTCTGTTGGCGATCAGTTTTATGGGATCAGATAAAGAAATGCAACAGGTACGCTGACATGAGCGGTCTGTTGTTATGGAAACGAGGCTGATGTTTGGCGGGGAGCGGCTCTTCACACGGTGCATCTTTCGCACACAAGAAGCGACATGTGAACACATACTAATAATATTTGTGATCACAAGAGCAACAGAAGAGTAGATTTTTTTTTTTATTCATGGCAGAAAAATCGCTCAGCACCCCTACGACTCACAGCTCAAAATGTCTTGTGGGGGCTCCGCATTTTGGTTTGTTGAGGCTACTTTTGGTGAAGAAACTGTGATTTCTGCCTCCTCAGTGATCGATCTCTTGCTGTGTGAGTGTTCAGCATCAAAGTGGTGTGAAATGGTGAGTCCATCATGAAGCTCTGTGACTCTGAGGCTCTGACACCAACATGGATTGTTGTCTCTGCTGTAAAACAGCCACCATTGCCGATTTTTTAAATCCGCCTGACGTGACTGAGGTATGAATGTTCACAGACGAGGTCATGCACTAAAGTTTTATTCCTGTTACTTTTAGTCACATTCGCAGACTTCCTTCCTCACTCTTTGACATATCATGTAAAGGCTTCCTGTGTTTTCTCAGAAGTCATAGCAAAATGCGTGCAAATAAGATGCACCCCAACCTTAAAGAAAATTGCAGATTTCTCTAAGGGAAAACATTGTTGAAAGCATTTCACACAACTTCACAAATATATATAATGAAGATCCAAATTTTTTCTAGACTTTTTATTTTTTTCTTACCATAACTTCAGTAAAAGTACAAATAATTTGCATAAAAATATACTTAAAGTAGTGCAGGAGGCCCATTTAAAAATATATTGATGTTTCACTTTACTGTTGCAGCTGCAACAGGTGTAGTTAGTCTGTTATTATTTTATAAACTGCTGGCTAGAATTATCCACTGCATGACATTGTAACTGGTTAAATTGATAGGCTGAACTAAAGTAATCAAATAAATGTAGTGAAGTAAAAAGTTACCAGAATTTAGTCGAGAGGACATATAGAGAAGCAGGAAACAGAAACACTCAAATGTGCCTAAAAATTGTACTTAGGTACATTACTTGAGTAAATGTTCTTAGTTACATTCCACCATTGCAAACAAATAAATGAAGCACAACAAATATCCTTAATAACAGCGTACATTCGCACATTTTGGTGAATCTTGACTCGACTGATGATGAAATGAAGCGATGAAAGGCTCAAGATGAATGAGACAACACAGACGCATACACACAATCTTAACCTTATCAACCTCAGTCACACACACACACACACACAATCACACATGATGGGATGGATCAATGGATGCAGATGGCAACATATGACATACAAGCCACTCTTCCTCCTCAACTCTCTTTGTCCTCAGCTGCTTTGCACTGAAGATGAGCAAAAACTCTCCACTGCCTATTCATCCATGTCTCCAGCTTCAGTTTACCAGTGCGATTTGATTCACCTACCATGCATAACTGTATTACTCATCATCACACTTCTCTTTTTGATTCATGTCTCCCCGCCTTCTCACCCTCACGCCACAAAGTATGATTAGAAATTAGCTCTGCTGATGGTGGTCGGGGCTGCTCTGTGGTCATTTTTTGCAGGATCGCACATGTTGTTGTTTTTTTTCCCTCCTGCGTTGTTCTTGTGTTTTCTCAAGTGTAGGAAGGTGTGTGTAAGAAGGGTTGTGTTGTGTACAGTACGTGGCTGGAGTTTGTGCATTTATCTGTGTGTAGGAGTGTATTTGAGACAAAGGTTTGTGTTTAGGTTTACAAGGAGGGAGATGTTTTGCCAGTGTGCTGAACATAAAAAACTCTCTTATGGCTCTTTTTATGTATTCTGTGACCCTGAGATTTTTCCAGATATTAAATTAATAAAGTACACCTCCACCTCAGCCTTGACCTCTAAACTATATTCTGTTCATCAGTGATGCTGATGTTAAGTTTTCTGTCTTTTTTCTTTTCACTCTCCTGAAATAACCCATCCCAGCTTCTCTCTTTCTCTCACGCACACTCACACACCTTGGATAGTGGCCAGGGGATTGTTACCGAGGAGGGCTTGGCTCATCCCTGTGTTAACTCCCATCACAGTGTTCCTGTTGTGTCACACACACACACACACACACAGCACCAAGCATATATACAGACAGAGACAGGCAGAGGAGAAAAGGTGAGAAAAAAAGCAGGTTTAGCAGCAAGGACAAGTGGAGGGTAAATTCAGCCCTGCACATACAGAGAGCAGTAGTTTGCTGACAGATGGCTGTACAGGTGTAAACAAGAGGTAAGAAATACAGAAAGAAACAGATCATCTTGGGAAATAGTATATAATATATATAATAAATTATTAAAGGACAAAAGTGATTTAATATATAGAAGCACAGCAGGCTGCACCTAACAGAAGTATATTGTAGTGTGTATTGGCATGTGTGTCTCTGTCGTATTCACCTCAAGTTTGCAGCAAAATCGGTGATGTAGTTAGACACGTCACCGTTCTTTTTACCCATACGCCATAAGCTGTGAACACAAGAACCACACACACACACACACACAAACACACACAGGGTTATAAAGCACTGCTGCACAGCGGGAGCAGTAGCGCCCAACAGCATGTTGAGATATCAGTGTGTGTGTGTGTGAGCACAAGCAATTACCGTGTGTGTGTGTGTGTGCTGCAACCATTTAACTACAAACTGCAGGTGAACCGAGCATGTTGCAGTGCAGGATTCATAGTGAGTTTGTTAAGAAATTTTTTTATAAAGTTTTCAATGAATGTGATCAGTGAATTTTAACTTCAAAAACACAACTCTGTGTATGAGATGTATATATGTATGTATGCGTACATTTTAATAAACACCGTTGACAGTTATCTACGCTGTGCATCATGCAGAGTATCAGGGACATCGATTATGAAGGCAGATGTTCTTCTTGCTTTTTTAAAATAAAAATTTCAGTTAAAAAACAACAAAAAAAATGAATTCACCTGCACTGAATTGGAGATGGAAAATATTTTTATCATTGCATTACACTGTAACTGTGAGCACTTGAGTGCTTATTTCATTACTATATTGTATTAACAAATTGTGATGAACCACAACATCGCTACAATTGTTTATTAATTCATTTGTGTTGTTTGTAATAGAAAATATTTGGCCTATTTTTTAAATAAACTTGGCTGCTTTGAGGAAAATTATTGGGATGGAAAACATCAACCAACAAAGCCAACCATGTTGGAAGGCTAATGTGTTTGCTCTAAATGACCACGCAGGAGGGCATTGTGAAAAGCCAGCCATAATAGAGAGGGATAATAATGTTAAAATATGAGGATAATGGCATGTTTTTTAGACAGCTCTTCCAGGAAGGCATTCATCCCGCTGCACTCATTTCCAAACAATAAAAGTGGCAGAAATAGATTTCTAAAGAATGAAAAAGAGGGGATTAAGAAATGTTGAAATTCTGCCACGATTCCTTGTCTTGTTTCAGGGAAACACTGGCCCCGGTTAAGAGAATATTACTTAACAACCTGCCCGTATTGAACAACAAATCTAACAATGCTAAATATCCCCAAAGTTGATTGGAAATTTTCATTGTGTCTATGAATCAATTCCTTAAAAATCCCAAACTTGCCAGACCTCGACCACTGTAGAGTACGTGATTGGGAAAACCCCGGTGGTGAGTTTAAATGTCTCGTGGTCTCTTACCCTGTGTTAAGGTTGAGTGTGCTGTGGCTGGGAGTGGCTGGACTGGCCGTGCTGCGGGGAGGAGGAGGAGGAGTCACCGGGGAGGGTGCGGAGCTGAGGGAGGGGTGGGTGGAGGTGAGGCTGGAAGTCAGGGGGCAGACTGGGGACATGGTGGTCACTGTTGTGCTGCTAAGACTGGTCACGGCCTGCGACAGCTGGCTGGACATCTGGCAGAGAGAAAGAGAAATTCATTATATTTAATACTTTTTAAATTCATGAGATTCATTCTCTTAAATATATTTGATATTTACCATGTGAGGGCTGTAGCAGGGTGGTTTGTGCGTTGGTGGGGCAGTAGGGGGCTGGCTTGGCAGGGGAGGGGTGGCACTGGTGGGATTGATGCGTTTCTCTTTCTGCCGGCGGTTGCAGAACCAGACCCGGATCACCTCCTTCTCCATGTTAAGTTGCTCGGCAATAAGCAGGATCTCTTCTGAGGTAGGCTTCTGGTTCTGCAGGCAGAAGAGACAGGAATTCAGACTGTTTTCACGTTTCACAAACACTGAGACAAAGCTTAATTGTATTCACAAAAAAACAGAATCTTATCTTAATCAGTTATTATTAATAAATGAATCGCAAAGATTGTTTTTTAATCATTTTTCTTGCTTACAGCTAAAAATTATTTCAAGAAAGGCATGTGAACTATTTAACAGTGATAATAAAATTTAATCATCTTTTTCAAATTCCTTGAAAATTTCAATTGAGATTTGAGATAATAAGGTTAATTATCTTACCGTCATGAATGAGCGTTCCAGGGCCACACGTACATTCGTCTCAATGCTGGTTCTCTTCTTTCTGCGGCGGCCAGGGACCCCGTCAAAGCCCATAGAGGGGGAGGACAGGGAGCTGGGGCTGGGCAGGGTGCTGTCTATGGACATGGTCTCTGATGAAGGAAAACAAACACACACACAGGCTTCAGTATCAGACTAACTCTCATACAAGCATGGACTTTGTTAATCGAAATGTACAACTACTGTTGTTGGATTTTACAGCTCACCAGCATCATTGAGCCACTTCTCCAGCAGTGGCTTCAGCTTGCACATGTTCTTAAAGCTCAGGTTGAGGGCCTCAAAGCGGGAGATTGTGGTCTGACTGAAGTCATTGCCGTACAGCTTCCCCATGGCCAAGCCAACGTCTCCCTGGTGGAGAGATAAAAACAGTAGGTGAAGTTTAGAGAAGTCAAAACTGAAACAGGTCACTGTAAACCACACCTGCACTTGCACACATGCACACGATGTGTCTCTCTTTACCTGTGTGAAGCCCAGTTTGATGCGTCTCTGTTTGAAAGTGCGGGCAAACTGTTCCAGCTCCTCCAGGTCACTGGGTTCCTCGGGGTGAGAGGTCACTGAGGGCACCGTGGTTATGCCTCCACCGCTGCTCACCTCCATACTCTTATCTCGCTGTAGCAAGTGTGTGACGTCAGAGGGTTATGAAAGTGAGAGAACGAAAGGGAAAGAGAGACAGATGTGTTGGTTTATCACCAACTAAGAGGTCGACTTTTTTTCCTTTTTCCGCTGACTTGAGCTTGAGAAGTTTTCTCATACCTGTGCTTGGAGTCCCATTCTAGTTGGAGCAGACAGCAGGCTCCCTTGGTTTTGCTGAGGTAGCGGAATAAGATTTGGTGTCGATAGGAGTCCTGAGGAGAAGAAAAAAATGTAATATCAATTTTAACTATAACAAAAAAAAAAAAAAAATTTAAACAATTCAAAATTATTTCTGCCAAGAACACACAAAAAAAGATCCAAACAAGAGATCTGCCCACCTTGCTGGCCCTGCTGTGCCTGTGGGAGGAGGAACTGGGCAGGTGATGGGAGCGGGTGGCCGGGCACCAACACTAACTGCTGGAGCTGAAGCAACTGCTGGATGTCCTGTAAATATTGAGAGGATGGACAGATCAGAGAGAGAATAAGACTTTATGAATGCAGAGGGACAGATGGAGGGCTCAGTCTTGCAAGAACGTGTTAGTATGTTAATGTATCTGCAGCTGAGGAGAGGAGCAGATTTGGACGTACAGAAATCAAAGAAGTGAGAGGAAAAATTTTGTTATACACAACCAAACAGAAAGGAAACGGAACATATGTGCATTCATGCAAAGTGGAAACTGTGAATCATGTAATATACAACAAACATGCATGGCTGATTCCTCAATCAAGTCGCTCATCGTGGAGGTGGCTGTGATTGGCAGTCAGTACCTGGGCAGTGAGCTGAATTGGCTGCGAGAGGGTGAGCTGGGGTGGAGGAGGTGGGACAGGGACACTTTGGGCTGTCTGTTCCTGTGTGCTCTGTCCCTGTCCCTGGGGCTGCGACTGGGCCTGCTGCCCTGTCTGCTGCGCCGCCTGCTGCTGCTGCTGTTGCTGCTGCTGCTGGGCTTGCTGATTTGCTGCTGCGGCTGCCTGAGCTTGCTGATTGGCTTGGGCGGCTGCATGTACAGCATGAGCGGCGTGGGCTGCACTGGACTGCTGCACAGCTGCAGCGAGGAGCTGCGCTTGAGCCTGTTGCAGCAACAGCTGCTGCTGTGCTGGCAACAGGGCTGTCAACTGGCGACAAAAGAAGGAAGAGAGGAGAGGAGAGGAAGAGAGGAGAGAAAAGTAATAGTATAAAAGAAGGAAATGGACAGAGAGAGAGAGGCAAAGAAGGAAAGAAAGTGTTCAAAAAGCAGCACAAGAGGAGCAAGCAGGGTAAAAGCAAAGCAAAATGTGTGTGTGTGTGAGTGCATGTGTTGGAAGTCTGTCTCACCCCTGCAAGCTGGGAGCCCGTCAGCATGAGCTGTGTGTGTTGCAGAGCCGTCTGTGAGGGGGTCGGGCCGTGAGAAAGAGGAAGGGCTGGGGACATCTCACCACACTCCTCCATCTTAGTCTGCGTGAAAGACAGAAAACAGACAGGTTAATGTAGACAAATGTTTCTATATTAAATAAACACCTGTGCATTTAAGACATTAATCCAGAAAAAAACACACCTGCGCTAAAAAGGCAATCAGAAAAAAAGACAGAAAATCAAAGGACAAGGAGTTGCACTTCCTAAAACTTAGAACTGGTCAAAAAAGCAAGAGAGAAACATCCAACCAGATGGGCTAACCTGGCTATTTAATATCATTATAGGCAGCTTTGATTATTTAAATTCGAAGTATAACATCAGAGACCGCTCTTAATGAATCACAAGTAAGCTGACCAGATATAAGCTTCCAGTCTGTCTCTGGGAAGTAGAGTCCACCAGTCTCTCTTTTCCCTGCACAAAGGGACGATCTTTTCTCTCAGGATAAGGCATGTTTAAACTGGCATGGGGTGGACTCTTCCAGCGTACTGATTTGCATATCTCCTGTGGTATGCAAATCAGGAGATTTCACCTTTTGGTGAGTTGTAGTATTATAGATTTATACCACTTCTGAATGCACTTTGTGAAGGGAAAGTGTCCACAGTCTCAGAGAATTTGTGTACATTCAAGGCTGGGCGGAGAAACGACACATTATGAAACTCAATGTCGAACACCACAAAAGAGCCTCTGAACTGTCAATAAAACCTGTTTGTGTTACGTTAGAGCACAAAAGATGCACAAACAGAGGGCAAGACGTGTATGTGCAGGCAGTTTGGCGACACAGACTCACACATATACACACATATACACTTTCACGCTCACCTTACTGCTGCTCAGGTTCGGTGAAAGAGGAAAGGGATTGACTTTCATTGTCTGAGCCTTCAGGAGGAGAAAAAGACAATACATCATATTAGGAATTACTGCCAAAAATTACATAAAAAAGGCACTCTATTTAATTTTTTAAATTTTCTTCTCTGCTATAAAAAGCTGTTTTATCAACAAAAAAATAAGTTTCAATCAATTTTTTTTTTTTTTATTGCTTCAAGCTGCTTAAATGTGAAGATTTGCTGCCTTTTTGCTGTTTATTTTCATTGTCAGTTTTCAAGTCATTGCATTGTTATTTCAAGATGTCATCTTCATTTCATCTGAGAAAGGGTGATTTACATATTTACAATTTTCTGACATCACATACATAAACTAATACAAAGAATACATAAAGAAGAATCAACAAACTAAGAACCGAAACAATAAAGCTCCACAAATATCTGAGTTGCACTGTTATCTGTTATCTGTTATCTCTGTGGTATCAACCATGTAGGTGAAAGAGGTGGAAGATAAATGTAATAAACGTAAGAGTCAGATGTACCTGGTGATTCGATTCAGGTCCATTCCGCTCTGAATCTGCGTAGGAGGGAAAGGAAAAAGTGAGAAATCGGTCACATGTTGGAGCAAAAACCCACAGACAACTGAGAATATACATTATCAAGTACTACAACTTTTTAGATCTAATGAGTAAATATGCCCCAAAGTGTATTTGCTGCCACTGAGTGGACATCTTACCTGCGCCCTCCAATGGTGAGTCTGCCCCTACTTTCTCCACCTCTACTTGCTTTGACATCCTGATATCTGTTAAAGGACAGACACATGAAACAAGTCAGCACGGCACATTTTTAAACCTGTGTCAGAGAAAAAGTGCAGACACAAACAGGTCGTCATAATCTCTATGATGAAAAGGAAAAGAGGATAGCCAGATCATTGAACTTCTATAGGTTGGGTTAGAGTGTTTTCAGGTCACAGAACGGGCCTACACACTGTACAACAAACAATGTGGCTGAATCATTCACAAGATGAATCCAACCCACAATTCTTTCATTCTTTCCAATCAGCGGTTTAACATAAAGAGTGGGATGGCCCAAAATGTACTATATTTAACATCATGCTTACGTGGGAGCACCTCTGCACTAAAAATGTCTTAGATCGTGTGTCATTCATTATAGACCACAGCACTTCCTGGTTGATACTGTAATGGGACAGTCCCCATGGCAACAGTAGTGAAGGCATAAACTCAAGAAATATAAGTGTTTAATGCCATTTACAACAGGACAGGGGCATCTCAGCAGCAGGAAGAGCGGAAAATATGGGAAACTGGATGATTTGAGAAAAGTTTCTAGGAGAATATGAATGTGTGTGGGTGTGTGTGTGTGAGAGAAAGAGAGTAGTTATGGTATGTGTGTGTGTAGTTTTGTTTGCTTAATCACCTGACTGTATCATCTCACAAAAAGACCTTTTCTTTGTCTGAAACCACAAACTGTAAGACAACTTTTTTTGTTGTGTCCATTTGAAACCCTTTTTTCTCTCTCTTGTTCTCTCTCTCTCTCCTTGACACACACACAAACACACACACTCTTTCGCTCTCTCTCTCTCTCACACACACACACACACACACACACTAGCAGAGCTACTTCCCTTTTGTGAAAACATGCAAATCTGCCCAACGACCCAACTAATTATATCTGCCACCTGCAAAATAAACTCTCAGTCTCCCTCCTCCTTTCTCTCTGTCCTCTTTCACCCCCTCCTCTTCATCTCTCCTTTCTTCATCCTGTTTTGTCTCATGTTGCAGATGAGAGCGCGCGAACACCCTGGCGAACGAATGGTTATCTTCCCATCAGCAGATTTCTGCACTTTTTTCAATACAGATGAAGATACAGAAAAATCCTCACTTGACTTTTCTACAATGCCAGTAAGCAACTGGTCAAGCACGGTTTTCACCATCGGGGGGCAGCAGTGACACGTGGAGGAAACAACAAACCTGCTCCACTGACCATCACTGACCTGATGCCTCTTTTAAAATGAACCAACCAAATTATTCCATGCAATCATTATAAATGCAAGAACTGGGACATAAAATGAGCAACTCACTGTCCAAGAGCACATTCAGCAGCACACAAACACATTTGTTGCATTTCTTGCAGTGAACCGATGTGACAACAGTGGACTTTGGTACATGCTGTGTTCAGGGAAAGGGGGAAGTGGTGATCGGCCAGAGAAGCTCCACTCTGCCATCACAGCGGTTATAACCTGGGGTCAGGGAACACACACTCAAACTGACCACAGGATTTCCCTCAAATAAATGGACTTCTGCAAAAGGCTAATTTGGTCACCAACCAAGTGGATGCAAACGTCTGGTTAAACTATTATTGGCTTCAATTTGTGGTTTTCCAACATTACATACAGCTCTTTATTTGGTATAACATGGCATACTAAAACTGTCCAGTGTTGCCTAATTTCTGCTGAAAAACCACTGATTCTGCACATAAATTAAACATCTTCCTCTCATGATGGACACGTTGAAAAACTTTTTGCAACAACAAACCGCATTGCAAAATAAAATTAGTGATATGTCACTTTTACTACTCTTAACTGTGCTCAAATCATCCATAAGTGCAGTGCACAATACCAGAGCCAAATCCACCATATAAAATGATTGGCCAGCTCATAAAATAGCTGTAATGTTAAGTTCAGAGTGCTGCCTCTTGTACTGTACTGCTTGCTCACGGGACACCCGTGGAAGGTGTGTATTGATTCATGGTCCAAAACGGCCTACAGACAGTAGCATGGTGGATAATGTGGTCAGTAATGCAGTGGTGGGACAGTATATCAAGATGCTGTGTCTTTTTTCTCACTTCCCCTCCCGACTTCCCCTTGTACCGGGTTGAACGCAGAGTGCTAAACCCAACACTTACTGTCAGCGTGGCTATTAATATTAGCCTGCTCTCTCTCACTCTTTCTCCTTGTTTCACCCCATCTTTTAAAACCTCCCTCTCTCTTTTACAGTACAGTGTTGCACACGCAAACACACAACTATTTTTACTCGACACAGAGCAGAGTTACATGTTACAAATGTTTTTTTTAAACAAAAGTAAAGAATTTGTGGAAACATCCATGCAAATAAGAAGCAGCGTTTCTTAAGAGCGGCTCTTTGTTCATGTTTGTGTAAAAACTTAATTTACAGTAGAGGCATTTTTCCAAAGTACAAGGTTAAATTACTCCATCTATTTTGTCCATCATGAAGCTGTAACAGCGTATGCTAATCTCACAGCAAAGCTCAGGGTTTATCTATGATCCAGAGAGACCAGAGAGCATACTCACTGTATCTTAAACAGGCCGAAACTTAATGCTGTATAATCCTGTGTCATGAATAAGTGATGCAATATAAAGGAACAAGAAAGAACACTGTCAGTGCTCAGTCTGGACTGTTTCTGTTATTCTCCTCTGGGTATTTTGGCTGAGGTGAAACTCCGCTGCAACCATCCCGAATCCCCCAATCAACACCCCCCCTCCCTACCGCCATCAGCCCTCACCCCACTTCCTTATTCAGGACACAACCCCAGCACCAAAGAGGGGTGTCTGGGAACTGGAGTCATCATATATACATAACCACGGATTTTCAAAAAACTAAATGGTGCTCAGGGTGGGGGGAGCCGGTTAAAGTTGCAAATTTATATCTGCTATTTAAAACAGAGTGCCATGGAGTCGGCTATCCAGCTCAACAGCTTCAGCACGTCTGAATGATGATAAAGAAAATGTCACAAATTAAGAATGAGACAAGAGGCTGAACGAAGAAGGAAAAAATTAGGGGATGAACAATAAGAGAAAAAAAATGTACAATAAAATAAGAAGCCAAATGAAAACCTGAGATGTCACAGCAGCAGCAGGCTGACAATCAAGGGTGTGAGATTTCATTACAGTCTGTGACACTGACTTTGTGCTACGTGTCTACCACACAAAAATTACTAATAACTCAAAATACTAAATATGAGCTCTTAAAACATCTAATCAACATAAGAAAATGCTACTGACATATAGACAGATGTGTGGCAGGCCACTGTAACTGAAAACTCCCTGACAGTTCAAACTGTTTGCAGAATTACGTAATTTTTCAGAGTGAAAAAAATATTTTTTACTTGTTGCATCAATACGTTTTGACCAGATGAGGGAAGTTGTAAATTCTATATTGATCATGCCTTAACTTAAAGAGAATAAATTCTCCTCTGTGGTCAAAACCAAAACTTAATAATTCTTATTAATTTACATATAATTCTGGCATAAATTAGCAAAACTGCTGAACTGTTAAATCAGCCTAAACGTGACTTAAATAGAAGAGTGAGAAAATGAATGTACAAAATTGCTAATCATTTTAACCAAGACATAAAAATTGTAACTATTTTTGCACTAATATAGACCTTTGTTTTATTTGGATTCGGATGTGTTGTTGTTTGTTAACTAACTGAAGGTCTGAGCAGTGACCACAACAGGTTTGGAAGTGACTCAGTGATTTCTAGTCTGTGAATCACTCTTTGATTAACGGAGATAGTCAACTAGTAATTTTTAAGAAATTATGCAGCGTGCTTAAGACTGAGAAATATGAGCTAATTGACATTTGAAAATCAATTTCTGGTACTTGGTGAGTCAGCAAGCAAGCGGGTGCGTTGTTCTCTGACACTCGCTGTCGGTCAAATGAGACCCCGTCCGTCACTTCTGTCAGCCTGAGATGACCACTCAAACAAGGCCATGGGACAAAAAGAGCCATAATTTGTTCTGCTTTGGTTTTTCTTTATAGGAAATTTTAAAATAATAAATAAGATAATTATTTTAGGCATTTTCCTTTTTTTTTTTTCAAGCAGGTATCTTTGATTCTGAGTGCTTTAAAAAATATGTTTTTGAATTGACATGAATTTAAATTTAAAAATGGGCAAAGCAGTAATCAATGCAATCCCCCGTCTCAAACACACACGCAAACACACACACACACTCTCTCTCACACACGCACACACGCACACACACACACACACACACACACACACACACAGAAAGTTCACTCAAGTTTCAAAGTTGCACAGGAAGAAACATTAGGCAAGTGTTAACAATTTTAACATAAATGAAACCCTACACACTCATGCTGTACAAATTTAAAGAAAAGCCATTTATCATTACCAAAGACAAAAACCACAATATTGAAAAACACAGACAAGACATGTGACTTGCAAAAGCAGGTTTTCATAATCAGAACATTTCAAAAGACATTAAAAAAAAAACTTTTTACTGTATTTCCTTCAAGCAATAGCATTTTTAGCATCTGATACTCAATATAAACACAAACATTAACACACAAACACACAGAGGGCTGAGGGGGTGTCTGACCTTTCCCTCTGCCTGCGACAAGCGTCCACCCATCCATCCATCATTCCCCCATCCATTCCTCCATCCATCCATCCATCCACCCATCCATCTATCCATCCATCCATCCATCCACATCTTCCTCTTCGAAGCACCTCTTGCTCTTTGATGTTCACTAATTAGCTGAGCTTGTTAGAACCGGTGGCATTAATCAACAGTGTAGACACAGTTCTCTTTCTCACACACACTCACTCATTCGTCAACTACCTAACACACACACACACACACACATACACACACACACACAGTAACTTCTCTGTCACACAACACTTAATTGGTCTTGGTAAATGATGGCCAGCAAAGATTGGGCTGCACAGACAGCCACTCACCTGGCAACCACATACTGGAGAAGTCCTTCGCTGCTATTGCTGCTGTCTTGGTCATACCTGTGTCTGTGTGAGAGCGTGTGTGTGCGCTACGCTGAAGAAACACTCTCACTCTCCCTCTCCTTGTCTCTCTCTAACCAAAAAGGAGGAGTTTATGAAATCATATGGTTGACAGAATCTCTCTCTCTCGCTCCCACTCTTTCAGTGCTTTCTCTCTCTTGCACATGACTCCACACCCCCAAGCCCCACCCCCTCCCCACATCCTGCAACACAACAGGAAGTAAGCCTCAAAAGAGTAGGAACTCAGCACACAGGAGAGAAAAATACAAGACAAAAAAAAAAAACAAAGAGAAAGGGGGACACGCAAGAGGTTAGAGAGTGGGAGAGTGGGTGAGTGAGCGAGGAGATAGAAAAGATAGAAGAGGTGAAAAAGAGGGGGATGACGGGTGCCGATGGAAAGTGATGGCGCGGCTGGAAAGAGACACTCACACACACACACACGCAAGAGAAAAACAGCAAGCTTGACATTCTGACTTAAGAGCGTATGATATGTTTTTGTGATACTCTACGACCCGCTGTACGTTAAAAACCGTTTCAAAACTCAAGTGATGAGAGTTTTTGTTCAGCTGTAAATTAATTTTAACAAGCTCTCGTAGTCCATTTTTGTCTTCCATGAGTCATGACCATCCCCCCCCCCCCCCGTTCATATCTGCGTCTGTGTCTTTCTGCGGGGTTGCTGTTTGTGAGCACACTCGTGGGTGTATGGTGGTCTGTTGAGGGAGGTCGACACCAACCAGAGAACATGTGAGACATCCTCAGATAAGCTCGCCAGCAACAGCTTCATTCTAAACCGAGCGGAAGGAAAAACTCAGTCACAACACTCACTGTACCACTGACCACCCCACACTGTGGGCTGCACACAGTGATACACCACAGAAAGACACACCAGGAATTGCTTCATGTGGCGGATAATTGTGGCACCACGATGGAACATTGCAGATAAACTAGATATGAGCTACTCTCAGAGTCGCCCACTAGGATTAACACACTAAGAAGCTGCTAAATAAGTGAAAATAAGAGGTCCGGGTATGATCTTGAGGCGGCAGAATAGCATGTTTCAGCAGATATACTGTCTAGATGTGCTGCTCTGATAGTATACCAAATCGGCCACAAGGTGGCACTCTTGATTCTCTAATCCTCAAGAACAAGAAGGCTCCAACTACGGCTGAGGAGACGAGGCAGACCACTGATCGACCCCCTCCCTCCCCTTTCCTCTACCCCGGTCCGAGTTCACTAATTCAGAAGCTAACGGCAGCAGAGTTCCTAAGTTTAACCTTATAAAAACTTTATGTGGTGATTTACAACAGTCCAATGTACTGCTGGATAGATGCTCAGCGAGAAGTGCCGCACTGCACTAGAGGTGCCCTCAGTTATACTGAGACATCTTTTTTAAATCTGTCCTCACACACACAAAATACTGATGTTCTGACATGTAGAAATACATATTTACAATGATGAAAATATCAGCATAGAAAACTGACAGAGCTTTTCTATAAACTCAGAAATGCCCACTATTTTTATTTAAATCTCACTGATGTTGAAACAATTTGAACAATTTGTTGATTAATGACTAGAGACATAAAATCAACCAGCCAATATTTTGTCTAGCAATTAATTATTGTGGTCATTTTGTTCAAATAAATACGCTAAATTAGTGACAACCCTGGCAGGATTTTTCTCCTGCAGTTCTTTTTTGTGGCGTTATGCAAACAAACAATTTTACCAGATGCCCAACATACTTGAGGCCTGAAATAATTCTACAATTTACAACTAAATTATTTGGCCACGTCACTTTGTTAATCACGCTTTAATCATGTTATTTTAGCCCTCTTTAGGACATGAATGGGCAGACTTTTTTATCTTTCTGAATGAAAGGGAGTGTGTTTGTTGAGGTGTGTATAAGTGAGCTCACTTGCCAGGCCCGTCCAAGGACGGTGACAGACTGCATGTTTGGGAGGGGGCGTGTCTCCGGGTCAGGGGTCATCTGGGCAGTCTGGCTTTGGCCTTGACCTTTGTTCAAACTCCAATCTACCGACCAACTACCACAGTGTGTTTTGTTGCGCGTATGTCTGTGTGTGCATACTTGCTTGAGTAACTACAATAGATGACTAAGTGCCCTGTTTGCGTGTGTGCGCGCTGCGTGTATGTGTGTGTCGTACAGTTCATGGCCATGGGGGGGCTTCCTGCCCCAAGGAGGTCTGAGCCTTGGTTACCATGGAGACCAGACCCAGCAACACTCCAGCCTTGCCACTTGGATGACACTGTGCCGATGGCAAATAGTCTCAAAATAAGTCCACATATTAACACATACAACATAATTAACTGTCATGTTATCACATGGAAAATAGAAGAAAAAATAATGATAAAATGAATAAAAAAATATTCTGTTGATTATCTTAAGTGGAAATTATATAAAAGAAGTGCTATGAAAAGTGCGTTTTTGGTCACCACCCAAAGTTATGTTTTGAGGAATATATACACACACACACACACATGTACATGCACACACACACACCAAATATATAATTACACACACACACACACAATCTGATAGTGGGACCCCAGGGAGGAGGATGGGGGGAGGCTGGGGCCTCTAGAGCGCCATCAATCACTCCACTGTCAGAGAGAGGGAGAGGAAGGAAGGGAGGATT
>JAQNCA010000030.1:8588022-8598150 GCA_029783725.1 Acanthurus tractus
ATCAAGCTCTTTAAATGAATAGGTTTCATGATATTCCCGCTACTTCCTGCTGTGAATGCTCCAAGTGTCTTTGTTGGAGTATGCATATTTATGTAAAAGCATGTGTAAAGGTCATTGTTTGGTAAGAGAGTGTGTCTTTGTGAGTGTGTGTGTGTGTGTGTGTATGTAGTAATGGTTATTAATACGCTAATGGTTGATGAGGATGTATTGTGTATATGTGTGTGTCCTGGTGTGTCCTGTTCCCCAGGAGAAACTCAATACCACTCACTGTTGCTAATGAGCTGAGGGACCTCATCAGCATTAATACTACATTAGTCTCAACCAACACACACATCAGCACGCACACATAAATCCACATGCTTCATGAAAATAAAACCTACTGGCGCATATGCACACCTGTGCAAATCCATAAAAAGGTAAACAGTTAATAGGATTAAGAGGAATTTTCAAACCTTGCTATCACACAAATAACACAGTGGAATCATTACACACTTAGAGACTGGATTTGGATTAATCTAAAACCATGTAAAAGGTTTAATTCCCTGATGTTATGTATCAATTGAAACAAAATGTTGTCACTTAAAGCACACGACCACAACAGCAGGTGATTTCATGCGCAGAAATTATGTGATATTGTCACAAACCAGCTGTTTCTCTTTCCAATAGATGACTTTAGCAAGGGGCCAGCATTACTTTCTTGGAGTATTTTCTTCTTTCTGCAGCTGTTTAGTCTCATTACATAAATGCATCAGTTAAACATAAGACATCACTGCTGCAGTGGCTTTAGGTTCTTGTTGCACTGTGAAGCTGTGTCAGGGGCATCTATGTAAACCTAATAAATGTACATAGCTGAATCCATTAGATACTGAAGCCTTCCCCATCAGCTTGCTGCATTCAAAACCTAGTGGCTGGCTCATATACTGCAATCTAATTCTACAACCACAGGGAAAGGAGAGGAGGGAGAGAGAATTGTATTGTGACAGAGAGCAGGAGGGAGTGGGAGGGAAAGGCAAAAGAAGAGGAGAGAGAGGGCCACAGAGAAGGAGAGATGTAGCTTAATGCAATAAAGCATGTAGTATTGACATCTTTCTCGTGTCTATTGATTCCCCATTATGTTGCTAACAAACCCAGGTTGACATTTTGTCATTTGCAATCATGTTAACACTGCGACTTGCACGCTCCCCTCCACAAACCGATCTATACCTGCACACACTAGTTTGCACGTGTGCTCATGCTTGTGCACACACACACGCACACACACATACTCTCTTCCTCTTTCTGCAAATAGGTAAGTGCATGCATGGTCTCACGTCATGCAGCCATCTAAGATGTATGCCACAGTAGCATAAACATGTAGAAATATTTTGAAGGAAGCACAGACAGGGAACTATACTCTTGGTAATAAATGGATTAAGACTGAACATTTTATTGCTCTGCTTGAAAAAAAAACATCAGCCTAGCAGTACATGATAAGAAAAAGTTACAAAGAATACAAATATAAATTGCTGTATGGTTGTTGTTACTCTCTCTTAAATTTAGAGACAGAAATAAAGTCTAAAATCTGAGGTGTGTATATGAGAAAGAGACAGTTAGACAGTATGTGGTAGGAGATGGTGGTTAATGGCGTGTGACAGACGGTGCATAGCTGAGATGAACTGAATCTAGGCGTTTGTGCAAGTGTGTGTGTGTGTGTGAGAGAGAGAGAAAGACAGAGAGAAAAAAAAGCAGTCTCCAGCCTCCTTGATGTCCCATCATATCATATCATATCATATCAAGCTCTGCGCTGTGTGGGAAACCTGCGGTTTCTCCTCTATGTCCCATTAAACTTTCATATACCAGTTAATGCTGATGGCTTCACAAACCACTTTACTACACGTACACACATAGTTCACATAGCAGTGGCCCTGACCTGTACCTTCACAGACACAATGCCATTAAAAATAGAACAAAACCAGGATCTGTTACAGGAGCTTGCTATCCAGGTGGAAAACGGTCTAACATGCTTCCTTTATACTATATGATGGTTCGTCTGTTTCATGACTATGTGTGTTTGAGTGTGTGCGCGTGTGTGTGTGTGTGTGTGTGTGTGTGTGTGAGCCCCCACAGGGGTTGTGCATGACTGCTCGAGGCCTGTTGTAACATGAAAGAGAATGAAAACACAAGGGGCAGAGGAGGGTCAGGTGGGGCTCAGTCAAACACTCCTGCTCTGACCTCTGACCTTGTAAAGAGCTCTAACTCAAAGGAGTCAAGGAGCCCCCACCAGTCAAAAAGAAGTTAACTGAGAGCCCGAGTCAAGAGCTCTACAACTCCACTGGAAAAACTTGTGCAAGGAGGTATTCTAATCTTCTGTGTGAGTGAGCTACCAGTGGAGTTTGGGCAGGCACAGATTAAACCTCAAGGGCACAAAAGAAAGTTACTGAAGACAATTCTGCTGTGCGTCGGCTCTTTCTCAGTATTTTTTGTGAGTAAGAACTTTCATGTGCCACAGCCTTTTGTTGTTTGTCAGTGCAAAACTCTTCAAGAAACAGCGGGGCAGAACTGTTTCAGTCCTGAGATGTTGAACTGACCCCTCACCCTTTAAGTGACAAACCCTTTAGGTTTGAAAAGGACGGCACCTTGTAATGCGTTATCAAAATGGACTAAAATCAGCATAGCATTGTAAATCACTGTTATCCCACCATCTAAGAGATCTAGCAGCCTGTGTACACATCCCATCAGTTTACCTATTTATTCAGATGCTTTCCCTGGCCCGGGACACTGCAACATAATGGCTCATCCATGGTTTACTCTCACCTCTCAGGCTCAAACTGGGTTTTCCTTTCCCTCCTCGTTTTTCACTCTGTCATCTACTCTTACTCTCTCCCGCTCTCTCTTTCCACATTTTTTTTTTTATCTCATTCTGACATTCGCCATTTTTCAATGTGCGGAGCGCGAAAACTCCTCCTCTCCTCCTCTCCCTGCTCCTTCCCCTCATCCTGCCTCCAACCCCTCTCCCCTCTCCTCTGTGCATATAACTGTAGAGATATGGAGGTTAACAGGTCCCTCTCATCCCTCCACACCCTTTTCTCTCCTCCTCGATCACATATCCCCTCACTGTCACATGCTGTGCACCGCTGACTGAGTATGTGGAGTAAGGGTGAAGCCTGGCATCTATGAAATCAAATGGGCTCGAACTGATCTGGAAATGAGAGGAGAGCTGTGCACTTGGGGGATGACTGGCCCTTTAAGAGCCCATCCACCGGCTTAGGTGCACAGTAGCCACATTTACGCACCATTACGCCCTGATAGCAAGTTACTGTATGTATATGCATTAGTGAATACGGGAATACAACAGAAAATAAAAGCCCGTTGAGCTCATATGGTTCCCCTCTCACTTTCCCTGCGCTCCGCAGTCCTTCAGTGTGCACACAGAGGACAAAAAACACATTAGAGTCAGCGCATCCTTCCCTCTCCAAAGATGCAGTGGAAGGAAATGGTTGAGCAGCTGTTGCATGTCTGAGAAACAGTCAAAGCTGGACTGAGCTGAGGCTCTCTCACAGCGATAGTCAGTGACACACTGAAGCCAGCTTGGCTGCTCCCACCATGCGTCCTTTTATTCCGCTTCAGCGCAGATGAAACGCAGACGGCGCACAGGCCGGCACCCTCCCACTCCCTGACTCCACACTCCCTACGCTCCTCCGCTTTCAACCGTGCAGCAAGCCAAGCAGCAATGGGACAGAGAGATGTAGTCACTGGAAGTCTATTTCCAGTAGTGTTTACAAAGATGCGAGCCTCGTCGCTCAACCAGCGTGCGACTCGGAGCAAAAGCAGTCACCTCGGCGAATCAGACATGATCGACAAGCTCTAAGCTAACAAATTATCTACATGAATAAAGCACAATCGCAAAACAGAATGAAATAAAACGAGATAATAACGGTGTTTTCTCTCTCTCTTCTTCGTACTCCTCCGTGCACGCACTCTCTTCTTCTATCTCCCCCTCTCCCTGCTTCCACCGGCCCAGGAATCGATCTCCGCAGGATCGATAAGTTGGCATGAATATTCCCTGCCTGCCGAGAGTCTAGTTGGGGAGAGTCGGAGGCTGAGGCTCAGGCGCAGGCAGTGGAGGAGAGGGGAAGGATGGGGACGGAGACAGGACAGAAAAATACCCGGAGAAAGGAACATAGGCGGCGTGGAAATGAACCAACACGCGAGTGGAACAGTGGCGCATCGTTCCACAGAACGGACACGCAAAAAAAACGGACATTTTACGCAATTAATTTGCAATCATTTTGGACTCTCCGGCGCGCTCTGGAACGCTTCTTTTATTTCAACAATCGCCCCGCAAGTGTGAAGGACTCCGTTAAAAAAAAAAAACCTTCAAGGGAAACCGGACGAATGTGTGTTGCGTGTGTAAGTGGGTGTGTGTGTGTGTGTGTGTGCCGTAAGCTCTCTCCGCTGCAAGTGCATCGGCACCGAGCAAGGCGGGGCGGCTCTGCATGGCCGGGTCTGGCCGACATGGAGGATGTGTAGCAGGGTGAAGAGAGAAAAAAAAAAAAAATGTCTTACCGGAGTTGGAGCGGAGAGCCAGGGGGGACTTGAGACGCCAGGCGTTGAGGTCAGGGGCAGTTCTCTGAAACACGAACGGCACCGGCAAGGGAACAAACATGATCTTCCTCCGGCTTCTTGTTTTGATGCAAATAATCTGACAGAAGTACTGTAACAAGATCTGTCCTCTTCTGAAGCTTCTGTGTCTTCGTCCGTCTCTCTGGTAGACAGCTTTGGGAAAGTATTTGGTATGGAGAGCTCACAACATTCGCCGTTAGGTGTGTACACATGTAGCCCAGCTGCGCACTTTTATTTACATGTGTGGATGTCGACTGGTGGCCGGCATTAATTTTGGTGTAAATGTGCATAGAACATATATATTTATATGTGGGATGGTCCCTTGAGTGCAGCAGTTAGCTTTACAGTCCAGACTGAACACACAGACGGACAGACGGGAGATCAGACTTCACTTTTACAGGCTACAGGAAAAAAGTTGTGTTACAATTACAGGCCTATTGTAGTTACTTTTATAATAAAAACCTGCTTGTCGTTGATGCACCTGCGTCTCTCTGTTACCTTTGCACCGCTAAAGCGTTCTCCTTGAGTAAACATAGAGGCCCGGGAGCTTATTTTATCCTCTCACTCCTCAGCAGTAATGTTTCCTATAGGTGTGAAAAGGCATGAGAACAGTCGCTAGCCTACTCTTGTATAGCATCACCGGCCGGGCGGAGCTTTGGTATTCGCTTTGCAATGTAAAACACCACAACAAATGATGATACATATAAACAGACGAGACTGTGTAAAAGGCCAGAGGAGTTTAAAGTCTTATTTGGATTTCGGTAGTATTTGGTAATATCTATTGTATTTGGTCGCTAGCTGCACGCGCTCCTTCTCCTCTCTCCTTTGCATGAAGGCTACATAGAAGAAGACATTCATCCGCTCGCGCAAAGCAGCGGATCGCGTCACGAGCACATTTAAAACAGCTTCATTAAAGGTTATCATCAACAAATAAATAAACAAGTGGGGGAAAAAGGCTACGCGGACACACACACACACACACACACACACACTCTCTCTCAAACGCACACACACACACACACAAACAAACACAACGCGCGCGCTTGGCCCTGACGCTCCTCCCTCGCTCTCTGTCACAAGGCAGTAATTAAAACGCAATCAATCGATAAATAAATAAATAAATACAGCGAATAAATAAATAATTCAAAAATACTGAAACACCAAAAAAAAAACAACAACGGAGATAATAAAGCCTATAGAATCCGGTTATGGTCTCCCGTTTTTATCGGAACACTTGCCTATCTCCGTCCATCCGTCTGTGTGTCTTTTTTTGTCTGTCTGTTTGTCCCCGTTATTATTTGGGAACCCCAATAGCTCATTCGACCCGGCTCCCTCCAGGACTGTAGCGATCTGCCACTAGGCTGGCCGCAACATTGAGGCGAGAGAGGACCCGCTACTACTCACACATCACCACCCCACCCCCGCACCTCCCTCCCTCCCTCCACCCACCCACCCCCTCCCTCCCTCCTTCCTCCCACCCACCCCCATCTCCCTCGTTTTCACTACCGCTGCAAAAGGTATCCTGTATTGATTTCTGGATTTTTTCCCCCCTCTTAATAATGCCGGCTATAATGATGCCAATGGTGATCAGTGCATTACTACTGGCCTGCTTGGGAAGTGATGAAGACCCGACAAGAGAATCCATGGATACCTATAGGTGCTTAACGCTAATACCTACCAGGATACCCAGCATGCACGCAATTAACTTATCTCATCACTGCTGCTTTTAATAAGCCCTCCTGAGCGGACGAGGGTGTATCATTAGGGTTATTCAGATACAGGAAGACAAGAGCGACCACTGCTGTTCCGTGAACGAGAAATATGAAGCTGGTTTGCAGCCTGAAAGTACATTTGAATGATTTTTTCGCTGCCAGTAGGCTAAATACTAAAAAATAAATAAAAATAAACGCATTTATATATTTGCATTTTAAAAAAAGCTTGTTTTACATCAACAAAATTTTCAAACACAAAGACAGCATCAGTGTCAGTGGGATGAGCCTCTGAGGTGATCACCTCCCTCTGCTTCTTCCCTCCTGCTCTTGAATCTTGTTTCCTCTGTCCCGGCCACGCATGCCGGCCTCCCCAGCATGCCTCCTCTTTCTCACCTCCTGCCCTTTCCCTCCCCGGTACCGACATGTTACACGCTGTCAATTACAGGCCAGCATCAGTCTACGCCGGGCGCTTACACACCAGATTATTGTCGATATAGATTTTTAAATAGAAAAATCTATACCCTAAACATCGCAGTCAATACGGGCAAATCAATGGGAATGAGCGAGCTCTTGCTCCAGTAGGGCCTGAGAGCCCCATCCCGCATGACTGTCCCTACCTGCTGACATGATGCTGCGGGTGATAAGGTTTGTTTTAATGGAAATTGCTTATAAAAGAAATGATTTTGCTATCATCGCAATTCTAGTCATTTTTCTAAGTCATCAACAGACAGTCGTATTGTCAAGAAATGTGTGCTGCACACTAAACTGGCATATTCTTAATTATGAAAAATGTGTCATCCTCTGTAGAAGACAACCAGGTTTTATTGTCCTTCTCCCTCCGCTTCACGTATGACAGATGACATCCGTAGGTCCAATGAGGGAGAGGAGGGGGAAAAAAAAGGGAGCGAGAGGAGGATTGAGAGGAGAAGAGGAGCAGAGAGAAGGAAGAGAGAGAGAGAGGAGGAAGATGGAGAGTAAGGAAGGGAGGGAGATGGAGCAGAGAGAAGGAAAACTGATAGGAGGAGTAAGGTGGGACAGCAAATGAGAGAGGAAAGAAGGAGGGAAGGGAAAAGTGACCAGTTGTCCTTCAAAGACCCCCTTTCCTCCACAGAGGGAGCCATGCGCGCCCCCTTTCCCTCCTCCCTACACTCCTTCCAGACAAAAGCAATTATTTCTTGTAGAATGTAGTGTGGTTGTGCGCGTCTGTGGAAGAGAGGAATGGAGGGAGGGTGTGTGAGATTGAAGGAGGGGAAAATAAGATGGTGTTGGAGGGGTAGAGGAGGATGGGGAGGTGAGGAGGAGGAGGGATGCTAACACCTACAGCATCCACCCCTACGTCCTCCACACAGACTTCTGACCAAACTCTTCGTTTTCCTCCATCTGACACGGCAGCGAAGGCAACACAGCAGCAAACTATCAGCCAGGCACTCACACTTATATGAAGACAGGAGCATTAAAACACCTGCACATGGATTTCAGATGAATTCATAAACAGGAGGTGGAGGCTTAAATATTTTATCCTACATAAGATCTTAGACCAAAAAACTTTTAAGATAGACACTGGCCTCCTGTCGTACAGGCAGACAAGTTGGCCAGTAAAAATACACACACTCGAACACACAGAACACAAAGGCTATGATACCTGAAGGTGATATCTATCTTGTTTATCTTTGATTCTGTCCATCTGTCTGTCTGTGACCAGGACCGGCCACCTAAATTCAGCGGACTGCCCCCCTCAGTGTGCTGCTTGCTTGGTGCCTATAGGGCCCCTGCAGCGACTCGGCCTCTACAGTTTCACTCCCCAGGGACTCAGAGAGACCCATGGGCCCAAAGACGGAGAGAGGAAGATAGAGAGAGGAAGACAGAGAAAGAGAAAGAGAGGGAGAAAGGTAGAGAGAGCTCCCCTGGGGGGCCGGCTCCAGCCAATAACCCCTGCTGGACCGCTCTCATCGGGGGCCTACATAGTCCTGATTGTCCACCTCCCTCCCTATCAAGCCTCCCAATCCATACAGAGATATATAGCTGGTTCCATTGTTTTCTAGGCTGAATCTTCCCCTCTGCTGTATTGAAAAATGCTCTTCCAAAATTGTCTCCCTCTCTTTCTCTCTTTGCCTCTATTTTTTTCAAACAGAGAAATACTGTAATGGATGTTATATTGGATACTGGACACTGGCAGTAATGTCCAATGATCATGGATGATTATTGTAATAGATGTACAATATATTTTTTATTGTCACAGATATTAAAGAAAATATCCGTGGAGAAGTCCCGTCTCATACTTTTGGAATTTTCTTTCTACACAAGTACGGTCACACTGTTGTACTTTAAATTAAAAATATCAATATGTCTTACTTGGAAACAGCAGCATATATTTCTTGCACTATAAACAAAATGAAAGTGCTTCTGCAATTTATTACCAAGTTTACTGAAAAACATCTACAGTTAAAATTTGTCGGATATCACAATTTTATTATTTATCTCCTGTATATATTTTAGGGTTCCTGAGGGTTAAAATTTGAACTATTATATTCATAAATTTAAAAAAAAAAAGGCAAATAAACATTTCATCTGTTGCCATATTTGCTTATCAAAGAAATCCTATATATTGCCACATTTTTTTATTACAATTTTTCCAGGCGATCATTATGAAATTCAGCTGTTTAATAAAACAGTTACTTAAATGTTTCAAAAATTTTTTTGCTTTGCTTTACATAATTGCCAAATAGGTAGAATTGCTCGCAACTTGTTAATTGTCATATATATTTTCTATATTTTGAAAATTGCTATTTAGTGATGATCAGGTGCAATTACACGTTAATGTAATTCTTTGAAAATAAAAAAAATAAAACTCTTCCAAAAGTATTTGCAATGGTGTTTTGTTGACATATTTTTTTCTCCTTCGATAGTAACAAACAAATTTATTCATAGAAAACAATTTGTTCAATTCTTCCCCACAACATGTTTTCAATGTTGTGTGCTGTAGCTCAGCGTGTGGCATGAAATATTTATCCAATCAGAAAGAGCCAGAAGTGTCCTTAGGCTACACATTAGTCATAACATGGGTCGTGCATTAGTCATATAGTTTATTGCACTCTTGGTAATTGCCTGTTATTCATTTTGAATGATTGATTTGAGTGGTTGAGAACACTGTTTGAAAATTGAACTAAATTATTTTTACTGTAAATGATGCATAAGAGTCAAAGCAACAGCAGGTTCTAACTGAGAAATGACTCCCTTGCATCCATGAAGCATCATTTGTCTATCAGAATGTGTGTATGTGAAATTTTTTCTTGCGCGTGTGCTCTTTCAGTTGTTTTGTGTGTACCTTTCTGTGTGTGTGTGTGTGTGTGTGAGTGAGTGTGTGTGAGTGTGACCCGGCTCATCCGCGGGTGTTCGCATCCATGTCATAGTCGTAGTTAAATGGTGATGTCATGTTGACAAACGAGCTGGTTGAATTAAATTCTCACTCATCAATAACGGCGTCGGCCGAGAATCAATAGCAGCCAACAGTGGCGTTACTGGCTCTGTCAGCGGCCTAACAAGGCCCTATTAGAATGGACAACGCTCTCTCACTGTCGCCCCCGTCCCATCTCAACCCAGCAGCACGAAGGGCCAACGCACTCTTCTCATATCCTCTCTGCACACACACACCAATAACACGCAGCAAAATGCAATATTCACATAAAGCCATGCTCTGACATGATGTATAGATTTGTCAAGATAATATGGATATGATGCATGGGCTTTTATGAGCTGTGCTTGTTGGTGTCTTTGCCAGTATGTGGGTGTGTGTGAGTGTGTGTGTGTGTGTGTG
>JAQNCA010000030.1:8602475-8625398 GCA_029783725.1 Acanthurus tractus
ACACACACACACACACACATACACACACACATGCGTCTCCAGTAGGCTCAGCAGAACATGTGAAATAGCAGGGCAAAGACAAAACACTCCATTCCATCTCTGACATTTCCAATATCTGTCTATCCCTCATAAACCTCTGTTCACCCATAAAGTGACTCATTCTTCACAGATGAACATGTTCCATTCGGGTGACTACAAGGCCGGCAACTCACCGCTCCTCCTGATGCTTGTTATAATTACAAAATTATTGATTCTCTTTACATTTTACAGCTTTTACGACCTGGATGCAGCCAGACTTGTTAAACATAAAAAGGCTTAAATCGTGACAATATACTGAGGATTTGGTGTAATGATTAAAAAATAGTTTATGTATCAGTCTTGTTTGCTCTTTTATTTCTGCCCTGCATGTATCTACCAGTGCTGTGATGGAAAACCGAGCTCCCCTCACAGCTCATAACTCTGTTTTTCCCTCCTCACCTCCTGCTCTTCCTCTTCTTCGTCTCGTCTCACTCTGTTAATTCACTACACTGTCACCGGTCAGTGTATTTACCTAACAACAATCTTTTTTTTTCCTTTTCCCTCTTCCTCTCTCTGCAATCCTTTCCTCCATCTCTGCCCCTGCGAACGGTGAAACTGTGTGAGTGAGTGCGCAGGAGATTTAGAGCGGGGATCAATAAGAAATTTAAAAATCAATGCACTTAGCGCCAGGAAATCAATGGGCCTAATCGGGATGCCAATCGGCCCAGTCAAAACAATTAAGAGGGAAGAAAAATGTTTAACAACCTCCTCTCTCTTGCTTACATAGACACAGGGGAGACGGAGTGAGGGAGGCCTAAAGAGGAATATCAGAGGCAGACAGAGAGGGATGAGATGGAGTGATATATGGGAAGGAAAGGCTCAGGAGAGAAAGCTCAAAGCTTAGACCCAAGGAAAGCAGGTTGGGAGGGAGGGGTGGAGGAAGGCAGGGAGCGAGGGACAGCAATGGAGATAAAGAACAGTAAAAAGGAGGAATATGATGCAGTGGGGTGACAGTCATGAAGGACAACGGAGGAAAAAAAGGAAAAGTTGAAGGATGTGGGTGGACGGACACAGCCACGTTTCTCATCCACACTTTTCTTATGAATATTCTTGAGTTTCTTTCTCAAAAAGAAAGAAAAAAAGAAACATGTAACAGAAATGTGGGTTACAAATAAGGTCACGGTTTGTGATCAGAAACACAAAAGTAATACCCTCCCTCTGGAAGGGGCGCTATTTGATTCATCAAAGGCATCCAAACCAGCTGCTCCCTGTGGTCAGACATCGTACAGTGCAGCACTCATCCTCGCACGACAGCCAATCAACTGACAGCCGTGTCACAAACAACCAACATTTCCAAATCAAGGACATCAAAAAGGAGACATTTCTCTCCCCGCTAAAGCGTCCAACCATACCAAATGTTTGTCAACCCTGGCACCCAATGAGGAAGCTGGAGCTGAGTGCGGGAACGCAGAACTGGGTGGTGGTGGTGGTGGTGGGGGCTAATTTGGGGTCAATCAATAGATCTCCCCTCTCTCTATCTTCTGCCTGCTCACTACGCTAAAATCAATGGGAAAGCCAATAGTTCCTCGCTCCAGTGTGGATTAGTGAACACACAACTAATCAGCCAGTCACTGAAACTGACATCTCAGCTATTAACCTATTGATACGGGAGACATGTGTTGAACACACACAGATGCGCACACACACACACACACACATTCAGAGGCAGATTCCTCTACAAACATCTGCTGTAACGACGAGCTAAATTCCCTTAGTTCTGAACACACAAAAACACAGCAAAAGCTGTATATATAAATAGCAGAAGTAAACATGTAAATTTTAAGAAATATGCAAAATGTAATAAAAATTTTAAAAGACTCCGCACAGCCTTTTTCATTCTTCTTTTGTGCAAATGCTGCCCAGCGGTTTTTTTTTTTGTTTTTTTTTTTAAAAAGCATCACTACGAGCAGCAGCAAGCAAGAAAGTGTTTTACAATTAGACAGTTTGAAAATGTCCCCTGATTCAGTCGCAGCCAGGGGCCACTCGGATCTTTTTTCAGCATCTCTTTCCTCTCCAGTCTGGCATCACATCACATCAAATCACGTGCCTCATCTCTTGTCTGGGATCCTTGGCTTTAAGGGTCGGGGGGGCGGGGGCGGGGGGGCTCCAAATGACTCTGTGTGGATGCCAGCTTTACTCTAATTCAGGTTTCAGCCACTGGCCGGTCATCACGAGCCTCCGTTAAAGAAAGAGCGACTATGTGTTGGAGCGGGAGATTGTGAGTTCGCTGGTGCCATGGTGGCACGTCGCCAGTGAAAAACCAATACATAAATATGACAAAGAGATACTTAAATGACTGGTTGTCAAGATAGCGCAGTAATAAACAGGTGAAATTTCAGGATCGCGTGATGCACACAACTGATTTTGAGAAAAATCTGGCGGAGAGGCTGATAAGTGAGTTAAGATATAGCTGTCAAAAATCACATTATGGACAATAAATTGTGCAACTTAAAAGAAACCACTGCTGAGTTTTTTTGTGTGCCAAACACCTTGCCGAGTCTCTTCAGGAAGATAAAATAATATGTACCTGGGTCTTAAGAGGAGCACTACACAAGGATCATTTTTCAAAAATAACAGCCTGACTAGCTTTCATCCCTTACTTTTGAAAGCCCTCTTGTTTTCTGAGATTGCCTCTCCTTCCTCTGTTCCTCCTCCTCCCCTCCTCCTCCTTCTCCTCCTCCTCCTCCTCCTCCCCTCCCCTCCCCTCTCTGTCATGTTTTAGTTTTCATATGTTGGTTTTGTTCTTCCTCATTTTCCCCTTGTGTAAAAAATGAAAGGCTGAAAATAGGATGAGTGAGGAGGAAAAAAAAAAAAAACAAAAAAAAAAAGGCAGGAGGCAAAAGCAACGACTGTACATCGGTGAAATCGCTGTCTGCAGTGCTGAGACTGCTCTCTTCTCTGCACTGACAGTTACGGACTAAAATACAGCCCCAAACCCAATCCATATACATCACACTCTGCAAACCAAACCTTATCCATAGACAATGCAAAACACTCCCTTTGCCCAGTGCTGTATTACTGTATACCAATGTGATATTCTCACAGCATGACAAGAGGAACAGCATTGATCAGCCACAGGCAGCTGCATAAAAAACATCCCTTAAATCGCATTCGCACGTACAAGCCATTTGAAAAGCTGAACCCGGCCCATGCATGTTTTTTGAATTAGTTATCAACCATGCACATTGTAGTGTGACAGGCGAGGCAAAGCAAGGATAACTGTCTGTCTTTTCCTATCTCTTTTTTTTTTCCTTGCTTCTTGACATCCTTTCCGCAATCCCTTTACGCGTTAAACACACAAAGAGAATGGAAGTGAGAGGCGTATGATGTGGAGTGCATTTTGTTTTCTTGTTGTTTTTTTTTTTTTCCCCCCCATCTCTTTTCTTCTCTTTACAGACTTTATTTCCATGGTGGACCGAGCAAGCGAGGCAGGGAGTCATGGCTCGGCCGACGTGACTCTACATTTAGGCCTAATCCACACCTTTTCCTCCACACCGTTGTGGTTATGATGGAGATGGCGAGCAAGAAACTTATTGAAGGAGAGGGAGAGACATAGAGGAAAAAAAGAGCAACGGAGAGAGAAAGTGTGAAGTGTTATTGTTGAGATGTCCAGGCAAGTCCGGATGCATTGGTTCCGTATAACATTCCTATTCCACTTCAACAGACGGATGCAGCCATTCTGGGAGAACGCAATCCTGATTTCTCGCTTGAGACCCAATATCTGCACCATACAAATAGGAGGATATGGGGGGAATGCGATACTGACTTGGAATACGGCTCTTTCTTCTTATCCTGCTCAGCCACATTGATGTTTTTTTGAGCCTTTCATTGCTCAGCCAAAATGAAGTCCTTTAAGGCTGAAGCCATTGACAGATTACGAAAACATATCCTATTTTGTAGGACATGACAGAGGCTCTCTTGTTATCTGAATAATATGAGCAGTGCTGAGGTGGCACAGAAACGCTATTTGTCAAACATTGTGTGGTTAAACTCAGGGGTAAAATTACAGTCCACTCTCAAGACAAAAAAGTCGAATCCGTGGAACTGAAAGTAGTTTTTCTCTACGGTTGTACCATCAATTTGGGTATTTTTTTTCTTTTCGCTCATTACCTCGCAAGGGAAACAACCCATCACATTCAGTCATTTTGTTATATAATTGATAATGGAAAAAATCAGCCTATGATTATGCTCCACTATCCACAATGCTAAACTTCATATTCCTCGGGAAAGGCTGAAAAACGTAGAGCTTTACATGGCAACGCTGCTGAGCCCTCACGCAACAGAGAAACTGATGGGCTGGAAATCACTCAGGCCAAATCACAGAAAATTGATCACATCCGACAAAATGGCCGCAGTGACTAAAATTGGTGTACGCTCAAGCTTGCTCGGGACAGAAAAGAGGAAAAAAAAAAAAACCGGCGAGAGCATTGTGACAAGTGCGCGGTTGTTGTTCCTACAAAGAAGAATGATTTTGGAACAAACTCTGATGAATATTTTCTGACATTAATCGTGATGGCAACATCAGTGACATTCAAGCAAGGGACAAAATGAAAAGAGAGAATGGGCAGAGGCATAGTGGCAAAAAAAAAAAAGGGGATGTGCGGATGATAACAAAGAAAACAAGAGGGGAAAAAAACATTTAAAAAAAAGGTTCGAGAGATGAAGGAGAGAAAATAAGGTGTGCTGCAGTCATCTGGAGTGTGTAAAAGGGTTATGCTGAGAGGTGGCATGTTCAGATGCGATAGACAGAAAGGAGCAGAGGGAGGAGGTGGGTAACAGAGAGGTACAGGGAGAACAATTGAAAAAAAAGGCTAGTTGAGAGGGAAGAAGAGATTTAGGATTAAGGAACGAGTGTGGGGTAAAAGGAGGAGGATTAAGGGTTTGGGTGAGAGATGGACAAAGTGAGAGGCAGGCGGGATAGAGGACGAGAAAACAGGCGAGCAGGAGACACAGAAGGAGAAACTGTACAGGGCTTTTGACGGAGAGAGCAGGGATAAAAAGATGTATTTTTCCTGCTTCCTCTGTTGTCCTCCCTCTCCTCTGGGCAACTTCCCGCTGCTCTCCCCCTCTCTGCTGCCTTCCTCCTCTGTCTGACACAGTGGGAAGATAGGTAGGAAACCTAATCGAGCCAGACACACCGGCTGCTCTCTGCTGACACTCACAGGCAGAGGGTGGGCACTACATATTCTGCTGACCAGCCCAGCTGAGACCCCCCTCACCTATCGGCCGGAGCGGCCATCAATCCGGCACAATAGCCTGGAGGAGGCTGGGGGAGAAGGGATAAGAGGGAAGGGGATGTGGTCCTGCGATGCTCAATGGGTATCACATGCCACTAACACAAGAATTAGGAGTTTGATTCCTGCTAGGCAAGTGAGAAAAACATGTGGGTACTGCAGAAGCCTGGCATCCATCACGGTAAATATAGAGAATGCACTAGCCACTGGTAAAACTGGTTATAAAAAGGGGGCTCATGAGATGAATAACCATAATAATCACTCTTGTAGCCTTTACCGAAACAATAGTAATAAGAAATTGACTAAATGGTTGTAAGAAAATTGATTTCAGTGATTAAAACAAATGTGACCATTTGGAATTATTTGTAATTTAACAAGAAAAAAAAATCAAATTTTTTTTTAGTTAAATCGTCAGAAAACATTAAAAACTGAACCAATTCCTCTTTAATATTCAATAAAAAGTGTGTGAGATTTTAAATAAATGTTAATCAGAATAAGTAACCAACTGTAACATCATTTTGGAGTCCTATCATTGATATTTCTATATGATTTCTCATTCATTTAAAATTTTTAAGTCAAGATTCAGTTATTTAAAACATTTCTTGATCACAAAGCTGCATCTTAGCTGCAAATGTGCAAAGCTAAAATGTAGGGAAAATAATTTGCAGCGTTTGTGCTTTCCAGCAGATTTAGAAATAAAACTGTTGTTGCAGTGGATTTGATTAGATGACTCGTAAGCTGCTATATTGGTAAACTGTGTCAAAGATAATCAGATGCTGTTGTATGCATCTGCTGCATTTGTTATCACTCATTATAGCTGTTAGATGCATATTTTTAATTTTAGAAGTTTAATATCTACATGGTTAAACGAGCACAGATCACAACCTTGCCCTTACACGAAAGTGAAGCTCCTGCCATCACCCCCCGTAAACCGTTGCCTCCAAAAGATTATCGAGTTCACAATGATTTGGAGTTTTTTGGCTTTCTTTTTTTTTTTTTTGGTTGTAAAATTTCGAATACTTTCCCAGATCCCAGGACTCCTCTGACTTTAAGCAAGGCCCACCGATAAAGATGCATCAGTTGGTGCCGTCACCACTCTGCATAAGCACGCTTACGTTAGGGTTTCATTTTAAGGGGTAAGAAATCAAAAGGGTTCATATCAGGGAGGCCCCAAAGCTGTGGCAATGGGATCGACGCTGGGGTGCATCCTGCAGGTAAAATGGATGAGGGTCAGTGTGCGGGGGGAGAGTCTGCCTCCCTGGTCATTGTGTGTGGGGAGGGAGTCATTACAGACTGACCGTTACGGTGACAAGCAGTGACACACTGAGGCTTCACTCGGGGGAATTAGATGGTGGACAGACGATGGGATGTGCAAAGGTTGTGTGGACATTGTAGGCAAGCTGCATTGTTCTTTTTTTTCTTTTTTCTTTTTTTTTACTCTCCATACATTAAGTAGTTATGTGTGTACATGTGTGATTGGGATTTCCGTGTTGCCGTATATATATGTGTGTATGTGTATGTGTATGTGTGTGGGTGTGTGTGTGTGAGTGTGTGACCAGGCTAGATAGCACATATTTGCTAATCTGGAGGGGGGTAGTTGGAGAAAGGGGGTAGGGTCAGAAGCCGGGGTCAGGTGTTAATTCACTGCTTCAAACCAGAGCCAAGCACCAAAACCAGGGGAGACTGCAGTGGAATAGATCGACAAAAACCACAAGGATATATTCAAGGTCCACAGTGGTAACCACCTCTGTCTCTCCCCCTGCAGATTTCCTTTTCAGCTTCCCTTTCACTCTTATTTTCTCCGCTTCTGTCTTAAATTTTTGCCTCCTCTAATTCCATCTTTCCCCCTTTTCCCAATCCTCTCTCCTCTCCCTGACCGGTCCAGTACGCCACCTCCTCCTCCTCCTCCCCCAGCTGTTAGACCCTCAAAGGTCAGTCAGTCTGCAGGGTCATCAGTCTGGGATGAAGCTGCACTTTGACCCCGGGGCCCTTGATGTATTCCAACCACAAACCCGCAGACACACTCACATAATGGACATGTGCGGCCTCACAAGAGGCGCATTTCATCGTGGTCATTTTTGATCAATTTATCACTTCTCTTTTGTCACTTATTGAAGTCCTGTCTGTGCCGGCGAAGCCTCGGCCTGTGCGGCTGCTGTCCTGCAGACTGCAGGTTAAGGAAGACAATGCCATCGACCACACAATCTTTTTCAGATGATTGATCCAAACACCATTTATCAGCTAATCAATGCAGCGATGATTGTGAACTGCCTATTGATTATATTCAATAACCACAATTGATACATGACTGTGTGGGAAAAAACACATACTTCCGCAAGACAAACAGTGCAGCCCGCACACACAGACACACACACACACACACCTAAACACAAACCTACACACAAAACACCTATGTCAAAGATTTTTTCTGACAATTTATTACATTTTAAACAAAAAATATTACTGCCACCAAGCACCACTCCACCTAAATACTCTGTATACACTGCATTTATGCAAAATATATCCAATAATTTTACTAAAATAAATGAAACCTGTATATATAACTAAACTATATGTATAATCTGTATTTTTCAATTCTCTATAAATGTATGTAGACAGATTCTTTCAGAAATTATTGAAATTATAAGCAGGACACCTTGGATGCTTTTTGTCTTTCTTTTTTTGGGCAAAAGTTTTCTCTTCATACTTATCCAATGTAAATATATTCCGTACATATCGGTCACTGCTGGCCCTTCTCTTGTCACACAAACGATGCATCGTGCAAGTGCAATCTTTCCGTCTTAATTGAGGAACTGGCCAAGCGACCTTTGACCTGCGGGTCATTACCGCATTGTGCACCGGGCCGCGGAGAGCAGCCACACCATTTGGGAGAAGAGTCGTGCGCAGAAAATGGATTAATTTTGTATGGCCTGTGGTCGTTTGATACCGACTGGAAGTGACCGGTAACAAAAATGTAGGCTATAGAAAAATCTACATCAAAGCCTACAGGAAAGATCGCACTTTATGACACCAAAACTGAGCCCATAAGGCGAGCTTTAGGACAGGCTGCATAGGCGTTAACATAAACCATAAAATTGAATGTATCGCTTGTGTGGTCTGTTTCAAGTTGATAAGGTGCGGGGCAGGCTGTCAGGGCACTGCTGCAAAACAGTGCCAGCTCATATGCACGATTTTCAGTCTAATATTTCTCCTAATCCTATTTGAATAGTAGACGTGTGAATTACTAATAATCAATTTCAGTGAAAACGATGCGTTAAGAATCCATGTAGAAATATAAAAAGACAATTTTATAGAGATATTGGGGCATCAGCTTGCAGTTTTATATTTTTTTTTTAAATAAATGTGAAGTTTATCATCGCTTAATAAATAGATTTTTAAATATCCTGACTCTGGCATTATTCTAACTTTGGGTAGACCGACTACCATTGTTATCCGTGCGATAAAATTAGAAAATTAAAAAAGTGTACCTCTTTACCTTTTCCCCTTCCCATTTTGCCTCGAAAAGGGAAAAGGAAACATTTCTACATCTAAATATTTCTTTATAGCCAAGACTTTATTGTAAAAACTGTCTAATGTTTCTCTGACATGTAGTTACAAGTCCGTTTGAGTTTCTGTCTCTGCTCCGCTTTTAAAATTGCTTTAAGCTTTATTTGCATAAAGGCTAAATACGAAACAAATACTATTCCTGTGAACAACATCTTGACAATTTGTAGGGAAAAAAGAAATTATCTGAACATTATAAACTACACATAACAAATAAGGATCCTGCGATTTTTAATTTTTTTTGTTTCGAAATATTTAGGAACTTGCACCGGATTTGAATAATTTAAAGATTAAAACCCAAATTTAAACACGCTTTAAGTATTGGCCGCAAACTCATGTGAGTTCACCGGCTGCAAGATTGCAAAAGCAGATTACAAGTGTCTTCATTTAAATAATGTGAATACATTCATTTATTGAAATTTTAGCGTAAAAGAATCTGCTGGATAAGCACAAATGTTGTAAACAGTCGGAAGATTTAATAGTTGTGTGAAAGTAGGCCTGGAATATGTTAAAACATCTTTATTATCATTTGCATATTCTCAAGAAAAAAACATAACTAACACCTGTCGAGTGCCGGTTTAAAAAGGAAAGATGAAGTGATGTGAAATTAAAAAAAAAAAAGTTCGATATGATCAATAACTTTGATTCCAGCAGTAGATGCTTCCACTAAAAAGCCGAATAAGGAGCGATTTGGAAGTTTGGATTTAATAAGCAAGGCAGCAATGTCCAAAGTTCTCATCATGACCAAAACCAAAATGTGATTCAAGTCGTTTCAAAATTCTGGGTTTTCATTCAGGAACATTTCGAGCACATTTTAATATATTTGCAAATACACATGAAAGACATCGTTTGTATCCTCCTGTTAAATTGCAGAGATTACTTAAAAATCACTTTTTAAAATACATCAAAACTCAAGGGCCCACACACACCTACGTACACAAACCCAGACATTTTGATATCAAATTTATACCAAAAGAAGGTTAAAAAAACCCCGACAAATATAAATAGGAGGCTACAATTCAAATCACTATTTATTGACGAGCCTAATCAATGTTATCACGTCATTCGTTCAAACATTGGTAAAAATATTCGGACACAAAACAAACAATTCTTTAATATTTTTACTATTATTAAATATAACGACGCCGAGTAAGTTTAAGGCTCTTGGCATAAGTATAGGCTATCTAATGTTTCTGTGTTTCACAGTGGAGCAACGACAACACCAAATAAATAACCACAAAAACACTTTTAATGAGATATGTATCCTCTAATAGGAGTGGTGCAAACTGAGGTAAAGCACTGATTGTAAAAATTGTAAAGTCGTGTCTTTTCTTTCTTTGAAGCCGCAGTCTTAACGGAAACTTGTCTGCTGAACAAAGTGTGTGTCCCGGTCTCTTGGGGTTCAAAGTCATATGTGCACTGTGGCTCACAGATCACGTTTTCTATTTTATATGATGCATTTGAATGGCTGACACGTACAACTTCATGTCTTAATAATTATGCAAGGGCATTACAAATTTAATCTGCATGATTAGAAGATGAAACACACACACTCACAATAGTGCAAGTTTCGAATTACTCTGACAACTTGGACAAGCTCACGTGATGCTGTGCGACAATCCGGGTCAAATCCGGGCCTGTATCGATCTACCTTTAAAAAAAAAATGCAAAAATGCAACTCTGGGACACTTGGGCCTTGTGACAGCGTTTAACAGAAGAAACAACGTGTTTCTCATCAACACATCCTGTTCTGAACATGTGTGAGGGTCTGCTTATTAAGGTGAGATGAGGAACTATTGAGCTAAAATATGATCTTGTTGTTTAAATAATTTTAATGGAGAGCAAAGTTCCAGCAGAAATAGAGAGAAGTATGTTACAGGAAGCCACGTCTTTACCAAGCCACATCAATGATAATTTAGGACCAAAGCCCACTGGGAGATGTGTCAATCAGTGTGTGCAAATCAAAGCATAACGCTGACTAACCTAAATGATATCTTTAAGACTTTTGAGGGTCATTCTGGTTGTTAAAATGGCAGGATACGAGGACTTTTTAAAAAACGTTTTCGACGATCTTACAGGGAGCTGCTCGTTAAATGATCGTCGGCAGCCAGCGGACAGCGGGAGCGCAGCGGCCAGGCGGAGAGGCTGCAGCCCCGGCTGGGAGGTGTCCACTGTCTGCTCTCCTCTCCTCTCCTCTCCTCTGTCGGTACGAGCTCCCTGCTCGGCCTTATAAAGCCCATGGATCCCCTCCTTTTAATTGATTTTCTCATAATTAACTCAGTCTGTCCATCGATTTCCCTTCGGCGGCGTATCAGCCCTCTCCATGCTGAGGTGTTATTGTGCTATCTGCGGGCATCGGGATACCGACGAGCAAATATCGACCTCACTGATTAAAAACCTCACAGCGCGGGTGAATTTGGCCTTAAACTGCGGTGTTATAGGCTACATTATGCACAAATTAAGACACGGGTTTACTGTTAATACACCGGCCTACATGCCCACCTGTGCGTATAGGGCTTGCAAACGAGCCCTGGTCTTTTACAGTAAGAAACCAACAACAAAGAGGCTGACAAATGACAGGGGATTAACGGAACAATAGGGTCTAAATGGTACAAACGATTTATTTGCTATATTTCAACATTATTTCTCCCTGAAATCCAAACGTCCATGCCGCCAGGTGTGCACGAATTCAAATGTGAGCGGCATTACGCGCAAAACAAAACAAAACAAAACAAAAAAAATCCCCTGCATTCAGCGACAATAACAATAACCACACATCCACTCACGTCGATTATATGAGGCAAAAAACGTGCACGAAAGCCGGAGAAAGCACGAGAGGTGCAAAGCTGCAGCGTGACTTCCGCATATGCATAACACATTCCGAATCAAATATTCCCGCGATAATACAACATGCAGAGCAGGCAAGAAGACACAACGCTATTCGTCCACGGAGCAGAGGAGCAAGGGAGGATAGAAGAGAGAGAGCAGGAGAGAGTGTGTGTGTGTGAGAGAGAGAGAGAGAGAGTCGAAACACGAGGGTTGCCCCCTTGAATTAATTTCTATCTAATCAATAAAAAAGAAAAAGACCATGTCCGCACAAAAAAATCATTAGGGCCGATATTTCTCTAGCCCCTCTCTCCACTGCATTTCCCCAGGACAGCTGCCGTGAGGAATGCCGGGTTCCCCCTGCAAGTGGACTAAAACCTTTCGCCTTTTTGAATTGACACAGAATAGAAAGATTGTGATTTGAGAAGGGAAAGGGGGGAGTGTATGGTACAGCTGAGGAGAGGAAAGGTGAAAAGACACATGGAGGAGAAGGAGTAAAGTCTGCAGGATGCATATGTGAGCCACCCCAACGCCGCCTCTAGAATCACTTTCCTTTTATATATATATATATATATATATATATATATATATATATATATATATATGAGTGTGTGTGTGTGTGTGTTTTTGTGGATGTGGAAAATTTACCAGTGCTTCCATCGGTGAACGTCTCCATCCCCGCCATGCGAGCAGCCTGTCTGGATAAGAGAGGGATGGAGAGCAAAAAGATGGGGAGAGGGTACGGAGGGGGGGCGGGAAGAGGTGCATGTAAGAGGGGCCAGTGTGTGGGGCGGTTGATCTGGGTTGGGGGCTCAGCATTAAACTGACGGGCGGAGGGGTTAGAGGTGAGGTGGGGGGGGGGTTGGGGAGGGCATATGGCAACACCCTAACCTTTCATGTCCCCCCTTTCTCTCGCTCTCTCTCTCCCCGCGTGTCCCTCGTTGTCCCTCTTTCTCTCTCCATCACTCACCCTCGACGTGTGTCTCTCAGCGGTTTCCATGGCGACCCGGTGGCTGTGGTGCTGCTGCTGAGGAGAAAAAGGCGCGTGTGTGAGAAAGAGGGAGCGAGGCAAGACAGGCGTTTGAAGTGCAAGTGCAGGGGATCATGAAACATCTGAGGTAATTACCAATCAGAGGCAATTCAAGGATTAAATATCACCACAAAAACCTCATTTTAATTTGCACCAGTGAGGTGTTTATAACGTTGATTTACTTTGGAGGTGCAATATGTTTAGAAGGCCTAGTGTGACCAATTCATGGCCTACATAATAACTCCATTAACTATGCACAAACAAACCATAGACTTCTAGAAATATAAATTTAAAATCTGTCTCTGTAATGAGAGGTTTTGTTAAGTTCTGCAACTTCGTGGCACGACAGATGCTTCTGACATGACACACATGATATTCAGCAGGAGCTCTGCTGCTTTGAATATGAGGCCTCCTCAAATAGGTGGTTCATCAATATGCTGCCACCTGCAGGCCACTTAAAACATGGTCTTTCTAGCATTAGCAGATAACCCTGCAGTTCCTCAAAGGTACACGCAGTAACACAGCGGCTTATTCGTGTATTTGTTTGCATGTTTTACTTGCAGGGACTCTGGTTTAACATGACTGAGCAATGATGTCTCAGACTTTCTTGTATTATTGAATGGAGGGTTTGTGCAGGTTTCTAAAAATAAAACTCAAGCACTTTTCAAGCGCTTAAAAGGCTCCTAAAGCAAACATTTAGAGACTCTGTGCAGTTAACATCACATCTAAATTGAAACGATAAATGTAAATGTAAAAAATAAATTTATAAAATTCCTATTATATCCACAGAAATCTATGCGTATCCTCACTTTCTTTTGCCGGCTGATCATATCAACTATGGTTTTATGTTTAGATTGTTTGATGCTACCTTCATTTAACACCAGGAGAGAAATAACAAAATATGATGCTGATTTGCTCCATTTCAACATGAAAAGATTTTTGGCTTACTTGAGTAGTGCAGATGTGATGCCAGATTATGTTAAAAATTAAGCATTTTTCAAGGAGTATATTCCAATTTGAGCATACTTTTAACCTTAAACAGTTAGGAATAACGTCTAAAATTAAGCATAATCCAAAACTCTGGAACACATCCACAAACATTTAAACAAAAACATGTTTTTGGTTTGAAAATAAGAAATTTTAAAAGATCATCTCACAATCATATCTTTGGAGAAACATTCTCAGACACTGTCTTTTCAAAAATCTTTTTTTTTTTTTGATATCTTGTGGCTGGCTGCTAGCCTTTCAGACACACACATGGTGCTGAGGTAAACCAAGGAAGAAAGCTTTCGAGAAGATCACCTAATCTAATTTTCTCTCCTCAATAAAAGCTGCAGAATTTCCCCCATCAGAGAGATGTACCATATGCTGCAGGGTATACATACAATAAAGGCAGCCCCAGCGGGCCTGCGGGCTGTAGTGTAGTGTCTATCAGCTTTAAATGACACGTTTCGATAGGAGACTGATTTAGGCCTGAGCTACCACAAGATGACTAGAGTCTCCATCCAATCAAGGAGGTGCGAAGAACACCTGCGGACAGTGGAATAAAGTCTACAGGAGGATGATGACCAGTGTCGTGCCACACAACCCAACATTACATTAGCTTTTGCAACCCAATACAATTTGCACCATGGAACACAAACACACCTCTGATGTCTCTATGAAGTGTTTTTGGCCAATAACCCGAACAGTCGCTGGACAAAATGTTCTCAGTGTGCTGTAGTGTTAAAAAAAAAAAAAAAAAAGTGCCGCCTCATATATTTGACTCCAGTTATCCCCAACTGCGGGTGATAGAAAGTGAAAACACGTGTTGAAACTGATCGATTCATTAAAAACACAATATGGCTTTATTTTTTTTGAAATGTTTTGCACCATCATTGTTTCTTCCTCGCCATGGCCTCCCCTGGTTGCTTTGTCCCCAGCCAAGTGCATCACAAGATTGCAACTGTCCTGCCCCGGCTCTGTCACCATAGCAACGGGATCTTTGACCCCGTCTCTGGAATCCTTGACCTGGATGTAGATCAGTGAGGCATCAAGGGAGCCAATTGGCTGAAAGCTGCGGTTGTGCTGAAGCTGCAGAGGAGGGGCAAGTTTGGCTGTGGTGATTAGGTGTGGACTCTGTGGGTCAGTAGCAGGCCGAGAAGATGGTGGGATCCCGGGGTCCGCTGCGGCTAACAGGCTTATACCCTTTACTATCAGACTTTAAACATCTCTTCAGCAGTGGCTTGCTCTTCCTTGGTCAGTGTAGCTTTGGACGATGAGGGTGGTCTTTAAGACAATTTGTTTTTACACAGCAAAAACTATTTTAATATATGAGGTGAGCTTCAAATGGAAGCTCACTAAATCCTTTAAAAAGATTTTAAATATTTTAAAGATTTAAAATATATGACTATGTAATACATTTTGACCCGAGGAGAGAGAGAAACAATGCTTTCTGAATGGGTGGAGCATAAAAAAAAAAATAAAGAGGTAAAAAAATATAGCCAAGATGCTTAAATAACAGGAAATACATCAGTGATATGTATTGACAAAACAGAAGCTCAGCGGCCCTCTTGCAGAGTTAAATGAGAGGATCGATACTAGTCTCATGTTTTTCTGCTTGAATTAAAGGTGCTATATAAAACATTTAAGCATCAATTACAGTGCATTTCCAATACAGATGACAAATGAGTATTCTGAACTGTTTGTACAGGGATAATGTCTCGTTTAAATCATGGTATTTAAGTACAAGAATGTATGGCAGCGTAATGAATGTTAACTGAAGGATATAAAACTTTTCCCATGCAGGGTTTCAACTCTGCTGCCTGGGTGAAAGCCAGGAATCCTAATTGCAAGGCCACATGGGACCTGTTCATTATAAACACTGCAAGTTATACTGTGATCCATTACTTATAGACTGGGTTGAATGAAGTGAATTTGATAAAGCCACATTGGTACAAAGTCTTGAGAGTTAAAGTGAGGAATTGCATGACACCTGGTGCTAAAATGTTACATATAGTAGCCTACCACTTAGCCACTTTTATGCTTCCTGTTTTTTATATTTTTTACATATAATGTGCTATTAAAGCATGTGCTTGAAGCATCCAGACTGATTATTTTTTTAGGTTTTAAAGCAGGGTAAAAAAAGGAAAGGACAGTAAATGTAGAGCTGAATTAAGGGAATAGCAGCTTGGTTGTTCGAGCAGTTTTGTGGTCTGATGGAGACACCTCAGTGAAGACCTTCAGAGACCTGATTCCTCTGGGAAAAAGAAGCCCGACAGAAAGAAGGGTGGACTTGTTGATGTTGCTCTGCTTGTCTTGTCCTTGGATATTTGTGAGCATAATGTTCTTGAGTGCTCCAGATATGCGTCCCAATTCCGTTGACAAACAAATCTCTCATAGTGGCAGGGTCAGGCAAGAGGGAGTCGTTGTTCAGGGGAGGAACATGGTTGAAATCCTTTGAGTTGGATCTCTACAGTTTTGCAGACTTCTCACACAGAGTGCCTGGGTCTCCCTGTGGGCATCACATCGCTGGTCTTGCTTAAAGGCTGGGTGTGGTGAAAACTGGGCTTTCAAAAACCTCAGTTTTCCCCAAGGCAGGCCTGGGGCAGTTTAGCTGCCCATCAAATAAGGCATACTCCGAACAGGGTAGAAACAGCCCTATCAGATTTTTCCCTAAGGGTCAGTCCCACTGTTCTCCATGATGGCAAGTCAATAATAAAACTTCATTTGTACACTCAGCAGTATTTTAAAAGGGCAGGTGTGGTTAAATGACCTCATAATGGTTGTTTCTTTAAGCCAGTAAGTGACAATGAAGTAAAAAAAATAGTAAACAATGACTGGACTCTAATTGGACCCTATCAACCGCTGCAGTCTGTGAGCATGATGGCATAAATAAATATAATAATTAACTAAGATAAAAAGAGATAAATTATTAGAGCAAGAGCAAAAAGAACAAATCATATATCATAAATACATCTGTGTGTTTCCCTGTGTCTTTTTGTGCTTATTTAACACCTTTTTGAGAGATCCTAAATAAGTGTTAAATGTAATTTTAAAATGACAAAAAAACTGACTGGGAAGTGCTTCAGACTTTTTTGGCTGCAGGAGGCCGACAATTGCATAAAAAACATTTTTTTAACGTGCTACCTGTAAGTCTTCCAGTATTTGTGCAGTGTTTTAGATTCTGAGTGAAATAAGGTGACTCTTCATATGCCCTTTAGCCAACGCTTACATTATTAATCATGTGCTTGAGGACTGTGTTGGTCTACATCAGAGGACTTAATTATGTCCAAGTCAAAGAGCCCTGCCACTGTCATAGAGAATCACATGTACTGTATAACAAATCAACATTTCTTAATGTTTCAGAGAAACAAACATTTGAGAAAATGAATGTCCTTATTAATGCTTGACCTTAGGGTGGGATTCTAAAAAGTCTTCCATAATCTTTTATTAAATAGCTACATAAAGGGAGTAGTGAGTTTAGTGAGTATACCCATGTAAAGAAAAACACATCGAAATTATTTTAAAAGCTGAAAGAGAAAATCTTAAGGACTGGCCTTTAGTAGTGAGGACATTGGCAATATTGAGAGCAAGACAGTATTTTTTTAAAACAAAAGAAGAAGAACCTTCAAAACCCAACCAATAGCTTAAAGTTGGCTATAAAAATTGAGTACAGTTTACCTGATCCACCTAGTAGGGGTTAAGCTGCTGAAATGTTATTTTGTGACGAATGCAAGCTAAATGTCTAAAATATAACTTCAAGGATTTCACATGTTCTTTACAAAAATATTATAAATAGCAAGGTAACTACTGATTTTCAGATTTAAAAAAGTGTTTTAACTTATGTGACTTCATGCAAAACAGCAGTGCCATGTCATTATGCCCAGTGCGATTGTGGCCCTTAAAGGAGGAAATATGGCACAAGGGTGGGTAGTTTGATAAGATGTTCAAAGCACACACAATTCTTGGGTTCCATCATGCTGACAGCTTAGAGCAAGAAGAAATAATTAAGGATCTGATCCACGGTGACCTGCATTCGATGGAGCTCTTCAGACCATTCTGGGGGCAGGAAGAGGGCACCCTCCCCATAATACAGGTACGGAGGGTGGAGGATCGGTAAAAATGACAATTCAGAAAACTGAGAAAAATAACAAAAACAACTGCTGTAACAAAATGTGAGACAAAGAGATTCAAGATAAGAAGGTGAGATTTCAGCAGATGAAAAATGATGTAAGGTTTAAGAGGTTCTGGGTAGATTTGTAGGGGGTTTATTTTCAAAACATTCTACAGGCAAAACAGGTGAAGAAGAACTTTCGGTATTTATGAGCTTGCATATAAAAGATTGTTTCCTATTTGGTCTGGACAGCTTGAAAAAGTGAATCTTCTTCAGAAAATTTCAGTAATGCAATCATAATGCAAACACCTCTGTGTTTCCAGAATTTTTTCTCCTACTCAACATCGACAGCAAATATTATGGTTGTACTTACTGATAAAACAAAAGTTGTTTTTTAAATTTAAAAAAGTCAATACCAAAGTGCACAAACGGCTTAGGGCAATCAAAACCTTTATTATTTGCCAGAAATAACATATAAAGATTTCCACAAAAAGAGTTGCCATACCAAAAGCAATTTTTTTTAACAAAAATGTTCCCCTGAATTAATTGTGTTTTTCCTACGTGAACAATACAACCATACATCAACAAATTCATTCATCAAAGACACACAAAAGAAAACGTGAAAAGATGTCCATTGTCTTTCCCTCTGCCTGGCCCTGCAGAGCCCTGCACTTCAGACAGTAGCAAGTCTGCCTGCTTAAGTCGTGCCTGTATGAAGGGACTTAAAGGAGGGGCCTTATTGATCGTCTTCTATGAGTGAAGTCCAGGCATTAGTTCCAGCAGGGTGAGTAGACAGCTGTCTGTGAGCCACTCTACTGGGCCTACATAGCAGGGCTGAGTGGAGCTGGGATGTGCACTTTTGATTTTGATCTCCCCAACATCACTTCTATTGACCGACGCACTGTCCTGTGCTTTACTTGCTGAGAGAAGCACTTGCCGAGGCCTAGCTGGAAGCCCGGACACAAGCCACCATTGCATTATCCGGGTTGCTGTTGACAAGCTTGAGATGATGAATCTTCCATGGTCTGCTGAGGCCTAGCCCTAATCACTGCTGTCATCTACTAGCAACTGCCGTATCCACTGACCACGGCAATCACAAGTCAGGTTATCGTGGCACACAGGGCCAAGAATCCCAGTGTTTGTTATCTAAGTGTATATGGGTGGACAAGGCTCTCCGAAGTTAGACACAAAGGTCCATCCGTACTAAGAGCAGTCCACCTTTTCATCTGTGTTCAGTTCTCTTGTATATTCTTTAAGACCAGAAACTTTTTCTTGTCCATTAAATTTGTAGTACCAACGATGCGCTGGTTCATTATTATTATTACTCTTCAAGTGATCCAACATGTCAATGAAACCCAAGTGTCTGTGTGTTATGGTAGTGCTTTTGAGATTCCAAGAGCCATGTTGGAATCTTAATGCCCACTGCCTTAAAATTCATAAATGTGGACAAAATGATCAATAAATGCTAGATTATAAGTTATATAAGTCTAAGTTTATAAGTAAGTCTGTGTATATTTACACCTGTACTTGTCTGCATGTGTAAATGTGTCAACATCATGTAGTTATTTGTGGTATGTTCTATCATTGTAGCGGCCCAGTTGTTGTCTTAAATTCATTATGTCATGGGGGGCTTACCACATGATCTCAGGCTTGCTTGCTTGCTTGCTTCTTTACTCACTGAGACTGAGAGGAAAAATCTTGACACATTTTGTTTCATCCTGCTGTCTTACAAAGTAGCACCTGTGCAAGAATCCAAAGGCAAAGGCATTGATCTGATCTTATTAATTTTTCTTTCACAAATAATAGTTATATTTCAACTAAGAAATGACACTTCTGGAATATAGGGCCTGTCATGAACACCAACAACAGATGGTAAGTGCTGCCATCTAGTGGCCTTTACATGAATTGAAAAGAGGCCATGAAATCCATCCAAATTTACAAATACCCTTAACTTTCAGTAACATATTCTATTAATTCTCCAAAGTTAGTATCCCAAAGAGTCTCATTAGCCTATACAGCCCAGAGTGTCTCTGTGTGCTCACTGTTACTGGATGACAGCATTCTCCTCCTACCCCTGTAGGATGCTCGCAGGAGCCTTCGGCCCTCCTCATAGTCATCCTGGTCCACGCCAATCAGGAGACGGACGCCTTCCGACCCTGCTGCCATCCTCAGGGAGTCAGTTATGAAGACTGCCTTCAGGGCCTCCAGCAGATCTCCACTCAGGTAGTCCCCCCAAAAGGCCTCCAGGTTGTCCAGCTCTGTGAACTTGATGTCGCAGACGATGGAACCTAGATCTCTGGCACGAAGCAGTGAGCTGGCTTGGCTGAACAACTCGAACTGTCGCTCAAGGGGCTGCTGCTTGTCCGAGGAGACGCTGTCCCGTAGTGCCGACTCATGTTCCAGGTATTCGGCCCGAACACGCAAGCGGATATCTGATAATGAAAGGGAGAGGAGGAAGCAGTGATGGAAAGTAGGGGTGACAGTGTGGAGGGGGTGGGTTGGAGGTTGAAACAATGGTAGGGAGAGTAGAGGGAAGAGAGTGAATAATGAGGAAAGGGGAAGGAGAGAGAGAAAAAGACAGCAGTAAAAGATGAGGAGAGGGGAAGAAAGATGATGGAAAAAGTTAAAATGCGTGAGCAGTCAAATTTGAGATGCCCACATCACAGACAGAAAGAAAACAAAGGGCAGAGAAACAGGGACAAGACAAAATCATTATTGGACAGCTTGTTTAACTCATCTATATTAGTGCATTAAATTAAGAGGGGATTTCCTTAAGGGGTTCAAGAGCACAAAAGAGATTTCAGAAGGAGAAAGTGACCCAGTAGATTGACTAACTGGACAAGATAATGCACACTGAGATAGTTCAGGATAATTATCCTGGCACACCCTGACAAAAGAACAAAGATAGTGGTGCAAGGCACAGCAGACTGTTAATTACATGGGGCACTGGAGCTAGACCGACCCACTTGTGTGCTAAATACAGCTGTAACCACTTGAGTTTGTTTTGGTGAGGATGAAGTGGACATTTTGGAGCATCGGGAGAAGCGCTCTGAGACTGAACCAGTAGCGTAGTTCCTTTTCATCCGGGAAGGTCAATAATTTTAAGTGTTAATATCAGCTGTTATCTACACGGTTGCCAATAATAAGAGGAAAATGATTTTTTAGTGTGACACCTTCCAAGGCTAAACCTAAATAAAGTAAATATATATTCAAATTAAGCTGAAACGCTGAGAAAATAGCAGAAATGAAAGCAACCTAGCAGTGTCAAGCCCTGGAGAGGCATTTTGTTCCAGCCCGGTATTCACGCCAGACTGATTTTGATCAACATGTTTAATGCTGAGAACAGATGCTGGAGTTCTCGCAGTAACAGGATTGGCGGTCATGCAACAGCACAGCGAGAAAGATCAGAGGATACATACTGTACTGAGCAAGAGCACGGCTGAGATCGTCCCCCATGTCATTTTTCCAGAGCTTCAAGTGGAAATCAGCGGCTGACGACTTTCGCTGCAACAAAAACCCATTTCTCCCACTCAAAGCCTTTTAGCAGAGGTAAACAGTAATCACTGCCAATGACATCCATATTACTAGAAACATTTTCATCAATGTGCCATTGCAAAGGAGTGTAGATACCTTTTTCCAAGTAGTTTTTAAGCCATAATTGCATCTCTGGGTAAAAAAAACCCAGTTCAACGAAAGCCTCTGTGTTGCTTCCCCTCAAACTTCATAAAGGGACTCGAAGTGAAATCTTAATGAGGCAAAATGACTTATGTCTGTAGTCAAAATAAATAATTTGTTGGTAAAATGTTAAAATGACTTTGAATATTAAAGTAAACTACAACAGAGATATGGCAAAACAATCAGTACAAGACAGCACAAGAACCCTACCTGAATATACAGCAAGGTCTGTTTCTAGTTAACTTTACAGTAGCAATGATTCCACAGAAAAGAGTTCCAACTCAAGAGTCGCGTTTAGCTTCTCTCCATTCACATTTGGTTTGGGGCTATGGGGAATGGCGCAAGACACATAAGGGATAAAGTTTGGAAAATGCCAACATTAGAAATGCAAATGTTGAATTAAGGCATTGATTTTGCATGTCTTAACATTTGTAGGGGAGCAATAACCAAACATTGGCTTTAGCATTCATGCTCCATGAGGCTGTAATTAGATTACTATTAAAACAGAGGACTGGATCAAAGGGGACACTTAATCAATAAGGTTTAAGAAACGCTCAAAATATGCAGAGTAGGAAAGAAGACTGAATTGAAACCCCCTTGCAGACGAAGATCATTCAGTTAACACTTTTGTTTGCTCACACAAGAAATGAGGACAGAATGTTTTTCTTCAAGAGAGTATTATGTTACAAAATAATAAAACACTGACATTTTACAAGTTTAAGACATTTGATTGTGATATGACAAATTTAAAAAACTGTCCCTGATAAAATGTCTTCTTAGTTGGTGATAACTTTTCTGCAGTCCAACCCATTGACAAGACGAACAAGTTGAATACATTACGGTCAGAAAGACCTTGTTGTACCAGAAACCATGACTGTCCTCAGAGAACGTAAAGTGCAGATATCAAGTATTCATCCCCCCTTTTCTTATGTTTTACTGTTGAACATTCATTGACAGTGGACTGCTAACAGTGGGTAAGTCTATTGCAAGGCAAAAACTGAAATGCTCTTCTTCATAATGCAAACACTAAAAAAACAAAACCAAACATTCTGACAGGTCCGTCAAAGTATCAGTTAGGATACAGATGCAAAAAAGTTCTAGAGCAAAAATACCCATCCGTATGGTACAATCATGAAAACAACATGCTAATCAGCTCACAGCATGCTGTGTTAGCACAACAACCAATGAAGGCTTCCAAGATGACTCTGGAAATTGTTTAAGAGCTTAGATTGGAGACACTGTGCACAAAGCTAATAAACAGGTACACTAAGAGTCAGTACAATTAAAAGTTAATAAAGATAATAAAGACAAAGATGGTTTTGTGTCCTGACCTTTTGAATTTTCTCTTCTATGTCTGGTAGAAGCTTATCAACAGACCAACAGAAATACAATTTACCCACTAAAAAGTGTGGTGGTCCCAG
>JAQNCA010000030.1:8633949-8653201 GCA_029783725.1 Acanthurus tractus
TTTGAGCTCTACATCATACAACTGAATACTACATTCTATGTAGAATATCTCGTTTTTTAAGAGATAGGTGCTTCAAAAGCATGAAAATAGTTCAATGATTTTTTCCTAAAAAGTAAGCTACAATACCCGTTAACATTCACTTAGCAGAAACCAACAGAAAGCCGTTTGTGTTTTGCATTTAAGTTAACTATACTATGGTGGATGCTAACGTTATCGAAACATTTCCGCGTGACGTGAGTTCTTTAGTCTACAATGTATAGCAAACTCAGCAGTCATACCTATTTTCGGTGTCTACTCGGCGTTGTCTTTTCTTCTTGGCTGAAGTGGCTGAAAATGCGTTAACTTTCGTCGTTTTAAGAACCTTGAGAAATTAGGCGTTTCTCGGAGGTCCAAACAACAACCGTAGGGGCAAACTATCCAAGTCGCACGTTACGTAACGTAATGCACGTTTCCCTGGGGAGAAAAAAACACAAGCGTAAACATCGTACCTCAAACAGCTGTTTAACTTTAAATACCCAAAGTCAAGTAAAATGGTGCCCAATTTTCATTGATATAGCATATACAATAAATATTCCGCTTACCGTTGACAGAAATTTGTCGTGGCAACAGATGTAATTAGAAGCAAAAATGTATTGCTAGCTGAGAACGGTGTTAGCTTATGTTAGCTGTGCACGAGCCTTTATAAAGACGGCCACTCGATGACAGCTCTTCCAATGTGAAAACAAACGATGCTTAAGCAGATTCGAAGCGATATTTAGACGTTCTAGTGTACTGTTACCTGACAACTCGCGTTCTAAGGTATGGCGCTGGGTTGGGACTCACAACTCCAACAGAACTCTGCAAGTGACAGCAAAACAATAACGTAGAAAAACTGACCAATCACAGCCCTCAATGTGCGAGATGACATCAGTCACGTTTTACGTTTTAAGACAGCCGATCCTAGGTCAGCTGTTTTGATTCTATTGTCTCAGCTGTGTAAGAGAAATGTCAGTTTTCCTCCCATCACATATTGCTTTCCTCTCTACCATCACGGATTTTTTTTATAACGACAAGAAGCATTTGTTGAAACATACAGAGACTACTGAGGGATTAGTTGTTAAAATAATGTAAAATTACCAGGCACAATCTTGTGAGATTGACAAATATTAAAAAATACACTCGAAAGCACGTTATTTACAGTAACTGTTTGCAAGAGAGACGTAAAATAATTTAATAAGTTGGCAAACAACCTTTAGAAGCAAATATTTTTCATAGCATTCCAACAGAGAATGTGAAGTTGCCTATAGGTGGCGATGTTTTGTTCCTAGACAGCAGGAAGTTTAATAACATCCTCATCACATCCGTGAAGCCGCACAGCAACAAAGAATTTAGGTAACGCTACTGCCAACAAAGTTCTGCTGTAAGTATTGTCAATTAAAACTGTTGCAGATTATTTGGGAGTTGAATCCCGCCTGGTCTTCTTCACTTCGTTTAAAACATTCATACACCAGCGATATATTGCTATATGCCTGTCTGAACCTGTTGTTTGCTAAAACGTTAGCAGAGAAGCTAACGTTAGCTGTGACAATGTTTTAAACAACAGACAAAGTTGTTCTCGCTACCTGTCATTTACATTAATTTGTATTTCTGTCAGTTATTTACTAACGCTGTCTAAGGTACTTAGTAATTAAGTATTTTATCACTGCACGCTGGCAATAGTCTCAAAAATGTCTTGTTTGTTTGACTATGTGGCACTGACCAAGCCCTTCGATGAACAAAATTTTCCATTACCTAAATACTACACTGGAGCTAAGCTAAAGTGTTCTCAGACTGCGTGAATGTATAGTATATAGTCATTTACTTGTTGTGAACAAAATAAAACTAGTTCTCTCTTGTTTTTTTCTTTTTCTTAAAAACTATGAAATATTTCGCTGTTAGTTTTGCCTGAAAATATTGGAAATAAAAACGTAATGTGGTTATGAAAGCAATAAGACAACCAACTTATCACATTTGCGGAGCTACATCCCTCAAATGTTAGGTATATTGTGTTAAGTACATACTTTAAATTATGAGTATTGTAGTTGGTGTATTGGAATTAATGAATTACCAATTATTAACTGATCAAGTTAATAGTAGTGCTAGTGTTATTTGAATTTTTTCTCAAACCACTATCAGTGTCAGCAGTGTAATAGTAAAATTGCTGCTGTTGAATAATCTACTTTGTTGGGTATAACTTGGATCTTTTGTTGACACCCAGTACTTGCCAGTGCTACAACTATCTGGTAACTTTACTGGTTTCCAGTTGAATGCATCTACCACATGCCTAACGTACCTAACTTACCTAACTAACTGTGATGACAAAAAAACAAAACAAAACAAACAAAAACTAGAAATAACAATGGTGTAAGCAGAAAAAGTTGTATTGAAAGGATTCAGACAGATTTCAGTTTTATTTCTGTGCTATTTTCTATTGCTTTTTAGTGTACAATCTATAGATGCCATCCGGAGCTCCTAAAGGCGAGAACTGTCAGGTAGACATGGACAGCAAGGCTGGAGATCTGTTTGCTGCTGAGGATGCTCATCCAACTGGCACAGGTGGAGCTGGAATCATGGCAAAGTAAGCCTATATGTTTTAATTTTCAGTGTGATGTGCACTAAATTAATCACAAAACAGAGGGGATATTGTCTTTATTAAGAGGGCTTGATTATGGGGTGACACATAGCTCAGTTAGTAGATTAGGTGTCCCACATACAGAGGCTGTGTGTCCTTGCTGCAGCAGCCCCAGGTTTAATTCCGCTGTGTGGCTCTTTACTGTGTGTCGTTTTACCTCTTTAAAGGCAAAAGGCCCCAAAAAATACTTGAAAAAAAGACGGCTTGGTTATACTGAATATTTGTTGCTCAAATTAGCTCATTGTACCCTGCAGTATACTGACGTATCTAATGCCATCAGTACGGATTTTCCTCACATCATACACAATATTATCTTTTAAGTTTTAAAATTCCTTAAAAATAACAGTGCAATAACAGATATTCTGACTATTTAATGTCATAGTATGTTGACAAAAGTAAGAAGCTTGGCTCCACATTGAAGGAGTCAGTTCAAAGCGAGGAGAGCAACTACATAAGTAATGAAGTTGTTTGGTTACCAAAAATCAGATCTACAACAAAGAATAAAAGGAAGCGAGGAAATGCAACAACAGTGTAACAACCAAAGGGTGTAATAAAAATAAACTTATTTCATCAGCAAATTTAAAACACTTGGTTGAGATAGAGGAGAGCAAAACCCAGTAACAAGAGCCCAACAGTTGTGACATTCAAACCAAGAAGACAAACTACAGTGGCTCAACATGGCGTCACCAAATCTTACACAAGTTGTATGACTTATTTTGTCACAAGAACAAAACTGATAATATTTCAAAATATCCTGAAAAACCATGCCATGTTTCAAGGCCATATAATCCACATCTTATCAGTCTACAATGCAGACAAATGATATCAAACAGTCCTTCTTCCAATTGATATGTAAGGTCTTTTTATAGATACTTACAATCTACAACTAACATATTAACAGATCAAGTAGTCTCTGTAAACTTGTTTGCAACTTTAATTATTTAATTAATTAATATTTTAAAACTTACTCTTGTCTTTGTCCTGTTTCTTAGGCTCTGGCTCCCCAAAGGCATCTCAGCCAGTTCAGCTAAAGAGTGGTTTGACAGGCGTCGGATGTCCATCCGTCCTTGGGCCAGCTTTGTTGACCAACGCAAGTTTTCAAAACCCCGCAACTTTGGAGAGATGTGTCAGAGGGTTGTGAAAAATGTGGAAACTTACAACAGCAACTACACCTTCATCTTCCTGGGTCTCATCCTCTATTGCATGTAAGGCCAACAAAGAGGACATTACTTGTGCTGTTTTGTCAGTGGTATCATTGAGTATTTCTTCATCCCACCTCTTACTCACACAATCTGCACCTAATTCACATGAGGAACTTTCATGGGGAAGTTTGGCCACTGGAAAAGAGAAACAGAACTAAATATACCATAATTCAAACTTAAAACTATGCTATAATAAAACCAAACTGGACTGTTAATGTTTTTTTCTCCACAGTATCAGCTCTCCCATGCTACTGATTGCCTTGGCTGTGTTTGTTGGTGCCTTCTACATAATACACCTCAAGTCCCTGGAGTCCAAACTGGTTGTCTTTGGTGAGTAAAGCTGTGAGTAAAGCTATGGTGAACCCTCGATCACTATGCTCTCGGAAATAAATAATATGCAGTGTGACCCTCTGTGTTAGCATGTGTCTGCTAAGATAAATTAAGCCTGCCTAATTCAAACATTTGAATAGCATTTGTTTTGAAAATTTGTGCTTAATTTTGTGATATGTTAAGAGAAACCATATGTTATTTAGCAATGTCATAATGTAGATTAAATTTCATGTTACCTTTCTGTGGATGGTGACAGGTAAACAAACAATTACATTTATTCAAGAACAGGTTAAATGCTGGGCCTTAAGTATCTCACGGTCATATGTATAAAAATCAAAAACAAAGCTTGACAATCGACTTAAGCAGACCTGCAAGAGGCAGCACAAAACTGTCCTAATGATTGGAATTTTGGTGTTATTTAAAATCTTTATCTTTCTCATCAACCAGGCAAGGAGCTGACTGTCCCTCACCAGATGAGTCTGGCCGGAGCTGTTTCTCTTCCTGTGTTCTGGTTGGCCGGAGCTGGAGCAGCAGTCTTTTGGGTTCTAGGTAAGTCAAACCATTAGTTGTTCTTGCCATCAGTTATTATTCACATGCAGAATAATGAAAGGTGGAATCTTTTTTGCAGAGCATGTCAGATCACTGAACTCTTTCATATTTTTGAAGGCATAATTGACTTAAATGTAATTGTAAATTCATGTAGACATTCTCTTCCTAAGGAAAAAAATCTAAATCCCCATCATTTTTCTTTTACTCTCATTTTCTATTTGTCATGATTCCTCTCAGGAGCGACTCTGTTTGTGATTGGCTCCCATGCTGCATTCCGTGAACTGGAAAGCTCCGACATAGAAGAGCTCCTTATGGAGCCTGTGTGAAGAGCAGGCTGAGCCCTCGGCAGGGGCTGGTTGACGATCAGTCATCAGTTTAACCCTGTGATAACACTATCCCAGAGGGATTGAGGAAAACCTGCTTCCAGATCTGCTCTTTGCTATGTGTGCATCCTGTATTTCCTATATCTTACCTATGTCAGTGTATCAAGAATGCACCTTGTCTTGCCTTTGAAGTGATTGTTGTTACAAACTGTATTGCCTTCTTCGGTCTCATTTATACCTATCGCTTGCCCAATGCACAAATTATCAACCAGATAATGAGTATTTAAGCACATTATCATACGGACTATATGCCTTTTATTCTACATAATGTAAACCTTGGATGCCTCTGGTTTGTGTCAAATAGCCTCTGGCTCCCTGCAACATTGCTTATGCAGTACAGTGACATTCTGCATGTTTGAAACTATTAGTCTCTATCTGCGTTGTACTTTTTGCTGTAAATACCTTCAGAAACAATTTCTGTATCAAAACAAGTGACAAAATGGCTGATTTCTAATGTAAAGATGAAGAATACATTGAATGCAATGTTTGCTATTATATGTAATAGCAAAACACATGATTTGTTTTCCCAAAGAAAAAGTGCCATTTAAAGCTTTAAAAACTGTTTCTCTAATAATGATCATACACATTATTTTTTTTCGGGAGAACACAGAAAAAAGATTTGGTATTTCAGATTAGGTACGTCATGTAGATACACTAATGAGAATAAATCTTGAAAGGTCAGTACATTTTACATACATTGATAATTTTTACTTTCCAGACTGTGTAAGCATATTTATCAACTTAACTGACAACATTCTGATTTGAAGATCATTCTGTAAACCTGATGTATTTCGTTGTTGAAATTCATTACTTATTTGTTTACATTTTGATGTTATTTGGGTGTTTTTGTATTTACAAAACAGTCGGGAAGTGCAATAAAATCCTGGTGTAAAGATAACTTGTTATGGGTTTCACGTTAACTTCCTTTAGTATCTTTACCCAAGTAAATTCAGGTACTTTGTTCTATCCGGTTAAAATTACAGTTGGATCCTGTTTGTGCATCACAGGCAGGATTTGTAGTGAACTTAGAGGTCCTTTGGCACTAGTCTAAACATTTTCCTCATGATTCCAGTCTGCTCTGAATACACAGCGGAATAGGAGAGTCCTGACCATTATGGCTCCTCATCTCTATCTCTAGCACACCGAACACTGCAGCACTCGCCAACCCCCTCTTGTCCCCCTCTGGTCCCCCTCTTGTCCCCCTTTTTTCCGTGTGACCCCTGTGACCTGTGCTCTGTGACAGCACAGCAAGAGGACCCCATGCTCAGGTTACCATGGCGATGACCTTGGAGGGCCCTAGTCAGACACACACGCGTCCACAGACACACTCGCTTGCACACTGCGGCAAAGGCGAGCGATCGATATTCTATTATACAGAGGGTGGCGAGGAGGAGGAGGGGGGCGAGGAGAGTTGCACTGCAGTGAGCTCACTGCAGAGACACAGGGGAAATTAGAGCGAGGGTGAGAGTGTGAGTGTGTTTGTCAGAGAGAGTGACAGAGAGTGGGTGTGCATGGGTGTTTGTTTGTGTGTGTGTGTGTGTGTCTGTATGCATGAGAGAGAGAGAGACAGACACTGCATTTGTCATTGGACTGTCGTGCCAAAGTTTCTGTGTGTGTCATTCAAAGGGACATGTCCTAAATTCACACAGGATGTATCAAAGTGACCTTTTCAGACCTCCCTATCCTTATCTTTCACATTACAGACCTGTATAAAATGTGTAATTTACTTGATTTGTGAAGTACGTGGGCAATATGAGGTTCATTTAAAATAGATGACCCTTGTGGCACAAAGAAGGAGCACAATTACAGTCTGTTCCCCCAAGATAAAAGATATACTGCCTTGCCTTACTTGTGGAAATGTAACCTTTTGGAAATAACTTTATCAATCATGAAAGTTTCTATTCTTTGCATAACATAAAATCCCAAGTTGATTTTTTTATGAAATATGAGCACATTTTTTTCTGTTGTGTGACTTCTGCTGACAGTGATTCTGGAGCTCATCAATTTTGATCTCAGATGAGGCTGACATTTGCTCAGTGGGTTGGTGCATTACCCTGGGCTGCTGCCAATTGTTCCTCCTATGGCAGCTTGACATTATGCAGTTTGCAGGTTGAAGTGCATGAAAAACTTACAACACTAGGTGGCATCCCATCCTCATGTTTCTTTTTCCTCATTCGTGCTTTGCTGTACACCCCTTATGACTGAAATCGACAAATTAGCATCACAAATACCAGCATTTTATTGTGCATCAATTCAGAATAGTGATGAGATTATGACAGATCAACTTATATTTGAATAAATAATATTCTTTTCACTGAATTAAGACTGTTCTATATACTTATACACTGTATTTAGTTTTGTGTTTTAAATATGGCTTTTTATTATAAAACACTTACTGTGCTTTAAAAGGTCTTATATAGTTATAATATACTTTATTTATTGGAATAATGTTATAAAGGTCATTGCAGTAAACATAAGTTTAGGTTCCATTTCAGGTGAGAAGCTATTCCATATTCACAGAATTTGTTTGATGTCTATTCTAATAACTGGCATTAAAAATTCTTTGTTTTTTTTAAACTAATATGCAGCCCTGATTATTACTGCATTTTATTTGACAAATAAAAAAAATACCAGAAAATTAATTAATTAAATAAATAAATAAATTACAAGGTAAGAAACTTTTCTATTCACTGATAAACTTTAGTGTATATTGAAACAGAGTAAAGACAGAGACAGAAAGACACACAGACAGGTCTAGGTTGTATTAAATGTTCTAGATGTTTTATTGGTGTTGGTTTCATTTATTTGACACACATGTTCTACTAGTTGTGTTTTTTTTTTTCCCTTGAATTTCAACTCTTGCAGCCATCTGAGATGGACCCAGCCTGAGACCGCTGGCCCTTCACTGGTCTCCAACACATACATGCACACAGACCCGGATTGAGCCGAGCTATACCAGGACCAGGACCATAGCTGGACCCAGTCTGGTACTAGACTGCAGGCATGTGGCCTCATCATCACCACATCACACTGCACCACATCATACCAGCACACCTGCAGTAACAGGAACCTGAAAGCCTTGGTTGGTGTCTCATGTCTTTTGGTAAAAACACAACCAAAACCCTGCTCTGCTGTTACAGTTTAAGAGTAGCCTCCAGAAAAACCAGCAAAAACAACTGAAACCAAACAAAAATCAAAAAGAGAGACACATAATCTCTTGCTTTTTCCTATGTCACCAGTATTGTTGATGTTCTTCTCCATGAATGTCTCTCTTTGAGCTGATTTTCAACATGTGTTTTTTTTTTTTTTATTGTTTCATTTAAATTCAGTATAGAATTATATAGATTTCCTAGAGCACACAGAAAGATTGAGTTGTATTTACCAACTTGTGGGGTGGGGGTGTACTGTAATAGTTATTAACAAGGACAATGGTTCACACAGTGCACACAAACAGAGACAAACGGGGCAGGAGGGGAAGGGAGGGGAGGGGTGTGAGAGACAGAGGGGGAGAGAGGGGGGACAGGACGCCATGGGGTGTGCTTTGTTAGGCCTAAATGAGGAAAAGCAGCTCTCACACACCCCCCCTCTCATCTTAGAAATAAAAAAAAAAAAACAACAAGTAAAATCATTGAAACCCCCCCGTACCCCACATATTAAAAAACAACAACACTGTGGCCGTCGAGAACGGAAAAGAAGGAAAATGGACGCAGCGAGAACGACGGGGAAATGACCACTCCGCTGGTCCTCCACCGACAGGAGACGGAGGCAAGAGGTGGCAATCGAAGTGGCGACGGCGGTGGGATCTCACTGTGTGATCTTTATAAATGTGTGTGATTGGAGGACAAGCAAAGGGTTGGCTCGGAGGGGAGAGAGAGAGAGGAACAGAGGTATAGAGAAAGACGAGGGGGAAGAGAGCGGGGGGGAGAAACGGGGGAGGAGAAGGAGCTGGATGGCCCTTTTTTGCAGAGCATAGACACTCCCTTTGTATCCTTAGCTCATTCGAATCTACATACACAATATGCAGCTGCCGTTTGGTAGATATATTGGTTTATGTACACAGCAGTGAGAGAACACATGCAAAGAGTATCATAGGAGATGGGGGGAGAGGGGGGCGGGTCAATGTAGAAAGTTGTAAAGGTGCTTTTGCTGTTTTTAATCTTTGGGGCAGTTGTGATGAAAATTGCTTCAAAGCGGTTTTTGTCTTTAAGGGGGTGGGGCTTCTGGAGATGTGTCTTGTCAGGGATGGAGTGACAGGGGGGAGAAATAAGTGGAAGATGTTGGGGGTTTGAGCAAAGATGCTCCATCGATCAATAGTATGTCTCCTTTTCCACCCAACCTGGAGTGCAAATGAGAGAGAGAGAAACATAGAGAAGATCAAAGTTAATTTAACGGTGCTTTTCAAGTCATATTTTATTAGGATTCTCCATTGAATTGCTAAGGTGAAAGGAGTATTTCAACATTTCATAAACTTTGCTGATTCATTTTCTTGCAGAGTGTTAGATTGGAGAACCAATATCACTGTCAGTCTGTTCGGTAAAAATGAGACCTCTACCTGCAGACAATTATTGAACTACAAAACCTTTATTCTGGGATTTTATGGGGTAACATGCTTGAAAATTTCATGGTAATCTTGCTGTGAGTTTGCCAGATAATCATGTATCATAACCAATAATCAAGGAAATTTCTGCACAAAGCTACAGGTGAGCACATCAGCCCTGTGTATGCACTGCTGTTGCTCTCTTTCTTAAAAAAAACTTTGGTTTAAGGAGTAAAGAGGGAAAAAATACTAACCTCCAGGGTTGCGGCGAAGGAGAAGTTTTCGAACCTCATCATAAACAAAGATGAGAAAACTATAGGGGAATGCACAGAACCACCAGGTAGGCCTGTTGACAAAATAAAGAGAAGCACAAGGATTAATGATAATAATCAGGCAAACAGTTAACATGATATGTCTTAATATCAGTCTATGTATGGCTGTGATATACGTGGTAATAGCACTCACTTTAGAGGATACATCCTGAGTGCCACATCCATGCCTGGGCAGTAGGACAGGAAGGCAGCCAGGGCTGTCTCTTCAAACAGGCCGAAGATCAAGATCTTGTTCCTGAGTTGAGAAACACAACAGATATGATGTTAATGATGCAGTAATAAAGATACATCATCAAATTCTAAATCAAACTATGCTAATGATTATATGCAAAATCTTAAATCGAAGAGATACATGCTAAGTATATCAGTGACAGGGAGCATTTGTTGGACTCACCTCATGCCCTGCTGGAATACAGAGTTACGTCTGGTCTTGCAGATGATGACGTCAGCCCACTGCACAACTACAATACTGACAAAGAAGGCTGTGTGGCATGTGAACTCCACGATCTTCCTCTGCTCGTATGTCTGAGGCCAGGAGACGACAAACACACAGTGAGACAAAGTGATAAAACTTAAAAAACAAACAAACATACATGTTAACACCAAAACTACACACTCACCCATTGCTGCCCATAGCTGTCTTCCAGATCGTTGACAGAGCGATCATCCCAATTGAGCCTGATGCCAACTAGGAGACCGGGCAAGAAACCATTTTCAGCCAAGATGACAAAGTAGGAGAAGAAACCTCCCAAAGCCTGGATCATACCTGAGGAAAAAAAACATAAAGAGATTAAGTTTTCTTACTTAAATCTTGTTTTTCAAAAACATTGCGGACAGGTTTTTTTTCTGTGATCAACAAAGAAGGATAAAGCTGATTTCAACACAAAATTCCTTTCAGACAACCAAGTTCAAACTTCAATCCAGGCCAAAGACAATTCAAAGCCTGGATCAGCGGAAACAATCTTCATTTCACCTACCAATTTGTCCATAGGCAATGCTGATAAGCCTCTCATTCACCAGCTTGTCCCTGAATGGGTTCCTGGGCTGGCGCTTCATGATGTCGCTCTCAGCTGCCTCATAAGCCAGTGAGATAGCTGGCACCTGAGGGAAGAGGAAGAAATGTGAACTTTAAGCATAAAACAGTGCATCATATCAGCCTGAGCTTCATCCAGTGATGCTGGTGTATCATGAGCGTGTTTGATGAGCTCTCACCATGTCAGTTCCCAGGTCAATACAGAGGATGGTGATGGTTCCCAGTGGCAGAGGAATGTTGACAATGATGAACAACAGGAAGGGGGTGATCTCTGGGATGTTGCTGGTCAGTGTGTAGGCAATGGACTTCTTCAGGTTATCAAAGATCAAACGGCCTGATGGGGAGAAAAAACAGATGTAAACTCTGCATCTGACTGGATAAACTCTCTTTTCCTGTTCTTCCCCTTGGTTCCTCTCACCTTCTTCCACTCCTGTGACGATAGAGGCAAAGTTGTCATCCAGCAGGATCATGTCAGCGGCCTGTTTGGACACATCTGAGCCAGAGATTCCCATGGCAACACCGATGTCGGCCTTTTTCAGTGCAGGAGAGTCATTCACACCATCACCTGTCACAGCTACAATGGCACCCTGAGAAAGAAGATGGAGTTATGAGCGATGAGGCCAAACAGCCACATTTTAATATTCATTGAGTTTTTTAATTCCATTTATTTAGATCTTAAAGGAATAAACAAATTTAATTTGAAATCAAATTAAACTATGGCCTTTTAGTGTGTCAAACACAGTCCCACCATCTTGCAGTCAAAGGGGGAATTCTAATTTAACAGATAAATAGTGCCATCTACTGTTGTAACAGTATAATTATACTTAAAAGACCAGTAACTGAATAAAACTCAATGTAATTGCTAATGTCTTTTATGTTTCTTTGTTTTGGACTGGCACATTTGAGTTCCACTTATTCTGGTAGTATCAAACATTTACTGTCCAGTGAGGTATGAACAATCCCATAATGCACTAACCAGTCTCTGGCAGCCCTCTACGATGATAAGCTTCTGCTGTGGGGAAGTCCTGGCAAACACAATCTCTGTGTGATTCCTCAGGATGTCGTCCATCTGTTCCTGACTTAGATCTTTCAGGTCCGTACCGTGGATCACACAGGCCTTGGCATCCCTGAATACAGATATTAAATGTTGATGAGGGTCATTTTTCAAATGACTCTCCACTTTTTTAATGAGTTTTTTTTTCTGTCAACACTCTTTACCTGGGGTTCACCTGGCTGACAGGTATGTTGAGACGAGCTGCAATATCCTCCACTGTCTCGTTGCCCTCTGAGATGATGCCCACACCCTTGGCAATGGCCTTGGCAGTGATTGGGTGATCTCCAGTGACCATGATGACCTTAAAAAAAATGATATGTCATCAATATGACAAAAAGGTACATTGGAAAATAACCTTATTAAGAAAAAAAAAAGAGATCACTTTTTGGCCTGTTGTAGAAGCTCACCTTGATACCAGCAGATCGGCATTTGCCAACAGCATCAGGCACAGCAGCACGGGGAGGATCGATCATGGACATGAGGCCAACAAAGCAAAGGTTGTCTGTCTGGAAGTTGACATCATCTGTGTCAAAGGCGAAGCCCTTGGGGTACTGGTCCTCTGGTAGCAGCATGTGGCAGAAACCTGCAGGGAAAAGAAATGTGTGAATCTCTGAGCATCAACTCATATCCCCGTCTCCGCTTCACCCCTGACAAGATTTTCAATGCTGAGTCTTCATAAAAATTAATTTAGAAAACTCCACGGTCTTGCTTTGTTTTCCGTTTTCAATCGAGCAGTGCTATCTCCAGTTCTATGACTACGTACCCAGGACTCTTTCTCCCAGTCCTCCCAGCTCCATGTAGGCGTTCTGAAAAGCTTCCTTCATCTCCTCATCCATAGGCTGCTCCTTGCCCTGAAGCATGATGGTGGAACAACGGTCCAGGATCCTCTCGGGGGCTCCCTTCATCACCAGCAGGTAACGGTTGTCATTTGGATCCTCAGTCTCGTGCACTGAGAGCTAAAGGGGGGAAAAAGGTAAAAACATTACTTTAAAATAAAGACTGAAGGGTTCAGGGTGAAGGATACAGGTGTAAACCAACCTGCTACGTACCTGATATTTGTTGGTGGAGTTAAAGGGGATCTCAGCCACTTTCTTGTTCTTGTCCCTCATCAGCCTGACTGAGCCGCAGGACAGCTCGATACACTTCAGCAGGGCCGACTCTGAGGCATCGCCGGCCACGTCACGCTTCAGGATGGGCAGTGAGTCCTGTCCTGCTTTAAACTGGGCACGGTTACACAGACCAGCAATACGAGCCAGAGACAGCCATGTCACTGAGCTCTTGTCAAAAGAGGCGCCTGCAGAAGGAACACAGGAGTGGGTGTTATTGAGATGCTTGATTTTTAGTTATCATTTGCAGTTGTTTCTGTTTCTTTGGAGGTGCCTGCATGCCCTCTTTTTACTTACCAGACTGGTCCTCGGTGGTGTCGGCCTCATGGATCTGGTTGTCAAACCACATGTGGGCCACAGTCATCCTGTTCTGGGTCAGGGTGCCGGTCTTGTCAGAGCAGATGGTGGAGGTGGAGCCCAGGGTTTCCACAGCTTCCAAGTTCTTCACCAGGCAGTTCTTCTTAGCCATACGTTTGGCAGTCAGGGTCAGACATACCTGCACACAAATACATTTGCCATTTTATACAATATAAACGGTTGTTGTGTTTGGGTCAAATATAAATCTCAAAGGCAGACTTTCTCCGTTTCTTGATGCTAAATTAAGTGAGCTAATTGTACAATTAAACAGAAGCAGACAAATAACTCTTTTAATCTTAGCATCTTTTAGAATGATAAGAAAGTACAATAAAATACTACCAAAGCTACCAAATGCCTATAAAACATACTGATTTGACAAGGTGAGAACTATGAAAAGAACTATGAATAAAAATAAATAAAACCAAGAAAATATTATGTGTACAAAATAAATTAAGAGCAACAACAGTTTGAAAAAACAAAGATTGGATCTAATACCAAATTATGCTAATTGAGGAGCAAGTGAAAAGAGCCACAGCAGTATTTAATCATCTGTCCACTTACAGTGACTGTAGCCAGCAGCCCTTCAGGCACGTTAGCCACAATGATGCCAATGAGGAAGATGACGGCCTCCAGCCAGGAGTAACCCAGGATGATGGCCAGGATAAAAAATGTGACGCCCAGGAAGACGGCCACACCTGTGATGATATGGATGAAGTGCTCGATTTCTTTGGCGATGGGGGTTTTGCCGGTCTCCAGGCCAGAGGTCAGAGTAGCAATGCGTCCCATGACTGTGCGGTCTCCAGTGCAGATAACAATGCCACGCGCCGTGCCTGGTTTGGGAAAAACACCACAGTATAGGGTTAGCATAGGGAAACATCATTCCTGTCCTGATAAGTCCCGTAATACTTTTTCCCTCAGTTAAATCACAGTCGCATACCTTCCACACAGTTGGTAGAGAAGAAAGCAATGTTTCGGGTTTCCAAGGGGTTGTCATGGGTACAGTCAGGTGACCTGCTCTGAGGTTCTGATTCGCCTGTTAGTGAGGAGTTATCAACCTAACAGGAAACAGAAAAAGAAAAGCATGTAGTTTCACACCGCCAAACTTTAAACGTATGTGTGTTTATGTACGTGTGTGTGTGTGTGCGTGTGTGTGTGTGTACCTTGCAGCCATGAGCAGAAACCACCCTGATGTCAGCAGGGATCCTGTCTCCTCCCTTCACTTCAATCAGATCTCCAGCCACCACTTCCTCAGCATTGATCTGTACCTTCTCACCCTCACGGATCACCAATGCTTGCTGCAGGGAAATATCAATGATGCTTGATAAAATACACACACCTGCTGGACACTTTGCATAGAAATACACTCCAAGAATATGGGGAGCTACAGCAGCGAGTTAAAATCTTTTCATGTGAAAAATCTTTTCTTGCTTCATCTGCTTTCCATTATTAATACCCATTAAGTCACATTAAATGACTAGGGCTTAATATTTAGCGGCATCTAGTGGCAGGATGGCAGATTACAACCAACTAAATATGTACAACCAAAAACGATAAATTGTTTCTTAAAAAACTATCCCTGGAGAGGTCCAGTCATTGTAAATACTAATTTTAACAGGGTTGCTTCCTCTGTAAATGTAAAAGGGTCAGTCTGAATCAACAAACACATATTGATTCTTTTTTTTTTTTAAGTCCCAAATATTCACTATCAAAGCTAAATGGTCTGTGTCCCATCAGATTCCAGAGGGACTTATTATAAGCTTTCACATGTTTGTTGGTTTCTTATGAGCAAACACATATTTACCTGAGGCACCATGTTCTTGAAAGATTCCATGATTTTGGAGCTCTTGGCCTCTTGAAAGTATGAGAAGCAACCAGTAATAATGACGACAGCTGTAAGCACAATACCTAGGTACAACTGGAAAGAGAGCAAGACAGAGACAAGGAGACTAAGTCAAACATATGTGATTGTGGGCAGTGGGAAGGCACTGAGTACAGCGTGTGTAATCCTAAAACTGATCCGCTGAGGTGTTGTTTATGTCGGTACTTCGGAGTCAGAGGTGTGAATGATGTGTTGATGAGGTGTAAATGGGCCAGATGAGAGTGTGTATGCGTAGTTGCTTCTGTGTGTGTATTGCTCACATTGTCTCCTGCAGGCTCGTCCTCAGTGGCTGCCTGGATGGCGTAGGCCAGGAAGCAGAGGATGGCGCCGATCCACAGCAGGATGGAGAATCCACCAAACAGCTGGCGGCAGAACTTGACCCACTCTGGGGTGGTGGGAGGCGGGGTGAGGGCATTGGGGCCGTCCCTGATTAGAAACTCTGCTGCCTTGGCATTGGTCAGGCCCTGGAGGAAACACAGAGGAAGTAGGATGTGGATTTAGCAGAGAAAGGCAAGTCTGCACCGATGCAAAGAAAAGCAAATACACATATTTGTCTAGTGTTCTCATATTTCTTTAGATTGGCGTTAGAGTCCAGAGACCTGTTGGGCTGGATTGTAAAAACTGTGGTAACTCAAAAGAAGTATCCTTATGCCATCTAGTGGCCAAACGGCAGATCAGTCTCAAATCATTACATTTTATACTGGTAAAAAATTTAGGTTATAAACTTACCTGGACAATGTCAGTCTGGAATTTCCTGCATACTTCCTCTACTGACATCTTATGTTCCGTCTAAAAAAGAAAAAGATACAGAAATAATGAGCTCTCTTTCAGAAGGTCATTGTGCTTTTTAGTTGACATTTTTTTGCATGCAAGAATAATTTGTAGAATGCAGACCATATCAAAACAATGTTTTTCTCCATGCATGCAGTTCACCTGAGAGGTAATGTATCAGGGCAGCCAGATATGGCGACCCAGGTTTCTGTTTCTTTGCTCGGACGTGGGGGATCAAAGTGACGACCTCCAGATAACAAGTCACCCCTCTCAGCAGCACAAATACATGTTTTTTTTTTCTCATGTGCTTGAGAGACATTTCTCTTCTCCCCAACATTGTTGCCGTTAATTTAGTTTTATTCGCTAAAAGCTTCAGGAGGAAGTTCTTCAAAACTTGAAAATGTTTTATTTAAATCATAATATGCTTTGATGGTATGACAAATCTTCAGAAATACAAAAGGAGTTGTGTCAAATCAATGTTTTTTTTAACTGACAGGAATCAAAAAGTGAATTGGTCTCTAATATATTCACAGTAAAGAGAAGGTTTTACTTACAATGGGCACTTCCTTCTTCAGGTCATCCATGTCCTTGGTGGCCCCCTTCTTTTTCTTGGGGGATCGGTCATCTTTGTCCTGTGTGGTGGCAACGCGGTAACTGTCTGACCGGCCATACTACAGACACATACACATGTTTTATACATGCCTTTGGACTACATAAGGAAGATAGAAGCCTGTGCGCCTTCGCATCTAATCTCGGCTGTTTTTCGGGGCCTCCACATGTACATTACATGAACTTCAAAACCACAGATTGGCTCTTAAAATGCCTCGGTGCTTTCGCTGTTTAGAGAGCTGTCTTGTATGGCATTTTAACTAGACAGTCACTAACAGCGACAGAAAAAAAGCCAGCGGGCTTTATTGATTGACCCTTGAGGTACCCCTCTGTCACTATATAAAAAACGGGGTTGTAGCCTTGTGAAGTGACCTTGTGAAGTAGCCTGTATTTCTCAGAAAGTAATAAATCAAGTTATTGTCAGCCAATAAAGAACATATTCAATGATAGGGATCAATATAATAACATTTAGCATCAGAATTACCAAAGACTTGAAAGTTAAATGTATGACCCAGGAAGGTCTGTATAGTCCAAACACAAACATCTGCATTTTGAGTACATACACTGTCCCTACGTATTAAAGCATGCGCCTGCTGTCTGCTCAGCCGTATCCATTTGATCTCCATTGATCAAATAGCTCTCGGTCTGATGTCACACGACCTCCTGACGGACACATCACAGCATTATCATGTGAGATTGCTTTAACCTGTATGTTGAAACTAATCACCTCCTGGTCTTTTTCATTCATCTAGCAGCAAGCACTCAGTACAGGAGAGAGACACCAGACAACCTGAGTTAATATTCATCAAAGGCCTTTAAAATGAGACTCTTATATGTTCTAATCTACACAATTAGACCAGATGCATCAGAGACACTTTTGATGTCAAGATTACCATAACATTAAATCACAAGTACGTGCATGCAAGCACAAACAGACACATCTGCTTTACTGCACTGCTTGTCTGACGTTCAAGAGAACCGCCTTTCTATAGCGTCCCTCTCATAAACTGGCTTGTGTTGTTAAACTAGACATGAGTGAACTCATAATAAGCCAGAAAATCACTGGCGCTGCACATTCCAGTCCTTCTAGGTCTATAACTGTAACTCTAGCTGGATGTCCGGATGGAGAGCAGCTCAATCGTGGTGCCGCATCAATACAAATGTCCCTCATCAAAGGTCAGAGGTGACATGGAGAAGCAAGAATCCCTCCCAGGTGGTGTGACTGGCTCCCAGTGGACAGGCCCTTCACTGACACAACCCCGTCATCACGGGAATGTCCTTGGTGGCAGATCAATATAATCAGACACACACTGATGGCTGGAAGCAGGGGTTTGCAAGCTGACAGAGTAGCAGAGTCCAGCTGATATGGCAGCCACATCATTTGGCCTGAATTGGAAAAACCATCAATACCTATTAACTAATAATCAGTGACAACAATCCTTGATTTAAGAGACTATGTTTAAGGTGCATGGGTCAAAAGATCTGGAGATGAGGTTAAAGGTTAAGATTGCAATGTCTGGCTAAGTGTGTCTTTATAGGAAATCAAAAACTAACCATGTGCTGAAACTCACTGGAACAAAGCAAGCACCCTCTAGTGGTACAACCAGGTAGTGGAACGCAACATGCCCAGTTAACTGTAAATGTTATTAATGCAGTTTTTAAATACATTTACTTCAAAATAAATCTTAAAACTTTCAAATCTGATTTCAACTGATGATTATTTATTTATCACTCTCGTTGTGTTAATATTTTGTGAAAGCCCCTTAAGTCATCCCTTCAATTTCATCCCAGTTACAATATTTGGTCCAAAATACTGTGACTTTTTACTTGGTCCATATTAATTGGCCCCAGTAAAATATAAAATAAATAAAAAATAAATAATGAATTTATTTTGAAGCAAACTGTCTCTAATTGACAACAATCTCATTAAGTTTTCTTGTTCCCATGTAGCAATACCAGCATACACCCCTCATTCCGTCCACGCTTGGGCACGATTGAGCCTTTCAAGGAATCAATTTTGATACTATCATCTGTAGCCACAAAACCTGTTTACCTGTGGAATGTCTAGACAGGTACTACTGAACATTTTACAACTTTCTCAGTCTCTATGCTCCTGTTCTGACATGTTTTAAGCATGTTTCTGGCATCATGTAAGAGTATATTAACATAAAAATAGGAAAGTAAAATATTTAACATGTTGTCAATGTACTCTGTTCCATTGAGTAAATGACAAAAAGAATTAGCATAATTACTAGGTTCTGTTTTATTTATGTTTACATGCTTCTAACACCAGTATGGAAGCAAGAATGGAGATACAAAGTCCCTTACATATCCGCACACCCGGACCACACTAAAACACACATACATGCACACACCTGCAGTGCAACAAAGTATGACTACCAAAGATCTGCTCGCCCCTGTACCTCCCACTTGAGCTGTAATTGTGCTGCTGTTGTGTAA
>JAQNCA010000030.1:8656479-8672712 GCA_029783725.1 Acanthurus tractus
ATGAGTCTAAACTTCCTCTTTATTTGGAGCAGCCACACACATGAATCACATCAGATCCACTGCAGAATGTGAGAGCCACATCATGGCCTTGTTGCATGGTTTCCACTGCAGAATGTGGGGCAGGACAGCAAGAATGCATGTATTTATATGACATAAGTTTTCCGTGTCTCGCGCAGGGGGGGATTTCTCTTGTGCTTTGGGCCTTCGATTATTAAAACTGGATCATCTTCAATAACTAATAAATAAATACTCCACTTATTAATCCTCTTAAAAACATTGAAACACCTTTATATGAATGAAAAAAAGGTGTTAAAAGGTAGGTAACAACTTTAGAGGAAACACTTGTTTGCTTTCTATCAAAATATGTGCTCATCTGTTATTTAATTCCTGCATGTGTAGACGTGCTACTGTGCCTCTGGTGTGAGTATTTGTGTCTTTGCATAAGTGTGTGTGTGTGTGTGTGTGTGTGTGTGTGTGACCTTGAAAGGTCATTGGACCATCTGCTGTTTCTTGCAGCAGGATGGCGGTGCTCTGGGCCACAGTGGGGGGTCTCAGGCCGGAGACCAAGGGACATGGCTGTTGGGATTAGCTAGTCTGATTACTACACTGTGCTTCTTGTCTCGCTTCGTCCACTCCTTTCACATCCATTTTCTCTCTCTCTGTGCAGGATCAGGTTCATACATGCAATCTGTGCATTCCTCATTATGTCCCTGTGCCAAATGATTGGATGAATGGCTTCCAACAGTATTGAGTCAATAGAAGAATAAGATGTTTATTTTTAAGTGATGATTAGGATTTAAATGGCTTGGTACAGAGACTGTTGGGATATTAGTTTAAGCTTATCTGTCCGTATCAGGCTTGAGAGCGATATGAAGTTTTCCCGTCTTTCTGTTTAATTAATAAAGTGTACAGACACGAACAGGAAGAGACTCCAGATATCAGACAGAAAAAAAAGGGAGGGGAAAAGTAGGTGCAATACTTTTGATAAAGAAACAGACCGAGACTATGACATTTTTTTCCTACTGTGTCGTTGTTAAAATTAAAAAACTATATTTACACGTGCCCATCATTGATTGATCGGTTTGAATAGTAAATCTAAACAGATTAATGCACAATAAAAAGATTATTTGAGCTTAGAGGAGAAATACCTAATCTCTAAACTAAATAAACACAGAAACAGGGAGAGATTATATGACATTAGCTCTTAAATAATCTGTGTTGTGCTCTCTCTAAAAACTGCAAACAAAGCAAGAAACATCATTAAATGCAACCCAGAATAAAAAAATCTGAATTTCAGTTGCGTCCCCCTCCTGTCCCCATCCACTTTGTTCCCTCCTGTCCATCTGTCCATCCTGTCATTATTATCATCTGTTAATCCCACAGAGACAATGGTGTAACTGTGCAGCTTTACAACGTACTTTGTGAGTGCTAAGGGACATACTTGCACTGCAGTGTCTGCGTCTTGGTGCGCATGTGTATGGGTGTGTGTGTGTGAGTGTGTGTGTGTGAGTGTGTGAATGCTGCCTGGTCTAGATTAGCATTGTAAATCTTGGCTCATTGGCGCTTGTACCAATCATGGAGTCTCGCCATGGTATGAGAGGTGGCACCTTAGGACTCCTCAGCAGACAGCTGGGCAAACAGAGATGTGCAGATGTGCAGATGTGCATGCACAGCACAGACAACCATACACACAGCTGCTGACTGCATGACTCAACCAATTAAACCAATACCTGTTTACGTATCAGATTTTCAAATATGTGTGTCCCTTTGCGATTCAAAGGAAGGATTTTTTTTTCTTGGCATGTCAGAATAAATAAAAAATTACTCACCTATTCAGGAAAATAATTACTTAATATCTTAAAACTACTTGAAGTCTGCTGTAACTGTCAATGTAATGATAACTTAATGCAACAACATGTTGGATGATAATCTGCTTTTGATTTTAATAAGCCCTTGTGGCCGCTCAGTGTTACACTTTGTGCTTTGGTGTATTCACATGAAGATGCACATACACACATTCACTGTCGCACACACTTCACAAACATACACACATCTCCGGGGCAACAGCTTGAATTAGTCATGTCGTTGTAGTCAGGCAACCTAACCCATCTGAACCCCTCTCATTATGGGAGACCGTCGAGATGTTAATGCTAGAAACGGTTTGCCATATCAATCACTGTGTCTACTGTAATTATTGTCTTAAAGTAATATATGAAGGTGAAAGCACTGACATTTACATTTTATTAGCATTACACAAGCTGCTACTGTGCTCACAGCTCAGGCTTTGGCCTGTTAGCATCATCATAGCGAGGAGGCTAACTCTTTTTTGCTGAGGTACTAAGGAAACATGGAGTCTGTCCTTCAGCAGCACTCCCACCAAGGACACTGTCCTCATTACAGAAGAAACAAATTGATCAGAAACCCTCAAGAGTCTTGAAAGGGACAATTGAGAAGCATTTTAAAGGGTCTCCATATTGACCTTAATTGACCCCTAGACCACAGGGCAAGAAGATCCCAGCTGGCCGTGTGGTCAGAGAGCTCATGCGGTTGGTCGGATTCTGAATGGACATGCTTTTCTATTAGTTCCTCCAAAGCGAGGGACAGATCAGTTATAGTGCTGTGCAGCCTATCAGCATCAGGCAGCAGGTGCAGTGGGGAGGGATGTGCAGCACTCTGCACCAAACTGAGGGCTGGGCCTCTGCAGAGGCCACACACATCCAACTCCTGAGCCACCTTCACTGACTTCCTCTCTATCACTGCACAGGCCTGGCTAGTGCCAACGTAAAGGACACACTGTTCTAGAAACCTTTGCATCACAGCAAAGGTTAATATTAACTCAAATATTAGTCTTTAAGGGATTACTTTTTATTCTGACACTAACAGGAGCTTCTCTTCAGCCATACTGCATTCAAAAGAATGAACCACACCCCTCGCCACCAGCCTGTATGACCTTCTGATAAAGCCTCAGTGTTACCACTGCACCTCCAATTCTTTTTAATCTCCTATCGCTCCTGGGGCAAAAGTCCACCTCTACCACACCTCTCCACCACCATTCTCACCCTTCATTCATTCTCCTAGGATCATCCACCCAACCACATCCCTGGTTTTCTTATCCCATCTGCCCCCTGATAACCAATCCCACGAGGCACAGCAAGAGGAAACAGGAGCCATGGTAATGTGAGCCTTGAGTCATTATCCTGTAACAGGATATACAGCCCTCCCCCTCTACACACCTCATCCATCACTTCAAATCCCTCTCTCCTTCTCTTTGTACACCTGCAGAGCAGTCACTTCTTACCAGCCATTCCTTTCTCTCTCTCTCTCTCTCTCTCTCTCTTTCTCTCTCCCTCTCTTTTTTTCTCTATCTATCTGTCCCTCTTGCTCTCTCGGCAGTGGCTCCCTCCCTCCATCAGTGTCACGTGTCTGAAGGTGAAAACCAGCGGCAGATCCATGTGTGCAGCCCTTCATTAACATCTCGCTTTACATTTTCTCATATAGTCTCCTCAGTGTCAGTCACAATAGCTGCATCAATGCAGAGGACAGAACAATGAGCAAACGCGAGAAAGTGAGTGAGCGAAAAGACCTCCGAGATTTTTTTTTTTTAGAGATGCTCTGCCAAATTTAGAGTGTCTATCTCTGTGCTAGACAAAATGTGCCAGTTGTCTCTCTAGTATTCCTGACACATGCCCAAGCTTTACAGCATCACTGCTGCTTCTTAACCCAGTCCTTTCTGCGTGGCTCTGCGTGCCAGCCTATCACAGTTCTTTACCGGGAATTTCCACACCAGAGGCCCCGCCCCCGGTTTGACGCAGGAAATCACGTCGCAAGCGATGCCCCCTGCGGCCTTGGGAAAGGACAGCTGGCAGTACCATCGCACAGTGCACCAGTGCAAAATTTTCCGATGAAACACAGAATGAGAGAGAGAGGAAGATATTGAAATGTAGTTGGTTGCGAATCATGATTTCAAAGAACTCAGTATACTGATCCATCCGTCCCCCAACCCTGCATCTAAGCTATCCATCCCTTTTCCCTTTCAGGGTGACCTCAGCGCGCACTGGATGAAACGCAAGGGAACACCCTTCACAGATCGCCACGGACGCGCAAAATTGTGCGTTATGATGCCAATCTCTGCAGAGCAATGGCATCTTCCGAAATGACACACCACTTCCACTCACACCGCTTTTCCAAACTTCCACACCGCAGCAGTACATGCGTAAGCACTTTTTTGCACTCCCATCCCTTTTGACGCAGTGCCCACTAATGCTGCCGGCTCGGTTTTCACATCATGAATAATCACCCGGACACGGACCGGAGGCTCTCTTTCTCCCCGAATCCCTCATCATTAACGTCTCTCTCACTGCGGCTTTCACTGCATCTACAGCAGCGGGTATCTCTCGGCACCGCATGCTGCCTCGTCTGCGGCGTCACGCCACCGCATTCAGCAGACAGGTCGGAGATTAAAAATTACAACTGCTTCCGCAGGATGGTGATGGAGCAGGAATTGCGCAACAGCTCACATCAGCAGTCGCATCTGCACCATGACATTTTCAGGCAGCGCTGCGTTTTTTTTTTCCACCAGCTTCTCTGATTGATTTGCATTGCTAATAAGTTGATCCAGTTAACCGGAAACAGATCATATATTCTGTGAAGTCATATTGACAAATTTAATTCTAATGAGCACATTATCTGGCTCTCGATGCGGGGCCGACTGGACGCATCGTTTCTTTAATTTGTAGTGTGTGTGAATGTGTTCACTGCTGGCGATTATCGAGCCCCTGTTATGTCACAAATTAAAGGGGAAATAAGCTGGTGAGGCGCTTATTCCCGGTAACCGCATTATGACGCATGGGTCACCAAGGGTGCCGAGGATGAGACTCCTCCGCTGCTAGCGTCCGCTGTAAGAACGCAGAGGGCTCAGCATCTCTCCGGTTCACCGCCAGATGCTTCTCCCGTGTCTGACCAGACCGGAGAGAGAGAGAGGGCAGTGCCAGCGAGGGGGCTTAGAGCAGGAGAGGACATGAGGGGGAGGATGGGGGGCAATGAGGGCATGAGGGAGGTCACGCACCACAAGGCCATGATTTTGTGCTAAGGCACCTTCAGATAAATGCAAAAAGAAAATGCGATTTTAAACCCCGGGTTCGTGATGGGCGAGCAGAATATTAAAACAAGTGTAGGCAACCTCCCTCCCCTCCAACCCCCCTCCCACACCAGAGCTCCCGGTTAAACCGATTAGGCCTACCATGGCAGGCAAGGTTACAGTCAGTAAGGCCTATCACAGACCTGAATATTCATGACACGCCGGCTGCCTCGAAACCACACAGACATATTCTACTTTGCACTATGTAACTTTAGCATCAGTTCTCATTCACATTCAATCTCGTGATCTGATTAAAATGGCCGTGTGAGACAACGCAAAGGACATGAACAAATAGTATGGCATTCAAGTACAAAAAAAAAACAGGCTAAAGTCAAATCAAAGTGAGCCGTTGGATGTCGCTGCTTTCTGCGGCCGCATTAGACAGAAGCTCCTGGCTACATCAATTTGTCGCAGTCTAGGAGACCGGGCTAAAATACGGTTCCGCATTAGAGTCAATGTCACTCAGGCAAACGGCATTTTCCAGACAGAAAGAAAGAAAGAAAAAATGACATCATGGCTCAGTTTGGAGCTCTTTGTCGTCAGAGAGAGAATATCAGGCTAACGCTCACTTCTCAGGCCACTTCAGGTGGGCTACAACGCAGTTAAAAAGTTGGAATCGTCAAGTCTTACCCCCATGTTGGCGCAGTCACTCTTCTCCTCTCAGGTGATGCACGGCTTGAGAGGTGTCAGCCCCTCACGTTGAATTATATCAAAATGTCTTGCCTTTAAAAAAAATAAAAGAGAATACGCTCAGTTTTGTTTGTTTTTTTGTTTTTTTGTTTTTTTGTTCAGGAGTGTTTAAATGAAAAATGATCAGGAAAAAGACGTCAGAGATGCAATAAATTTGGCTGACAAAAGCGTTTTGCTTGGGCTTAAATAAACAGTCTCTCAAACCTTCAAAAAGATTAGGCTACAATCTTTCCCCCCTCGTGAGACGTCTTTCAAATGAAATGTTGCGGTCTCAAGCGGAGCATCACGCAGGGATGCGCTTCCTTCCTTTGCTCTCTGATACTTGCGGTGAAAGACCGGCGATACTAACGAGCCGCACTGCTACCTTTTTCAGCGCTTGATCTCCCTCCGCGGCTCTACCGGCTGCCGCAGTACTCCGCTGCTGTAGCCGCACCACTCCGCCAGTGAAAGAAGCGCCGCCTCGAGCAAATGAGCGAACCGAGGCGGGAGGGGTGGGGGGTGGCGGGAGGGGGGGGGCAATTACACCCACCCACCGCTCCCGCAGCTGGCCAATCATGATGCGGAGCGTCTCATCGCTGATGGGATCGCCGACCAATTGGCTTCATCTGTGTCTTCAAGTGGGCCAATAGAGGGCCAATTCTGCCCCTCCCGCTTTACTGCAGAATTCCGGGGCTTGTAGCCAGCTACATCGCGAGTCTCTAGGCTGAAATTTTGTATAAATGGACGCACAAGGTTAGATTCTAGTTGTCGTGGTTGTGTTTGTTCATCATGTAATGTATCTCCGTAACATAAAATAGCGGATTTGTGTGAATTATTGCATGTGATAAGCACCCGTGGATGTCTCATCGGTCGTGTTTTGTCCTGTCATGAGCATGTTGCACACCTCCATATGTCACTTCAGTGGTGGGCCTGGGTGCAGCAGACAGAGGAGACAGTGTCTGTGTGTATGCATGTGTGCGTGTGTGTGTGTGTGTGTGTATTTGTGTGAGAAAGAAATGCAGATAAAAAAAAAAAAAAACAGGGAAGAGTCAGACGATACCTGCCCATAAGGGGCATAGTCAAAGAGCATCCTGCAACCTGACTGCCAGTGTAACAGCAGGTGAGCACTTTTGACAGTGCACAGTCAGCAGTTTAAGCTGATGTGAAGAGACTTAAACACAGTGGCAAAGGTGCAACACTGACTTGAGAGTAGTTTTAATAGAAATAAGGTAAATAATCAAACCTGGTTCATTCCAACATGACTGGAGTCAAAGGATCTGTATCTTTGCGTCTTCTTTACTATGATAGTTGGAATTCATAAGGTTCATAAGACTAACCCTGTTACTGACATGACACGGTGCAATGAGAGCTGCAGCAAGTTTTCACTTTCAAACCCAACTGCTTTTTTTTTTCTTTTTGAAACACCAGACAGTCAGAAAGAGAGGGAGACAAAAATGACAGACAGGAGACGGAGAGGGAGACACACAGAAGCCAAGGACAGTGTGAATAAAGAGAACAAATTATGATGACAGGACGTAAAATGAGTTAATGGGCAGCTTGTGTGATTTCCGTAACATTTCTAAAGATATTCAAAGACAGAGAGCATGAAAGAGACTCAGACGGAGGACATGCGAGAACAAGAGAACAAGAGGAGGCTGGCCCATATGCAGCAGCGAGCTTCCATTGCAGTTGCAGGCCTTTGGTCACGTTTTTACCTCTGTGCTCTTTAACTGAAGGGATGATGCAGCAGTGAGAGCACACACGCGGAGTCACTGAGTTTGCTCTGCTTACTGACACACATGCACGCATGCAAAGCCATGCTTGATTTGCAAGGCAAAGCTGAGAGTCACGCCTGCCGTCCCTGCAGCAGATTGCTGCCATGCCTCGCTGCCTTTCTTGCTGCAGGCCCAGACGATGACCACGCAGCACCACGAAACCCCGGAGCATCAGAACAGGGTTGGCTCAGGGTTAGAGGACAGTTAACTAAAGCTGTTTTTGAACATGCAGCTAGAGTGCAGTTGGTTTTATTTTTTGAGTTACATGGAATACTGCAAATGATGAACAAATCGCAGAAATTCTATCTAGCAATGAGCAATCATGTTTGTAGTTATTTGGTGTTTATGTAACCTTCTTGAACTACCAGATGGGTGGAGTAAAGTTTCAAGTACACAGTCTGTTCCCAGAGCGGCACATCCCGCCAACACAGCTCTTACAGGATGTGAAAGCAAATGGTAACACTTTTACTTGCATTTTGGTTTGACCCTGGTCCGGTTTCAAAGGAACAGTTTGTACAGCTTTTTAATGACAGGCATATGAATTCAGATGAATTTTGGATTCAACCACTCTCTGTTTTTTTTTAGCAGGAAGCTGGCACCATGTAGTATTTTCACTGCTAAAAAGTAACACAAATAAAGCAAACAAAATGTAGACAATATATAAATTACACTTATGTATTTTTAGTCCAAATGGTAATTGTCAACAAGAAGATCTTGCTGTAAAACCACAGACTAAAAATGAAAAATCTCCCTAAATTGAAGGCCTTAAGAGGGCTTTATTTAATATGATAGTCAGTTTTAAGGCTGCAGCGTAAATAAACACACTATTAACTGTCTTTCATGTATTCTAGAGCAACAATTACTTTGCCAACCTTTACGCCTATAGAGCCAGTTGTCAGTTGGAAGGGAGATGCCACCCCCCCTTGTTAACAAACGGTCCAAAATACGTTCCCCTTTTTAATTCGCCATTCATCCCCTCTACCAGCTAGCAGCAGAGAGAATGCAGGACAGGGGGGGTTGTTGAAAGTTCATGGCTGCGATCATGGCTCTGAAATATCAGCAGCCAAACTGCTGTGTATTGATAAATCCATGGTGCTGGCCATGGTGCTGAGGTAGCAGATGGACCTGTAACTGCGCCTCTTTTTGTAAGTCTCACCCCTCTGTCAGTTTTGTCTTGAATCTGTATTAAATGCGCAAATAGGTATAAATTATCACCTCTCTTTTGTAGCCTATATACAGTATAGCAGTGTCGTCAAGTGGCAACGTGTAGCCATGGATGCACAAGAGGATCATACGGATACACTGCTGCCTGTAGCAATTCTATAATAGTCCTTTAGTGTTTCTATGATAATTTAATAGGATCTGTGCTGCTGAATAAAGTAACAGACAACGTAACCTTTACAGATAATAAAGCTCATAACACAACTTCACCAAAGGGTTAAAGTAAGGGCCATCCCTCCTTATTATTTGAAAATGTATGAATCACCTATGTGCTTCCTATCGTATGACTGACAATTGATTTATATGTATGAGATTGTTTGCATTACAGGGGTGTGGAAACATGTCTAGAATACAGGAAACATACAGTAAGGATTAAAAGAAACAGTTTGATCTTGAAGCCCACAGTGCAGCCCATGAGGGTGACTTTGTCACTGTGGTGGTGCTAATAAAGTTCTTTTCAATCTCATTTCAACCAAAATGGCTGCCGGTAGTATCCTTTCATAACCTCTGTCATACCTTCATGTTTTTTTTACTCCTTCTTGCCCCACACCATCCAACACCTCGCCGCCTTGCAGTACAAGAGAGAAGGGGAGGGAAAAATCCCCCAATTCTCGGTCTCCACAGCAACAGCAGTCAGATGACCTTGTCTCTGACTTGTTCTGCTGAGTCAGAAATGGAGGAATGGGTGAGGAGGGGGTGCAGCGAGGAAAGCATATCAGGGAAAAAGAGAGAGAGAGAGATGGTACTTTTTGTAATTCGGAGAGGTTCTGGCTGTGTGGATGCTGCTCGTGTAGGCAGTGCTGTGTTATATTAATTAACATGGAGCTGATTTGTGTGTCTTGAGGAGTAGCCATCCATACTGAACTCAGCCAGGAGAGACAGAGGACCCTGTGTATGTGTGATAGTATGCATAGTGAGTGAGTCAGTGATCTGGCAGAGTGTGATGTTGAGGTGTAGTGTATGAGTCAGAGCTGCAGATGAATATTGTATATCATGAGGTTTTAATGTCATGGGCCATGTGTTTATGCTTTAGGAAAATATGCGTGAGCAAGACTAAAATAGAGAGTGTAGCAAGTGTCTGTGTATCTAAATATACATATACTACATGGCCAAAAGTATACAGACAACTGCATGTGAAAATCGTATATGATTTTTGGATGACTCTTTCCAAAAATTAATTGTTGATACAACCACTGTTCTTCTGAAAAGGCTTTCATGTGATATTTGAGTCTGACTGCAGGGATATTTGGTCTCATCCAGCTGCAAAAGCACAATGTGAGGCTCACAGCTGGCATTCTAGTTTAATTAGTTAGTTTTTTTCCAAACGTGTCTGATAGATTAAAGTTAGGGGTCTGACCAAGAAGGCTAAGTTTTCCCTACCGAATTCCCACAAACCATCTCTTCATAGACGTTGCTTTGTGCAGGAGGGCAGTGCCATATTGAAAAAAAAGATATAACATTAGTCAAACTGTTGCTGTAATGTTGGAATCACTCTATGCTAAAGCATTAAGATTTCTCTTTAGCTGAACAGCCGCAGACTGAAAGTACATAATGCAAAGTTTATTAACACGGGTGTCCACATACTTATGGTCATATTTGTCGTAGACAGACAAAATTAGGGTTTGAACAGGGGTGTACAGAGTCACTGGTATTAGTGTGCGTGCAAGCATGTGAATGTGTGTGTATGAAGGTGATCCTAGCTAATCCGGATTTATAAATGTCTGACATAATCTGTGTTCTACTCACAGTGTCCAGAACAGAGAGAAGGGAGGAAAGAGGGAGAGACAAAGAGAAAAGAGGAAGAGGTGAAGAGAGGGAGGGGGGGAGCTGTAATATCAGGGGGTGGATGATGGACAGGCAGATGGGGTTATGGAGGATGACTGAAATGAGGCGTAAGATGGGAGGGATGGAGGGAGAGTGGGAAGAAAAGGGATGAAGAGAACAAGGAATAAGATGGATGTGAAGGAGGAAAGAGCCAGGTGGGTGGTGGAAAAATTCCTCGGGGATTTAGTGTGGAAAGAGTGACACAGGACTGTCAATAACGGTTCACTTATCACGGCATGACAGATGTGTGGCAAAGGGCAAGAGAACAGATATAGATGATGGGTCAGAGTCTGTCATCAGAAATTTGATAAGGAATGTAAAAAAAAGCAGGAGAGGAAACAGGAATGTGTCAATAAAATTGAATGTCAATTTGTCTAAAATCAAAATCTATTTATTTTCACAGACATAGCCAATATACAGGCAGATAATTAGTCACTAGACAGACAAAATAAATAAAAAAGGAGTATCTTGGTATATATCAGTGTGCTCCCACATTGCGGGGGAACATCTGAGCAACAACATCTTGACGATTCAGTATTTTTTGCACCGGATTTTATTTCTGGCAGCAGAGAGATTGATGGGAAACAACATTTAAACCTTAATGTCTTCAAAATGCATTTACAGAAAATACTGGAATAAATTCTACCGTAAAATGAGTACATAAAATAGAGTTTTAGAGACATTAAAAGACTTTATGACCTCACTATTTTAATGTTTTGGCAACAGCTCAGAATTTTAATGATTCTGTTTTCACTGTAGATATTTTAACAAGTCATTGCACGGCTAGCGCAGGTGTTGCTAATAACAATAACAATGCTTTATGCTAGCATGCGTAACACAGATTAGGACCTTAGACACCCAATGCAGCCTTTAGTCATTTTAATAATTACACCTGTGCTTTTCTCTCTATGACTAGACAGAATGTCTGCCATGGAAAAGGCCCTTGTGAATTTCATGAAGGGAGAGCGAAGGATTGATGTGAAGAAAAGATCTGGAGGAGGGAGACAACTGCTAAATATGTTTTAGAGGAACTGATCAATACCAACAGGCAAAGTCTCAGAAAATATGAAGAATGACACACCTGATTGCACACACAGATGGACAAACAGGCTGTTAGAGATTTTTGTTCATTTATTTGGCAATCAATCCAAATGCACACAACTCCAGCTTGCCACTATAGTCAATAATTATCACTCTTTTTCATTCCATCCGCCTGTTTTTATAGCATTTTCCCTCCATCTGTCCCCCAGACCCCTTCCTTCTCCTCCTCCTCCCCCTACTCTGGTAGCTGTCCTTTCAGCACCACCACCACCACTGCAGCAAAACCCCGCTCCATGCTACATGTAACACCATGTTTCCCTATTTTTTAGAATGACTCTAGTTAATGTCTTAGCTACATGACACCACTGGAATGTCTGACATGATTAATCTCTGCTAACAGCAAGCAAAAACAAAACAAAACTGGGGATCGTTTCTAATGTTCTGTTGCGGTCCAGTAGCACTTTTACGAAACTACTTTCTGATTGTTTTCTGGTTGTTTTACCAAGACATTACCCAGACGAGATCAACTGATAATTTCTTGCTCTCAAGTCAATGGTTCAAACATGAAATCTTTTTAGAAACATGGAGTAATGACTGAAAGACTTATGAGTGAAACTAAAGAGCATTTAATGAAGTCTTTCAGTCTGCAAGGCCATTAGAAGGCAAACAACCATTCATTTGTTTTCCATTTTATGTAACTGCCTTTTAGTAGGTATTTGTTCTCAGTGTGCACTTAAAGCACACTTAAACTTCCATTAAGACTTCATAAAAGCTGATGTGTTGATATTCTGCCTTTGAAACTTTAAATGGTACCCATATCACTCTTTCTGAGTCATGCAAATACTTCAGGAATCTTTTCTTCCCTGACTGCAAACTGTCAATCAAGATTCATATTTAATGTTTAACTCAAAAAGTCCAACTAGGCTTTCTGCACAGAATAAATTCTTTCACATCTTTTCATAACAAAAAAAAAAAAAATTGTTGAGTTAACTTTAAAGTCTGCATGGAATTGTTCTGTCTGTCACGCTGCCCCATCATTACTTCAGCAGCTACTGTGGAGCCAGTTAGTCACAGTGCAGAGTGATTAATCATTAATGACAGATTTCATCACAGCTGTCTGTATATGTAAAAGTTGGACAGACTTTCTTTTTGACAAGAACAAAAGATAATCTTGTGGTATTTTACTTTTAAGCTGTACTGTTAATGAAGCCAAAGTCCCCTTTAGTCTCTTATTTAAATCTTACAAAATCTGCATACAGTAAGAGTAATACAGTAAAAGAATGAATGGACTGTAAACTGCCCTCAAGCTAGATGAATTTATTCTCCTCAGTGATTTCAAAGCATTATTATTATGTGATGTATTTTATGACTTGTGTAATTTGTTTTTATTGTTTCTCTCTTGCAGTTGTCTGGCTGTGTTTATGTTGTTTTTGCAGGCTGTGCTGGTCGTGTGGTCATCAGCACGTTTCTCCTTTCTCACGTCACTTTTGAAAATGAAATCTCAAGATCTCAAGAAGACGACCTGATTAAAAACGTTTGTAGAAAACCATTTGATCCTCATATGCAGATGATTTGGTTTATGTCACAGGTTATCTTATCAGAGTTAAAACGCCTTATTTTGACAAAACTACAAAACAATTTTTTTACTGAAGCCTCTCAGCTGAGGAATGAGCATTTAAGAAAATCCTCAAGGTTATTCAGTAAAAATATTATTTGTTTATCATTTTTAAGTAGCTTGAATACAATGCTCTGTCACAGATTTTCACCTGATGTGCAGGAGATTTTTTTTCTATATTTCCTCCTAATGAAATGATTATATTATTGAAAGCCCTGCACATCCATGACCTCTGCTCAAGCAGACATTTGTTTGGCGTTAGTGAGGGTATTAAATTATGTTTCCGAGCTGTTATGTGCAATAATACTATAATAAAGTTGAACCTGACCCATCCTGAAGGATTCAACTGACAGGAGAATGAGAACGATTTTAGTCAAGTACAGTTTAAACATGCCCACAACCTGCTGACACGAGCTTTAACCAAGCAACATCTAGGTGGGTGCATGAAAAGAGGCTTAAAAGAGAGGTTGACATTTTTGGAAATATTCATCACTTTTTTAGCTTTATGATGAGCTTTGCTAGCTTGAAAACTTAAAAACAGATGGCCTGGCTCTATCCTGAGGTCATAAATTCTGTATACCAGCACTGTTAAGGCTCACTGATTAGCATGTTATATCTCATTTATTTACTCTATACAAAAACTACAGGAAAGAATGTTTTGTGGCCTTAATGAGATTTATTTGCTGAGTTATTTCTGTCTTTTTATGTTTTTTTTTAAGCTAGGCCAACCAGTTGCCTGTGGTGGCATTTTATTTGCAATGCACATACAAAAAACAATCTTTTCAACTAACTCTCTGCAAGAAAGTAAGTGGGCTGTATATTCCACAGTGACAAACAATAAATTAAAAGACAGAAATTCTAAGATTAACAAATCCATGAAACAAAATTTCCATTCTTAAACTACAAACTAATCGGCCAAGGTTGGTCAAGCTCTTCTTGTGTAAAAATATGCTTCATGATGAGATAAAATTCTGGAAGTACTTAACAAAGCACCCTCATTTGTATCTAATGCCCAAATGTCAAATTGCCTTATAAATGAGGTCAGTAGAATAAGGGAAAATGGCTTTGGACTTTTATTATTATCCAGCAGATTAGAGGTTGACCTTTTAACCTAAGATGGGGGCCGATGAGCTCTGTAAAACCAGTGGTGCACTCAATTGGTAGTGTACTCTTTTTACATTTTGTCCTCCACCCTTAAATCCTCTTTTTATTCCAGACAGCACATTTTGCTAAATGTCTTCACAGTGGTGGCCATTTTGCTGACTGACTATCTGCTCCAGCTGCTTTCAAGCTGTGTGCGTTGTGTTTTTCAGGTCTGCTGAGCTTGTAGTGTGTCACGCTCACTTATCTTAAAGGAAAAGGTTCGCTCGGTTCAGGCGATGCTGGCTGTATGTAAGCATGGGTCAAGTGTTCTTTCATACCCTGTGTGTGTGTCGGTGTATTTGCAGGCGAACATCCTTTGTCGCCTTGATAAGTGACCTGTCATGTAAAGTGCAGCAAGCAGCCCAAACCTGATTTAAGAGACAGGATAGCGTATGACCGTGAATTTGTCAGATATTTTGTCAGCAGCCGAGTGTGTCTTTGAATTCACTGCTGCATGCACATGTGAGCTGTTATATGTGTGCAGCAAGTACAGTGAGCTGCCTCAGGAGTGGTGGAAACGATGACAGTGTCGTAGCAAGGGATGGAGTGGAGCCATGTGCTCGGTGGGGCTACTGGCCCTTTAATACCTATCGGCCAATCAGGCAGGATGCTGGGAGCAGGCCGTCCTTGGGAACGACCTTGCAGGGGGCTGAGGGATGGAGAGGGTACAGAGGGAAGAGCACACGGAAGGGGCAGATAAAGGAGAGCAAAGGAGGGGTTGGTACTGAGAGTGCAGGAAGGATGAATGAGACAAGCAGCAGGAAAAATGTATAAGGAGAAATATGTAGAGTATATTCATGTCTCCAACAGAAGTAAATTAAGTACCACATTAAACAGACTGATAGATATAATAAGTAGATAGGTGGTTGGATGCAGACAGATAGCAGACAGAAGGGTGAGATAGTTCAGGGCTCTAAAAGGATTAAAAATTCAGTTGCGTAGTTCTGCCTCACTCCTCCTCTCTGTGTCTTTCTCTCTCTTCCTCTGTAACAGACATGCAGACGTCATCCTGTCCAGATTAAATTGACAGCATGCCACACTCGTACTCTTGCATAAGAATTTCTCTGAAAGGGATGAAAGAGAAGGAAGAGTAGGGCTCAGAGTAAAGAATAGAATCTCAGACTTCTTGCCAGGAAAATGGGAGACTATGAAAAAAAAACCAGTTTAAATATTTTTATTGACTGGCCCGCTGAGAGTTGGATGAAAAGATTGATATCACTTTCATGTTTGAATGGTGAGAATGTTCTGGCCAAGAGACAGTTAGCTTAGCTTAGCATTATGACTAGACACAGGGAAAAAGAAAGGCTCAGTACAAAGGTTAAAAAAATCAGCAGACTAGCATGTCTGTAGCTCACATCAATGTATTTCACATGTTTTCATACATAGTCGTTATTTATATTTCAAATTTAGAAGTTTTGCAGCTTTTCTTTTATTCTCATTGTTTATGGCCATGCACCAAAGGGAACAAGGAAATCTGATTAAATACAATAAAACCAACTCGGCATTAAATATTTTACTGATTGTGAATCTGACTTTTTCTTGGCCCAAAGCAGAGCTAGCATTTTTTTCCATGTTTACTGTCTTTATGCTGAACTCAGCTGCTGCCTCTTAGCTATAGTTTCATATTATGAGAGTGACATCAAACTTCTCATGTAACCTTATGGCATGAAAGTCAGTAAGTGTTTTGCCAGAAGGTCTAACTTTTCCTTAAAAAAAAAAAAGTTCTTTCACTCAGTAATTAACAGCAGTTGATTTTAACCTAGTTAATGACTAGGGTTCACTTGCAGAGTGCCAACTAAGGTTTCCAG
>JAQNCA010000030.1:8677997-8691402 GCA_029783725.1 Acanthurus tractus
GCCTGGTAACCCAAATGACAGCAAGTCTTCAGGCTCAAATCTTAGACCAACATTACTGAAGAAGGCTGCTGGATACGGCTGAAAGCTCTGGTGGAAATTTTGTAAGAGAACCTTGAGTTTAAAATAGGTTATTTTTTTACAGATACTATCTCCCAAGCTTTTAAAAAAACCCCTCAGCTCAAACATAAGAGAGCTCATTATTAGCTATTAATAAAGCTAATAATCGCAACTGGAAATATTGTAATTCAGATTCCCCTAATTAATGCTGGTTCAGTATTCATTAGAGTTTGTGTGTGTCAGTTTCATTGCAAGAATGATCATCATCATCATCATCGTACAAGGGTGAATTACCAATTTTCTATATTTGAGAAAGCTAATTCTGTGACCCCATCATTTGTTTTATTATCCTGGTCACTGAAGCATATTTCCTCTCTTCTGCAACATATTTTTTTCGTCGAAAGAGATAATATAATGACTGAAGCTGTTAAAACACTGTTTCCTCTCTATCTCTCTACTTCATTTTGTCCAGGAGGTGCACCTGCATAACAACATAACAAGAACATACACACCCTCCCTTCTGCCACATCTGCAGTGCAGGCCTAATGGCTGTGATTAGAGGAGAGAGGAGTCACACCCCAGTTTGAATGGACAAGAGCTGAGAGTCAGCACAACGTGACTGCACGAAGAGGATTCTCACATTGCTGTGATTGGTAAAAACTACCACTGTTTTGGTTAACACAAGCACACAGAAAAATAATATAAGAACTAAGAGGGAATGAAAAGAGAAAGGAATGTGGTGAGAAAAGTGTAACAAAAAAGCACTGTAGGTACAGGACATTAGAGATCAGGGGAGGGGGGAGAAGAAGGATGTGTAATGCAACAGCCACGTCTCTGTCCCTCGCCCTCTGTCACACTCTCCTCTCACACACTTATAACAACACAAAGCATGTGCACAAGTCATCAGCCCTCTGCCACAAACAAGCAGGTAGTTATAACTGTCAATACCATGATTTGTTGTTCAGCTGTGGGCTCACAAAAAACTGAAGCTCACCAAGATGGACATTTAAAGGGCAAATTGGACGTCCCATCCCTTTAAATGAGAAAATGTGAAGACATTTAAACAGAGTCACTCAGCAGGTGCAGAGGAATGATGCAACCTGAGCTGACAGCATTAAATATTTACCATCATTTTAAACCAACTGGCATTACAACTGCCCCAGGGACACAAGCTGCAAACGTCGCACACACACCATCAGATGCCCCCTGCAAACACACTTATTATTCACCTGCAATAGACAATACTGCTTCAAATGTGTCTCTGACTCTTTGAAACGTAGGGGGATATTTATTAATCAGCATTGATACCTGGATTGAATGTGCTAATCTTTTTTACTTGTATTGTATTACACATTTTTTGCACTCAGAATTTTTTTTTATTGTAACTGAGAATTTTTCTCGGTGAAACTATATGCAGTGTCTGAAAGAAGAGAGACGCATTCTTTCTCTTACACTGATATACATCTATGAATTATGATTAAAATATATAATGTATATAATAATACAAACATTATAATGAAATATAAACAATAAAGCACTTTTGCTCAGTTTAGTACACCCAGGGATTTTTTGATATATTGGCTAGTGTCTCATACTAGCTAATGTTAGCAAATTAGAGAGTTGAATTGAGCTTTGTTACTGACATTAATGAGTCATGTCCCTGACTTTTATGATGCTTCTCTACATTTGCAACTGTCACATCATATTTTATTGCCATGGGATTATCACTTAATGCTGCTACAACCGGTGAAAGGAATTTGGTTAATGTTAGCTGATGTTAGCAAACTATAGACAGACCTTCCTTTGTAACTGACGTTACTGAGTGGATTCACTGACTTCATAACTCTTCTCTGCTTTTACTTCTGTTTTCTCATATTTAAGCATTTAACATTTAACAGCTAATGTCAGCAAACTGTGAATAGATTGTGCTGACATTATGAGAAACATTACTTGGCCAGTTCACTGACTTTGCAACTCGTCTCTACTGTTACTGTAACATCATGTTGCAGCATTTACCATTCTAAAAATATTTACACTGTCTCACTGAAATTGCCTATTTTAATGTGCCTGATCGTCTGTGCTCAGTATTCCAGACATATAAGTTGCTCTTTATATTTTCTCTTTCAGGTGTTGAAATTGTTGCTATTCATATCTAATGTATCTATGAGCACTACACCACATGGCAAATAAACCATGTACAAAAACATTTAAATTTGGGTCAAAACTTTGAGACAGACAGTAAATCATTTCTTTCAAACTCATATTAGATCATTTTATTGTTACAATTATATAAAAATTATGAGTTAAATTACTCCTGTTTGCAGGGAAGTAGTAAGCATAATGTAGCTGCATTAACTTGTCAGCGCTGGTCCTGCCGTAGGCATGTGGAGAGCAAAGTGCTGTGATATTGAACACCAGTGTAGGACCATTATCACATTGGTTGTCCCCTGGGTGACACTGTTAGTTCTGGTCATTTCAGTCAACATACTGTTGTTGTTTTTTTTAGTCTACGTTTAACCGTTCCATATTGTTTAAAAGACAATACTTATGTTCTTTAATATACTTGCTGTGTCATGTTTTCCCATTATTAGAAAGAGGTTGTTATTTTGTTCTGATGCAAAACATGTGGACCAGATGGTTTAGTCTCTCTACATTCCAATACAACCCTGTCACAGATGTGGTAATAGCCTGCATTCCTGTTTTTTAATAACATAGAATGTGACTTATAAATTCCAATGACCCAGTGTTTAAGTTTTCAAAGTGAGATAATGAGGAAACAGGAACACATAAATTTGAACCAATCCGAGCCGAGCCAGTCCTCTCCCAGCTGTCCATTGGCCTTGTCTGCCCTCCACCTTCATCTACTCTTTAATCCCCAAAGCCTCTCTCTCTTCCTCCCTCACTGCCTGTGCGCCTTATCTACTCTACCGGCTCTATCAGTTTCTCTCTCTTTCCATTCCTCTTCAGACCCACATGCCTTCCCCATTGCGAGGGCGTCTTGACAGTGTCACTCACCATGGTGCCAGTGTTCGTGCCTTCCTCGTCCTCCTGCTCTCCTCTCACACAGTGTGTCCTTCTGGCCTGGTGTTTACAGAATTAGCCCCGTTGAGAGATAATGAAGGGACAAAAAAACAAGAGGGACGGAGAGATATGTAGCTGAGAACAGGTGAAGAGCTTTGGGTTTCTTTGAAGAAAGGCAGCAATAAATAAAGCTACAATCATGAATGTTTGAATTATAAACCCGATTATACAACTGTTCCTTTTATCCTGTCATGGAAAGTGTTTGATTCATCATTTCATCATTTTTAAGTTAATCTTGACAGTCTGCTTTAATCTGTATCTCATTCCAGCTCTCAAAATAGATATTCAAGGTCATTCAAGGTATCCTCAGCCTTGTCAGGCTAAATCAGGCCTGTATTTATAAATGTGTGTGTGTGTGTGTGTGTCCCTGTGTACTTACCAACCAAGCCAACAGCATACAGCCAAACATGCTCATCAATGTCATGCACATGATGAGCCTAAGCAGAGTTTATCCATCCACTGAGGTTGCTGGTGGCTCAAAGAGCACTGTGGATCAACATGGATGCATGATGCAAGTTTCTTTGAGTTCCTTTAACATGCGTTGCCACGCATTTGCTCTACTGACAGTCAAGGTCACCTGGTAAATCCCTCCTTACCTACTTTGCTGGAAGTCAAATCAGTCATTTCCTCCATCCCCCATCTTTTCTGTCCACCCCGATTCTCTCAATCCCTCTCTTCTGCCTCTATATTTAGCCAGATTAGCAGCACTGAAGGCATGAGAGGTTTATTCTCTGCCTTCTACCTCACTCATTACCTGGCTGTCGATTCACATAGTCTGTTAATCCCATAATGCCGGAACCTGCACAGATCACAGCTAGTTAACAGTAAAAGCGACACCGCGAGGTGTGAGAACAGTTTCCTTTGAAGAATTTTCTAAATTCTGTTCTATTCAACTCAAATTGAATCTCAAAAATACTTCAATTCGAATCGTGATGCCTCCTGTTAATCTGTCTTCACATTGGGGGCACTCTACTGACAGTGTGTGCATTCCCACCATACTGATGTAACCCTCCTTCGATCAATACACACAGAGCCATTAGAGAGTTACAACTCCTGCTCCGCTCCCAGATCATATTTATTGATTCAGACGTTTATATAGTAGGAACCTTAATGTACAGTGCAAAGTCAGCATGGGTTACTGCAGCTCAACTAAAATTAGACAGAATACATTAATAAATAATTACGTGCACACAGGCCATATTTATCTGTAGGTGAAACACGGAGTGAAAGTCAGAGAAACCGTATTGTTCAGAGCAGCGTGATTTGTCTGTGCTTCTGCAAGTGAGCTGACCTTGGTGTTAAGTCTTGAATGGCCTTCAGCTACAAATTGCATTATGTCAGCAATAAACCTCTTACATTTACACTACTTCTTAGAATCCCCATGTACCTGTGTGATCAGAATACAGCAGAGAGAGCAGACTGCAGAGTCATGGTGGGCTACTAGTCAGGCCTCACCCGCAGTACCAGAGGCTAATCTGCACCAACGCAGCCGGGCTCGTTAGGGACACTGCTGCGTTCGGTACCAATTAATATGGATAAGCTGCAAGGGACAAGTGGTTTAAACATGTGATTCAGTGGTGCAGGAAGGTGATGTGCTAATCCTCATATTCTGCATGAACAAGATTGCACATTTTGGCTCCTTTTGTGCAACCTCAGTGCTGGAAATGAATCACGCTGATCTAAAAATGGCCCTCTTCTTCTGCCAGTAGACATGGACTGCATGTACGGGATTGGAGGAAGTGCAGCTTAAGATAAAAAGAGATGAGTCAGGCAAGGAGAGAGGAAGCAGAGTGCCTGCCACTGTATCAGGTGTGCTAAAGCCTCTTGCAGCTTCAGCCTTTAAAATTTAGAGCCTCCACATGGACATACGTAGGTACTGCAGCTGCAATATATAATGGTGCAGTCGTGTGCCTATACCTCCCCTTATTACAAACAATAAATATAATCAGGTCTCAGTACACACTAATTTAAACACTCTTATCTCCCAAATATCCTGTTTTCTGTGATGGATGACAGAATGTGCCAGTCATGGCTGTAAATCCCCGCTGGGCTAAACCCTCCTATTTGAGTCCATACTGCTACTGCATGGTGAAACGGTGGAACTACAACTGGTGTGAAAAATCTCTGCAGCTGCATAGAGCAAAGAAAATCAATAACTCAAGTGTGTTGATTAAACCAGGATCACAATTGAAATCTTTATTGAATCAAAAATTTTAAGGACAAATTTGAAAATACATCTAATGAGAAATAAAACTGATCAAATTTAAGATAATGAATTAAAAGAGACAATAAATTACTTTCCTCCAAAGGCTATTTGATTAAACTGCTTGGCACTAAAACACAAACAGACACCTTTGCGTTCATGATGGAGTAGAGAATAATCTGACTAAGTATTACAGACTGGTTTAACCCTGGTCCCTAAGATGGATGGACATATCAGTATACTAGCAGGCTCTGTGTCAGCCTGTGTTTGAACTACATAAACAACTACTTAATCCTCCACTAGAGAGATGAATTGCAACAGATTTCATGGACATAATCCAGATTTGTCCTAATCCATGTTGAACATGCTGGTAGACAAAGTGAATAATAAAAAAAAAACAGGCACAAAAGTTTTCAGTGTTTCACAGTAACAGATATTCCCCAAAAGACAGTGCTGAGGCTACTCATTGTTTGAGCAACTGTTTAAGTATGGCTTTAAAGATTCATGCAAGTAAACGAAATCAAATGTTAGAAAACAGCTAGAAACTACAGGCCCATCGAGTCTGATCAGTCACTAGCTCTTAAATTCTGTTCCCCTCCACCTGAGATGAGCAAGAATCATAGGATTTCCACAAGGAAAACAAAGGTCAGATGCATAAAGCAAATTAAAAAATACATTATAAATCACTCTAATACAAATATTAACACAAATATAGTATTGCCCCAGCAGTTAACCCCCCCCTTGCTGCAGTCTACACCCTGACGTTGACACGGTCTGTGAGTCTCGTCTTGACGATGCACGATTAACTGCAACTAATAGCTTCTCCACAGGGCGCCTGTTATACACCGACTTCGTGCCAGCTGGATTTGGAAACCCACAACAGCAGACAGATACAGCTCGACAGAGGTAACATGTAATACCCACAGATTGTGCTTCTGTTTACCAAGATATGTCAGTGACTGTGACGTGTGTGACAGCTCCACATTTAATAATGCAAGGCAGTTTAGTGTTATGACATGCTCCTAAAGGCAACAGTGTACTTGAAATCTTTTCATGTCCTGACTATGATGTAACATTCAAATGCCTTGTACTGGAAACACTCTTGACTTTGATGTAAAGTTGAAGGATTATAATTGTATAATGTTCCTGTAGCTGTATGCAGCAGCTCTGCATACAGAAGGCCTACATCCTCATCATTTTTGCATTCTAAAGCTGAAGGGGGATTAAAATAACTACATCTAATAATAACATGTAACTGAACCTGATGATTCATAGTACATGTAGCTGGTAACCTGATCACAATTAAATATTCTTCAATAAAAAGGCAAAATAAAACTGTCTTTGCAGCACAGAGTTGAAAATTCATAGTTGAGCATAAAATGTCCACATTCACAAGTCATCACACTTTTACTTCACACAGCTCAGGATTTTGAGAACTGCAAATTTTTTCATGCGCTCATACATGCATACATATTTACACACACACACACATACACACACATCGACACTGTGTCCTCTCACACAAACATGGCGGACGACACAAAGCTGTCCCCACGGTTGACATTGGGCCCGGTATAATAGCCGCGGGGGTCGTCATCTGGGTGAATGTAGGGAGGCGGGACCTCGTTGTTTCCTGGATCATCCCAGCCAGAGGGGGCAGCAGAGTAATAATGCGCCCTATCGTCTTCACCATAATCCTCATCATCATAGTAGGCATCCAGGTCCTGCAATACAAAAAAACAACAGTAAACATGTCTGAAACTTCCATCCAGTTCCAGCAGCTTCTGTTTCGAAAACCTCTAGTTCACAGCCTATATCAGCAGACAGTTTCTCTCATCCATTTCTGAAAAGCAGGAACACAGAACAGCAGTTTTTATTCTGAAAATACATCACTACAGTTTTAAGCCCTGCTTTTTAAACCTTTCTTAATAAAAGTATGTAAACATTTTTAATTTAATTAAATATCAAATGTAAACGTATTCATTTAGCAGAAAAAAAATCGTCCCTGTCACTGTTTTACTGTTGTTTATGATGTTTTTGGAATACACATTATGTTGCATTAATGCGTATGTTGCACTTTACTGCTGTACATGTTTAAATTTTTGCTTATTTTAACTGTTATATTTACAATTGGGTAGTTTAATGTTTAGCAATGCATTGTATTCTACATCCTCTATATTAATATTTATACATTGCCCTATGTCAGAGTTTTTTCCAGTTGATCCAAATGGGTTTGAAAAGACTGAGTCGCCTTTTGGAATTAAGGCTCAGTGTCCAAACTTGTTACGTATTACAGACATTAAGTAAGTATTTAGGGTCTAACATGACTATGCAATTACAATAAAGGCATTTTAAATGTTTTTTAAAAAAGTGCTTTAAAAGATGTTATCCAACAGACTTTTTAAGAATCTAGGCAGTGCTCTTACCTCCACATTTTTGGAGGTTTTAAAAGTGACAGGTATTTGAAGCTTCAGCTTGTGTTTTAAATAACAGAGTAGAAACTATGCAAGGGCAATTAGACTCAAAATGCAAAATTACAGGTAGAGGCAGTGCACATACAGTATCCACAACTAGTGCTGAATCTAAACTAATAGTGCAATATTGTCACAAGTAAATGTACTTACTAACAATCTACAACTGATTGAATCTATTCTAGATAATTTTTCTTTGAATGATTAAGGTAATAATATCCAATATGCAAATTGCTGAAGAAGAAATAAAATGAACGACTGTTATTATGTCCTCTTCAAGCTAATCAGTGTATTTCTGACACTGCTGCAGTTGTGCAGTGACACACACCATTACCCTGAGTTTTATCAGACTGCAGTCAGTGGTGTCTGAGATTAGCCTGTTTCCAGAGCTCTGATTCACAGCCCACAAAAGGAGTGGTAACTCAATAGTCATTCGCTGTGAAACAATAAAATTTCAGCTCATCCAGAGTGCTCCTAATTCCATTCTCGAAGACAGGATATTGAAATGGTGAAATAAAATAAATTAAACACACATATCTTAATTTGTCCAAAAATAGAAAAAGCTTAAGAGTAAGAAAAACTGTTTTGGCAAGTTTCACAGTGTTAATTAAGAACTGCAAAATACTTGAAGTTTTGAAATGTTATTTGAAAAATATTTGTTTTTTTAAAATATTTTTTTGCTAAATAATTATACCAGATGTTCTCTCTCCCTCTATAATAAAAGATTTTTCCAGTTTGACAGACTGCGAAGCGTTGTTTTTTTTTTTTTTTAACTACCGATATAGAAATGGAAACAACCTTTTGGGAGCCACACAGCCGAAAAGGTTTGGTAAATAAGAAATGACATACTGGTGCTCTGTGTGCATTCTCATACCACCTCTGTATCTTTAATCGACTTGTTCCCTTACCGTGACTGGCTCGGCATTCTGGGTATTGTGGTGTTCGCTCTGCAGCGGCCTGTCCTCGGTCACCGGGGCGTGACTTGTGTTCAGCGGCTGAAGACAACACACACACACACACATCCAGTCAGTTCATTTTCTGAGATGTAATCCAGTGTTTTAGTAGTGTTACATGTAGATCAGCCTGACACAGCTGTCTGGATAATGATACCACTGTCTTGACAGGCATTTGTTGGTGGTGACTCACCTTGTTAGCGGAGCTGTTGGTCTTCTTAGGGGGAGGGGGCTTGTGCTTGGGTGGACCCCTGAAACACAACACACACACACACACACACAGTGTGTGTGAGTCACAAAAATATGAGACATGCAGCCTGGCATTTCATCTAATGGACCAATTTGCAAATAACACAGAACACACCCAGACATGAAAAAAACAACAGTGAAGTGAACTAAGGGGACTGCAGTCACCCATATTCATTCAGCCTAACAGACACTCACTCTCCATTGAGTTTGTTCTCTCCGTATTTGCGGTACATCGCTATGGCTGTTCCAATGATGGCCACCAGTAGTATGACTCCAATGATGGCTCCGATGATGCTGCCTGTAGTAGGACCCTTCTCTGGAAGACGGTTATCTGAAAAAACAAGACGAGAAGAGAAATGATGCTATTAGATAAGATCAGAAGTTGACACGAGAGGAGGCCGTTTGCTTCAAGTCCTTCTTTTTTTAAACATAATAACATAATGAGTCATTCACTTCTTTGCCTTATAAACTCTCAGTATAAAGCCATGTCTACATGGAGTCTTTCATTACTTGTTATTCAGATTGTCACATTTAACTAACTATAAAACCAGAGAAGGTAAAACAACTGATAAATTAGCATGACAAAGAAAAAACAGGTAATAGTCATTTTGGGAAACACGATTTTTATAAAGCTCTTGTGTTTGTGTTTTAAGCATCTGAAAGGAGCCAGCAGTCGCTCAGCTTAGCTTCACATAAAAACATAAACAAAGTGAGCCCGCCTGCACCTTCAATCCCAATCCATATTTTATGACATTTTCTTTAATCTTACAAAAAAAACAGAGCGAGAAAACAACAAAGTGTGTTTTTAAGGGGTAATGTGTTGGACCATTTGTTGGCATGGATGAGTAACTTCCTTGAGGTTTTTGCTAGCCGCCTGGCTCCTGTTCAAAACCAACTAAAAGATGTGAGTTTTGATATTCTTGAAATATTCATTCAAAGAATAACAACAAGAGCGAGGTTGTGGGATGTGGCCTAAATCAAGGAAGCTTTGGTTCAGAATTTTTAAAAGTCATAAATACATGCTTCTGTTTTTTAGAATAAAGCTTAACTTTTCAGATTAAAGAAAAAAATTCGTAAGATTCTGAGTATTATGTATTTTTATCATGTCTAACAACCTCTTGGATTTATGCTATGACTCTGCCCTTCAGGTTGGGAGCTGCTAATTTAAAAAACATTAATAGAAGTCGTATAATGATGGTCTGTAGGGGAGATAATAAAGTTACCCCACACTGTAAGACCCGTGACTAAGGGTGGCCTTAAAAAAAAAGACACAGCAATGAAGATGAGTGCGTAAGTGTGTGTGTGTGTGTGTGAGAGAGTGTGTAGTTATGTGCAGGACTGTGCTGGCGCAGTATGGAAAGAGTCTTGATTAGCGAGTTGAGTCACATGGGTGATTAAGATGAACCAGAGGAATCGTGCAGAGGTTCCACTAATGAACCATGACCACACTGGGCATGAACTGACACACACACACACAAAACGCACGAGCACACACACTGTGTGTTTACTGAAGGTGCTACCCAGCTCATTATCCCCCCCCCATATTCCCAGGGGATTATGCTAACGAGGGGGCGGTAAAGGGCAGAGAGGATCTGAAGCTCATTTGATGAGAACAAACTCTGGTCGTTGTAATTGGAAGGGTCATGATTGAATGTTGCACGTCCTCTAATTACATTTCTCCTCTAACAATAGACTACTTTGAACATATCCTAAAATAATTTTCATTCTATCACACATGCAAATGTCTTTATGATCAGCTCTTTTGTTATAATTTATTATTACAACCAAGCAGGATCATATTTTACTGCTGACCCTTCGCGTTCTGCAGCTTCGGTTTGCTCCGTTTTTAATGCTTTTCATTGTGCCGAGTAATGTTTTCTGCGTAACATCTACACATTTGTTTTGTGTCATGTCTTTATAATTTGAGGGTTTTGTTGTATGTGGCTATTTCAATTTGAAAATGTCAAATTGAAAAACTCTGTATTAAAAAAAATAAATGGATTTGAACCTTTAATGTCCAGAAGCACAATGTCCACTTCAATCCACAGAGTCACAACAATAATCACTTTGCTTTTCAACTCTTTAACAATGAAACAAAAGTGTTCCCTGGATGTAATAAATAGAGACTCTTCCTTTAATGGGGTGAACTGAGTTAATGATGTTGTTTGGGTTTATTCTGTGGGGTACACAAGTTTTTAAATCCTTTGTTTCCTCCGGCACAAAAATTCTATTGCTCCTATCTTGGGACCAAAACCAACATGTGGTGCCCTCATTGCATCTAAAGTAGTTTTCTGTCTCTGAAGGGATGGAGAAACTTGCTGTGTCTGTTTTTCACTTATGGATTATGTGTTAATTCTCACAGTTCAGATATCGAACGTAAATTCGCCTTTTCATCATCACCCCAGTCTTTTAACAGGCAACTTATCTTTGTTGATACCTCAATATTATAGTATAATTAGTACTGTGATATGAGATTAGATATTTTCTGGGATGTTGATTACTGTTATATGACTGGCATATTTCCTTTTTTTTAAAAGGTTGTGTAAAAGTAAAGTGATTCAACTCTTTGTATTATTTCTTTTTGAATTATAAAAAGTATTCTGTAAAATATAAAATTATCATTAAGTTATTTGATCTATATGTATCATATTTTATTAGCATCACCTGGCAGGGAGATTTTCTGTAAAAAAAAAAAAAAGGTTACTGGTGGTTTCTAACACCTCTCTAATAAAGAGATAAGGACAAGCAGCTCTTACTCCAGGGAGGAACTTCAGGCTGAGCTGCAGGAAATGAAAACTAATTATTCATCCAACGGTCTGACTATAAAAGTGTCTGACCAGAAGCTTGTAAGACATACTTTTGTTTCAGCTCACTAGTAAAACACGGACTTTGGGTTATAAAAACAAAAAAATGGTTAACTTTAAAATGACCAGTGCTAAATAATTAGTTAGATTCTTTACAAGGACTGTCATGGTGGAATGTGGAGAACATTTTACTGAGGCATCTTAAAAACTAATGGTGGCTATGCAGAGGGAATTTTTCCCATTAAGTCCTTTAATAAGGATAGAGAGAGGAATTTGCACAGGAAAAAAAAATGGAAAGGATAATAAAAAAAACAGGCTGTCTTCACAAAAAACCGAAGCAATTAAGACAGAGTGGCTGTGAAACACTTACAGGCATCCAGGCTCTAGTAGATTCCCAACTGTTGCAATTGAAATTCAGCATTAGGCACACATCATCTAATCACACATACTCAAATCTATGTAGTGTTAACCATCGGCCACATGGGGGTGCTGTGTCTCTATAAAACCAGAGCGCTGAACATCTACAGGGCACAGTCATTCTCCGCCCTTTACCTGCTTAAGTCTTTCGAGTGTTTTTCTCCCACTGCTTCCTCATTCCAGTGCTGTGTCTGTTTATCATCACATCATCCTCCTCCTCCATTTTGGCTCCAGGGATTTTTTTTTTTTTTAAGTTTTAAATTCTATAACGGACGCCCCCTCCTTCTTTTTTGCCTTCCTTTATCTCTCGGGTGTCATTATCCAACCAAACTCATTTTCACTCAGCAGGTTTCAGGTAGAAAAACTGTTCCTTCCTCTCTGATAACCTCTGATGGAGAAGAGAAAGCTGCAGGAGAAGAGGCCAATTTTTAGGATTGAGGTGCCGACGCTCTGTGTGTGAATGACTTGACACACAGAGCGTGCCCTCTGTGTTGGCCCTGGACACCAGCCATGTCTTGCACTAATGAAATATCCCAGACAGAGAGGGAGTGTGTGTGTGTGTGTGTGTGTGTGTGTGTGTGTGTGTGTGTGTGTGTGTGTGCGTACGTGTGGTGTTAGTCTGCTGGGTCTGTTTAAATCTCTGCAGCTACTTGCCAAGGACATACAGAGCAACCAGACACACACTTACCCACACACAGAGTACATTAAGACCATGCACCCATACAAAAGAAGCACACACACACAACATTGTATTAAGGTGGCAGCTGGCATCCTGTGCTGTAACCTCATCACTCAGTCTGACGTATTTACACAAACACACACTGGTCTGCAGCGTGCCCTTTGTCCCGCTGCCTTTCCTCTACAGCAAAACATTACATGCATGCAAAGACAAATAATACATACATATTTAAACACGGAAATATACACAACGGCAAGCGCACAGACACAAAATAGCACAGATTTCTTTTTTCCAGTGGGACCCTGAGGAGGAGAGTAGGTTTTTATTCCCAGTCTGTGTGTTATTTGTTTTATTTTATTTTTTTTATCTTTACTTTGAATGAGGCAACGGTTTGCAGTTCAAACTCAGTTAAAGGTCAGCTCCATTACTGTCAGCCGATCAATGCAGCGACCATCCAGTCAGATACACATCTATCCTTTCCTATATGTGAG
>JAQNCA010000030.1:8725488-8737617 GCA_029783725.1 Acanthurus tractus
CACACACACACACACACACACACACACACACACACACACACACACACACACACACACACACAAACAAACACACACACTCACTCAAACCAAATAGAGGAAAATGGCCAAGCCCCTTGCCCTTGAACTGTCTCCTTAGATGAGTTTGAAAATGGACGAGAATGCACCGAATTTAGAGGAAATCTCTTTCCCGTTGAACTGAAGAGCCCCTTGGACAATGTAAGGGGATCATTTGGGGACATTTAACATTTTGAGGTTCAGCTTGAGTCCGCCTTGCGAGGAACGATGGACGGGGAAAATAAGATGGAAGATAGAGGATGGAGATGAATCTGGGTTAGCCACACGAAAAAAACCCTCGTGAGAGAAGGCAGGAATGGAGGGATGGATGGAGGGATGGAGAATACTAAGCTGTGATTAAGAAAGAGCTACTGGTATTTAAGAGTTAAGCTTCTGAAAGAGAGGGAGATAGCAATGGCATGAGCGGGAGGGAGAGAGAGGGAGAATGCTGGGGGCAGAAGTCTCTTCTCTGAGCAGGGAGATCAGCGGCAGACTTGCGGAGGCTGAAAGACAACCTGAGAGAGATAAGGAGGATGAGGAGGGAGCATATGCTAACCGAGAGGATGAGAGATGCAATAAAAAGAGCAAACTGCAGCGAAAGAGATAGCGAAGGAGAGATAAATCGAAAAGAAAGAGCAGGAGAGAGCAGGGTAAGATACGTTTGCGCGTGTGACTAAGCAGTAAGATCGAAGATGAGAGGAGGAGAGGCAAGGAGAAGAGAGGACATCCATCTCTCCCGCTGCCTCCGGGAGCCTAGCACAAGACTGAGGGCAGAGGACACAGGCAAAATAACCACACAGACACATACTAGTGTGTAGATTCGTATGTGTGTGTCATGCAGCTGTGGGGTAGAGAGAAGTGGGGACCTGCTATGTAGCAGGTGTTGGCCATTTCACGCCTGTCGGCCCCTCTTAGCCCTGTTTGTCTACACGCATTCACATTAGCCTCCACAGGTCTGCATCGCATCCCCATCTGGAGTCGTTCCACATCTATCTCTTGCTCTGTTTCGTACATCATCAGCTCTTTCATTTCACCACAGCCAATACTGCCTCGTTTTTTTTTTTTCTCTTTCTGAGCTCTTCTCGCCATCTCTCTGCCTTCTACAAACCTCCTTCAATTTGACACTTGCTGGTTGCTTCAGTCACCTCTTAACTGCTGGCAAATTTAGCTTGCATCTTATCCTCCTCCTCTTCTTCTGCCAGTGAGTAAGAGAGGAGTGGGAAGGAGGGAGGAGGTGGACGGGCCGCGTGAGAGCAAGACGAGATGGAGGAGGGCATTGATAGAGCAAGGAAACTGTGGGAAGTTCAACGCTAGTGCAGATCAGAGAGAGCGGCAAGGAAAAGCAGAGAGGATGAGGGGGGGGACAAAGGAGAAAGTGGGATGAAGAATGGGAGTAAGAAATGTAGGATAAAAGATAGAGCGAGAAAGCAACGGATGGCGGAATGAGGAGAGAAGCAGCCAGGAGCTGAAGCAGCAAAGGGTGACTGATCCGCTCTGAGAGGCTTGGAGACAGACAGACACACACGCTATGCTGAGAGATAGTGGAGGCCAATAGCAGTGGAGATAGGATGAAGTGGCACAAGATTCCCATGGGAGTTTTAAATGCTGTCAGCAGCCACGCTCTCCCTTCATCCCTCATGCCTTTGCTCTTTCCCTCTCTTAGGGTGAGGACTGCATGCTGGCACTGATTTATCCTGGTGCACGTTCCCTCGCCTTTTGGTCTAAAAGCGGCAGCCTCCATCTTCCTCCCTTTGCTCCCTGGATCTTTGTATCCTCCTTGCTTGTTGCTTGTAATACACAGCAGGAGATGGTGACATCCTTTGTACTACAGAAGGCAGTTACGCTACTATGCAGGGGTACAGAATGGCCCCAGAGGACCCGTGACGCATGCTGTGGCACCATAAGGAGCCAAGGGACTTGAAGTAAGACGGGGGGGGGGGACACACCACATGAGAAAAGTAGAGACTGAGCGAGCGGACATGAAAAATAAAAAAAAAAAGAAAGGAAATGAGGGCATGAAGAAGCTGGGAAGCTCTTAAAATGTATCCACTAGATGAATGCACTTTTTCCCCATTAAGGTCAAGGTTTACCCCCTTTGTCAGCACAAAGTAACTTCCGGTAAAGTGCCAGCATACAGCAGAAGAATGGAGGGGAATGCATTTTGTATGAGCTGAAATGCAGGACTGAACCCCGTTGATGGGGTGCAGCCAGAACTGTTGAGGGACAGATGGGAGAGGAAGGATGGACTGTTTTTTTCATCGTAATCGTTATGGATGATTTAACTCCAAGGGTTTGGTATGACAAATATAAAGTACCAGGAGCAGATACACACACCTGTATATACACATATCACCTGTATATACACATATCACGTATATGAACAAGTAAACACACACAAACACATACACACACACACACACAGGCGCAGTTCATCAGCACAAGTCTGGTCTCAGTTAGACGCAAGACAACACTAAAACCCAGTTCATTTCAATGTCAACAGTGTCACTGTGAGTCAAATGTATCACTTGCAGTGATTGCAGCCTTATCTGCAAGACGGAGACTCTAATGAGCACTGCTCATTTGCTTTGCTTTGGTCTATTCTGTCATTAGTAATGGCCAAGTGTGCGACTGAGATGCTACTCAGTTGCTTTTTTGTGATCATGACTTTGGGGGACTAACTGCTTTTCTCTGGTGTTAGAAAAATAGGAGAAAAGAGAAAATATCAGCGAGAAGAACAGTCTTGCCTGCTTCCACCATGCACAATGAGAATTTCCTTAAAAAACCTTGTGAAAAACCACTTTGTTAACGGCATGCGCTGTCGGAAGCGGATAGACAGACCTTGGATACGGTGAAGGCAAAGACACGTTCATTATTCAGTGTTACTGAATGCATGCAAAGAGAAATAGAAAAAGTGGCATGCACTTTTTTTTAACAGGGCATAGAGAAAGAGAGACATGAAAAAATGAAGCAAAAGCACCCGAATGTCCGCACATACATCGAAACCAACCATGGACGGAGCAGCTTTACCCACTTACCCTAAACTACACACCCAAAACAGTCCTCAGCACAGAGAAAATGTGTTTGTGTGTGTGTGTGTGTGTGTGTTCATGGAGCATGTGAGGCGGAAAAAGGTGTATCCCTGGGAAAGACATGAGAGTACAGTACACCAGGAAATGTGTAGCATGTGTGATGAAAGTGCACTTGGTTCCAGTTCATCAGTTCAGAGGACATAAATGTTTTCATATACAAGCCAGGGGAAGGTTTAGATGATGAACGGGTCCCAACTGGGCCACAAATGTGTTTTTCATTTCACTTCTGAAATGTTGGCTGCTTTACTGCCACGTTTACGGTGTACAATTTGTCAGTGTTTCAGAGGTAAACTCAGCTTCACTTCGATTTGAACCTACTTAGGGCAGCACATGGGCGGATTTCTGACGACAGGAACCATTTTAATGCTAACTCAATCATATCATAAAGAAGTGCAAAGTAAAACATTGTTGTTTTATACCACACATGTTGTGCTCCAAGCAGGTTACAGCATGATTGTAAATGTTATCTGACCTACATATCTAGAAGTGTGTTTGTTCGGGTAGATGCCATGTTTGTGTAGGTTTTCCTGTCATTCAGCTCACCTCTGACCATGACTGTGACCTGGTCCCTGCCGATCCCGATGCGGTTCTTGACCTCACAGACAAAAGTGGTGTTGACTGACTCGTCCACCTTCAGTATCTTCAGCTCTTTCTCTGCGATCTGCACCGTCTCTGGCATCTCACCTGACATACTGCAGGGAGGAATGAACATATTGACGTGAGAAAGAAGAAAAAGGAGCGCACTATTAAGACCAAAAAAAAAAAAAAAAAAAAAAGAGGGAGAACAGGATGGTGTTGTTAGTTTGACTTTGTCCACAATGGCAGCACTGAAACAGCTGTGCATGTACAAAAATGTGCTGTATTGTGCAATATCATCAAATTCCACTAATCTTGATGGGCAGTGCAAAACCAATCAGTTACCCCCTTCCCCAAAAGGCAAGCCATTGTCACACATTGTAGGGAAATACGACGCGGACAGGAAAACATTCAAAACTGCTGGATCCAGGCCCAAAATCTCATCTCTCCCCATTTTAAGTTCCAGACTTTCGGTTTCGGTTTTGTTTTGGGTTTTTTTTTTCAAATTTTGTCACAGCTATGTTAATAGCTGATAATACAGAAAAAAGGGAGAGAGGAAGTCATATTGTGTTTCTCATTATGCGAGGGTTAAATCTCGAGTCACAGAGTCCATTATGAGAAATTATACGGCTATCTCCATAATCTGAGCACAGGGCTGTAGTGGCAATAATAAAAGCGCTGATTACAGCTCTCTGGACCTGAGAATGAAGGGTAAAGACGGGGGAAATGAGAGGAGAAGAGATAAGAGACAGAGAAAGCAAAAGGCGTTGTGAGAAAAGAGAGAGAGAGAGCAAGAGATAAAAAAAAAAGAAAAAGGCCGGATGCTGGATGTGCTGATACTTACGTCTTCCAATGGACAGAGAGAGGGACGGGGTTTCCTGTCGCCTGGCAGGTGAGCATCACATTTGTACGACCCATGTACCAATTATTGTCATAACCTACTATTGTCACCTGGGGTTTGTCTGGGGGAGCGACAGATGAATGACAGAAAGGAGGAGAGAAAATAGCAAATTAGTTCAATTAATCACCCCAGTCATGTTAGACTGTGAACAGCAAAGAAACTCATGGAATAATATGCGCTGAGTTGTGTGTGTGTGTGTGTGTGTGTGTGTGGTGTCTTACACTGAACTGCCAGCTTTAGCGGGAAGCTGTCTGCTTTGACCTGGGTCCTGTGTGCCACCACACAGCTGATGTCCTTCCCGTTGTCTGCTGCCGTGGGAACCATGCGGTACTCGCTGCTCACGGTCACCGTGTTGTCCGTACCTGGCTTCGACACAGTTGTCGCATTGCCATTGGCTGTGGTCACCCAGGAGATCTGGGCGGCGGGGCGTCCGTCCATGGACTCGCAGCGCGCCACGACGAGCGGCTTAGTATCTGCTACCACTGTCACTACGGAGGCTGAGTTCTGGGGCTTAGCTGATGGATGGATGGATGGATGGACAGATTGATGAGGGGGCCGAGAGCAGAGAGAGAGAGAGAGAGAGACAGAGAGAGAGAGCCAGAGTGGCAGATAGAAGATTAAAGGATGTAGGAATAGATAAAATGGAAATAAGACAGCAGAGGGAAAAAGATAATGTGCACTATTATTGATAAACAATTTGAGTCAGCAGCATGACAAAAGCAAATCCAAAACCTCAATCTCCAATCATCCTCCGTCGTCCAACTCATCCCCCCCCCTCTCTCTCCCTCTTCCATCTCCTTCCTCTCAAGAGCCTGCATTGATAAACAATTAGGAGCACCAGTGCAAACACACCCAAACCTTAAATCTTCTTTCACTCCCTCTGTTTCTTTAATCTATCCTCCCTCCATCCCTATCAGATGCCATTGATAAACAATTTTCCTGACTGGTCTTGAGCATTTCCATACATATTCCGAATCACTACATCATCTATGCCACCCCCCCCCCCTCCTGTCTCCTCTCTCTACCTCAGCTCTCAACCCTTCCACAATTGCCCCCTCTGATACTAATGTGGGATCAGAGAGGAGCAGGCAGGACAGGGGCTGACAGCAGGCATGACAAGCAGCCAGATCAATATAGTGCCTGAGGGAGGCAGGGAGGCATGATGCGTTGGATGCAGAAGAGAGAGGAGCAGAGGCTTTGGTGCCGGGCCAAGGTTAGACCAATGGTTCCATTGCATTAACAAGAACACAATTGATCTGACAATACCACTTATAATAGCAATTAAGCCGAGCTGGACATGCTTTTAACCTGCATGCTACCTTTGGGGGAGGGAGAGAGCTGAAGAGAGGTAGGCAGAAAGTACTTTGCATTTATATACATAATAAGCGAGGTAAATATGCACACTTTTCACGACAGACAGCTGGGTTACAAATGGAAAAACCAACAGAGATGAGCTTCACACTCTGGCAGGGATTCAACAAATCTCTAAAAACTCTGCTAGACAGAAAAACACCACCGGACACAGAGCAAAGTTTTTGGCAAGAGAAGCTAATTTTGCTTTAAAAAAAAAAAAGTCATGTAAGACAGTTGGCTTTTTCTCCTGTTATGTATTTATTTGGCTGGCAAATCTGTTTATGCTTTGAAAGTAATATTATGAAAAGGTATCAGACTGCGGATATCTTTAGAATAGATTAGCTCTCATTCTGTTGGGTTTGATTAATGTGTGTTTCTGTCCCAAAAAAGGCCAATTCTATCTCGAACTGCTGTGTTTTTTTCTATTGTAATAAACAAGAAGACATTTACAGGAACCATTTAACAATGCTGCAAGTCCTTGGAGGCAGAAACCTGTGATGACTTTGAACTCAAGAGTCCAAATTGGTAAAAAACAATTCCAACAGCTTGGGTGTGTTACCCTTGACAGACAAAGCCATAAAACCCCAACCCGGTGTGGTGGATGATATTTATGACCAAGGAGCTACTGTGCATCTCTGAGGCCTGTTTTCAGACTGTTTGTGGGGTCCATGCTGGAGCTCAGATCGTAGTTGTCTTCTATCAACTGTTTTTTGTTTTTAAACTGGAATAAGATAGCTACATTAGCATACTGGCAAAATGGAAGCTCATGCCAAACTTGAAAGCGAAGTCTTACAGTTTTTTTTTATCATTTGTCAATATTTTATATGTTCGTGGTTTGATTTTAATAATGGTAGAGTAGTGTTGTCTTGCACCTGAACATCTGCACCTTTGCTATCTTTACATCTGGGGCCAATACGGTCTTAGCAGTCGTGTGAGATTTCAATACAATTTGATGAATTAACCTCCTAATAAGCTCCTGATAGTTTGTAGTTAAATCTTGGAAAGAGTGCCCACTGTTTCGTTTTGTTTGTGTCAAAGTCAGATGAGTCTTTGTGCCCAGAGATAAAAGGTAGCACACACACACTCAGATCTTAAGAACAAAGTTGACTAATCTCATCTTCAGCACTTTATGTTTGCTATGTAAACAAACACGCTCATGTTTCGCCCCGGTCACTCAATTGAAGGCCACTAGGTGGAAATGTTTGCGTGTTTGTGGACATTGCCAAAAGAAAATCGTTGAAGTTGAGATTTGTCAGCCTTTTTCTTAAGAAGTCCCTGCGCTACATTTGCTTTAGTACATGACACCTCTAACATCCCTCTTAAGATTTGCACTTTCCATGAGGTGCTTGATAATAGCTGCACATTGCTCCGTGAACTTCAAAAGAGAGCAGTGGCATTGTTCTGAACTTAAGCTTTAGTAATTATTAGCTGTAGTTCCCTGACACCCGTGCCTGCTCCTGATGATGGTTCAAAGTGAAACCAAAAGCTTTAAAACGAGTCGTTGCCTTTGTCCTTTGTTGGAGTCTTACATGCTAAACATTAAGTGGTTGGCTCTGTGACAATTCAATCGGATATATCTCATAGTTGGCTTTAGATTAGGTGACTAAAGGTCATGAAGTACAATTTCAAACTTCATGTTCTTTAAACCAATTATGTCCCCTCATACAATGTGGGGAATCATCCGCATTTGCTTATTCTCTAATAACTTTCTCTCAGATTTTTCTCTTTTAAATTTTTGAATTTGCAATTTACATGTGAGTGACCTACCCAGCATGACGAGGTATGTGATGCCTTGCTCGTTGCCACTGGGGTAAGTGGCGTACTCGCAGATGTACTTCCCCTCGTCGGTCATCCTGACGTCGCTTATCTGGATGGAGGGGCTGTCCAGGTTTGGAGGGCTGGGTGTGAAGCTGACTCTGCCCTTTACGGGTGACTCAGGGAAGTTGGGCTCAAATTTGGGGTGAAACACCGCGATGTTGATCCTCTCTCCATCCTTTGGCTCGTAGATCCACGTGACCTGTCAGAGGGGCAGCACAGGGGTCGGTTGTTAAGATGCACAAAGTTGCTGAAAAAAAGCTCCATCTGGGATCGTTTATCATGATATCGACAACAAAGTGACACAAGAGAAGCTTTTTAAGATATCTCCATTTCGCTGTGAACTCCACAGGGCAGTGTACACAGCATCCCAATCAAAAAAAAGTGGAGCAGGTATGAATATGGATGTGGAGTGTTTTTTCAGGAGCCGACGTCTTTCTCTCTTGCTCTCTTTCCGCTGCTCTTAGCGCTGCTCTTACAGAGTTGTGCACTTCTCACTTCATTGAGATGCAACTAAAAAGTGTTCTCATTACCATATTCAATCCCCTGAAGCAAATTGAAGCTTAGTATTGTTAGTTTGGAGTTATAAAAACATTAAGCTGTAAGTGTGATAAAAACCTATTACTAGCCTAAGGAATACTTCCGTGGGCTACGATTTGTTAGTTAATGCTGTGGATAAACAAGACACATGAATCTGTATTAACACGAAATGATTATTTTAATCTCAATAAATTGCTTTTGTCCACCTGTGTGACTAACTTTCACACACCTGCAGAATCAGGTTAATTATCCTGGAGAAATATTAAATTTAACAGGAAAATAGCCAAGGGTTTAGTCAAATATTCAACTGTGTATTCGCTTAATGTCCAGTGTTTGTTCGCTTAAATTGAAAAAAAAAGCAAATTGTGGAGCCGAGCAATTTCAACAAATTGCGCTGTGTCAAGTCAGCACAATAAGCTGCAATTTTTGGGATGAAACAGACAATTCTATTAGAATTTCATATCACAAACTCGGTTTAGAGTTGATGAGTGTTGCGGCATACAGAAGTAATCAAATCCTAACTAGGAAAAAAAAAAAAGCCACAAAATTGTGTTGTGACGGTGTGTATCTGACCATTGTAAGTTGAATCCCTGTTGCATCAGTGAAGGCACAGCGCAGGTTGACTGTCTGGCCGGGATACGACGTCACCTCTGGCTCCACTTTCACCCGCTGACCTGACGCTCCTGGGAGAAAAAGAGGGAGAAACATTAATGTCTGTCTTTTGCTTCCTTCCCAAACTAGGATAGAGGGGGGTGATGAGGAAAAGCAGCGGAGGGATCATGTTGGTACAAAGCCTCCTGATGATAAATGAGGACAGTGTGAAAGTGTCTGGTACAACAACAGAGGACAGCATTAGTGAACCCAGGCAAGTAGGCCAAGAGTCTGGTATCTCTCTATGAGTGTGCGTGCATGGTCGAAGAGGCCAAAAAAAAAAAAAAAAAAGTGGAAAAGAGGAAAGCCAGTCCTCTTTTGCTCATAGGTCATAAATCATCTGGATGGGTTCTGCTTTTCTACAGCCTGCCATTTGCTGTGCCGACACATTCCTGTGTAGCAGCAAAAAGTCAAAATAAATATGCTTTTCTTGGTGTGTTGTGTCAGTGGGCGTGTGAGAAACTGTAAGAGCAAGGGAGCTTTAGAACCACAATCTGTCGGTATATGTGTGTGTGTGTATGTGTGTGCATGTAATCCAGATCTCTGTGAAAATGTAATTACTTGTATGAGTAAGCGCGCATTAGTGTATGTCAGCAAGATGGCACCTGTTTTAAGTAAGAGTGGATTACCTGCGGATACACAACTTCAAATGTCTGCAGCCGGGGCTACGTGTGCAAAAGCGTGTGTGCTTCACAATGTGTTTACCAGTAAGCTACACACATACAACAGCACCAGTGAAACACAATTTTCCCTAAAGACAAACAATTACTCGCAGAACTAGTTCCACCAGTTTGTGCTGAGCCAAAGCTATTGTGTTGAAACTAATATGATCTTGAGGGCTGATGGAATACACACACACACACACACACACATTCACTCACACACACAAACATGAAACTCATAGGGTAGGAGACAAGAGGAAAGGGCAGTGCTGTCTTTCTCCTTTGACGAGCAATAAACACCACACCTTCTGCTCTCCGGGGAGATCTGAGATATCAATACAGGAGAAGAGAAGAGGGAGAAAGGAGCAACAGACTGAGTGGAAAAGTGGAGGAAAACAAGCCTTTCCTAGAATAACACCAGCTCTCCAAGGAACAGCCCAATTTACAACCACAAAACAACCCCCTTGTAGCCACAGAGGAACCTCTGGACAACCACTAAGCAGCCCGTGGGAGCAGGACTTCTGAGCCTTATTGGGCTTGAAAGGGGAACAGCTTCTTTTTTTTTTTTTTTCCCCCCTTTCTCGGACACACATACATGCGCAAATCTGCACAACATGACACACAAAAGCACATACACACATCCATACAAATATGTCTCATGACAGCTTTATTGTGGAGCACCTGGCCTGTGATCTATCAAATGTCAACAGCATTTAGTGAAGATCAAGCTACAGCTGAAATAGTCTAACTAACAACAGATTAGCTTTGGGAATGGGAGCTGTACTGTGATTACCAAACGATTTAGCAGAGCACGCGAAAGAGGGGATAAAGGGTTATTTAAACCCTTGATTACTAGCCTTTATTGGGGTGTATGGACCAATCAGCTCGACATGTTTGAGGCAGTTAGATGATGTGGCACTGAAGATAAATTACTCCACCTCAGGTTTCGCTCGTGTGCTCATGTGCAAATCCACCCGCAAACACAGGCACGTATGCAAAGCTGTTGCGTCCACACATGATGTGGGGGCAGAGCTGAGCTGAGCCTGGTGTCTGTCATTCAGAGGCAATAAGAGGAGAGCCGGCGCAGGTCAACTCAAGCCAAGGCTGAGATGACAGACAGGCCGTCTTATGAGACTCCATCCAGCCCGAGGGAAATGAATATTACACACTAGACAAACAAAGTCTTGCACGCCCTCGTCCTCCATGATGGTACCCAAACCCCAGCGCCGAAGACTCAGAGACCCTGTGTCATTAGAACAGTAGACAGAGAAGAAAAGTGGTCGTGCGCATGCCTGTGCATGCACATTAACACAAAGGGCTTTTGAAAAATCCTAAGGCAAGGCGGCATGTGAAATAGTAATTGTCAGTATAAATATTTAGAGAGCATTGGTCATATTAAACAGAAGAGAGGGAGAGAGAGAGAGATGGAAGGCGAAGGGAGACAGGAACTGAGGGAATTAGAGAATAAAGACGGTTCAAGGGTAAGACTGAGAAGAAAAGAGGAGCGACAGGGAGGGAGTGAGACGAGGGGAGAGAGAGAGGGTTGGAGGGGAGGAGAGGGAGAACAGAAGCCTCGTGTCACCGCTGCTCTACTTTACAGTAGCTCTGCTGCCTGCAGGTGACATACAAGAAACGCCACCACACCAAACACACATGAACAAACGAATGCATGCACTCACAAGCTGCCCTCTTCAGAAACCTCCAAGTAGTCAGATGTCACCACCGTAACTACTGTCACCTATCATTTTGTCTTGAAACACCCACATGATGCACACACACACACACACACACACACACATTATGCTGATGGTACTGCGACAGCTCTGCCATATTAACACAGCATTCTCTGATCCTCTGCCTGGTCACGCTGACATTTCCATATTTCCTACCATTCGTCTGTGAAGATGAAAATGTACCAGGAAGGAAGGAGGAGAAGAAGTGTGTAAGGAGGATGGAAGGATGAAAGGAGGAGACGAGAGACGACAGCCTGGGAATGCCAAAGTGATGGAGGATGAGAGCGGAGGAGGGGTGGGGAGGGGTTAGGGGTGTAAAGGAAAAGTGGGGATGAAAGTGTGTGAAGAGAAAACAGTGCCAGGAATAGAGAATGAAAGAGGGAGTGAAAAGAGAAAGTGGTGAGAGAAGAGGAGAGGAGGAAGATCTTGAAAGGGAGGGAAAGGTGTGAGCTATAAACAAGGTTAATAGGAGACAGCTGAGGAACAAAAGCCAGAGACATTTAGAAGAGACAAATAAAGAGGAGTGAGGGTGGAAGTAGGTGAAAAAGAGAGATGAGAGAGATGCAATGGCAGAAACTAAAAATGGAGAGGAGGGGTGGGTGGGGGGTGGGGGGGGGGGGGTGACACAGGTAGAGAGAAACAGAGCGAGGAGAGCAGATGAAGGGAGGTGTGGAGCACTGAGAGGCAGGATAGACTCCACACATGACCTTGTGAGAAAAACACAGTGGCTGTGAATAGAGAGATAGCAGAAAGAA
>JAQNCA010000030.1:8737717-8752540 GCA_029783725.1 Acanthurus tractus
CCCCCTCCAAATCCTAATTTTCTCGGCAGCCCATTCGAGCCAGCCGTGGCTTATAAAACCAACATACGCTTATCAGCCTGTGTCCGCCTGCCTCGCTGGCTGACTGCGACGCCTAATGGCATTCATGTCCTCTGCCTGATCCCCACTATGGTGGCGAAAAAGCACAACGTCGGGGGGGCAGGGAGTGCAGGCCATCACCTAAAATATCTAATGGCCTTCAGAGCTCACTGACTCTCTGCCATTTCATCAAGCCAGCGGCTATGCACTGTCAGGTGGGCTAGAATGAAGCTTTCCCCATTCTCCGTGTTCCTGAAGATTGCTTCCTTGCACAAATTATGTGTGCGGAGAGTGTAAGACGGAGAGATGTGGGTGTGTTTTCCTTCGGCCTTTCTAGCTGCTGTCTCAATAAGCATTCTGGGCTTTCATTATTCTTCCAGGTCTGTTTGAATTTCTCCATTTCCATTATTCTCCCGTTGTTCTTGCTGTTGTTGTTGTTGTTATTATTGTTGTGCCCACCCTCTCCTCTCCTGAAGAATAATGGCTTTGATACAAGCAGTATGAAGTGCCGGGTGGAGCGTCACCACTCCATCCTGATGGAATCTGTCTCTGACTTCTCTCTCTCGAACCCAATCTTTCTCCTACAGGGGAATTAGAAAGATTCCCAGCTTCCCACCTTTCAAACCGCCTTGACGTGCTGAGGTTGGACCCGAGGAAGGCACTTGGTGAGATAATGAAATGAGTTTTTCTGATACTGAGAGACCCATTTTGATCCGACATCACAATACAAAAAGACGTCTGTGCAGTGTGTAACTGCCTCTGCAAGCTCGGTGGCTTTATGTTTGCTCCCTTATGGCCAAAGTAATGTAAATATCAAATCATGAGTGGACCGCTTGCGTTAACACACAGCTCAAATGCACCTTGGGTTGATGCACAGATATGAATCATGAATGATATTTGACCACCATGCTCAATAAATAATAAATAAATCTGTTATCTGTTCCCTTGAAACTGTTTAGCTGGTGTACCTTGGACTGTAAACATCAAAAAAAAAAAAACCTGCACTCAAATAAACTGCATGTTAAGTGGTAAGGCTATTACATATTCACAGTTGTGTTAAACATCAATGAGAAGCAAGTGCAGATTGAATTCATCCTTTAACTCCTGCCAAACAGCAACCTGAGCGTTGAAAAATGGTTAAGAATGATCTATCGGATCATGTTACTTTTTCATTGTTCAAGCGTCTGGGTTTTATTCTCAGTACAACTGTGTCTTCGTGTTTGTGCACTGGCCTTGGATACAAGTGGTTTCTAAATGAAAGCTCTGCCAAATACCAGCTTTGTGAGGCTGCCGAAGTGCAATTTTGTTTTTCTGTGTTTTTTTTTTTTTTTTTTTTTTGCGAGACATTGGCACAGAGACGCCGATTCAATTCCACGATTATTACCGGGGATGCAATTTTGTACAGTTCAGCTTGTAAGTACTGGGACAGTGACATATTTTTCTATAGTTTTGGCTCTGTACTGCAGCAAATGGACTTGAAATGAAACAATAACTAAGATTAAAGTGCCGACTTTCAGCTTTAAGGGTGTTTAAGAGTGTTTTCTTTGATACTGTTCACCTCCTGTGTGGGAGTCGTAGCCCCTTTTTGATGCATAGGCAAAGTGTAAGTAGTGAATATCAATGTCTAAATGTTTCATAACCCTTTTATCCATCATTAGAAGAATCAGCTTGTGGCAAAATTTACGTCTCATGCCTGGATACTGAAATAGTGCCGTTTTTATGACTGATGCACCTTTAAGAGCACTGTTAGCTCTTTTGTGCAGCTTTGATAACTCATAAGCAGAGTCAGTCATCTGTGCATTAAAGCTGACACAAGCTATCTGGCACTCTAGTTAAAACAGCCTTCCCCGTGTATCTGCCCTGACTCTTGTGCCGTGTTGCCATTATTGTGTCCAAAACGAAAACGGCGACACTGCTGTGGCTGTGTGTGTCATGTCCAACCTGCTGCTGGTGTGTACTAATAGCCGTTATCAGCTGGAGTCTGGAGCAGCACCAACCCCAACCTGCTGTCTGCCGCTGCAACCCGACACCTGCAGCACTGGATCCTCTGACCTTCACACACACACACACACAAATGCAAGCACACATACAGCCGCTCAAACCTTCCGATGATTGTGCGTATACTGTGCATGCACACACATATACACACATTTAGATGTGGATGCTTTGGTATGCAGGGAGCAGAGTGGGAACGCAGCTTAGCTTTTGACAGGCGAGGCAGCTTGACAAGCTAAGAATAAAACTAGGAAATGAAGACTTGAGATGTGTCTCGTCTTCTCATTGACCTTTCCTCTGGGCTTTCTATAAGGGCCCGATCGATTGCACATGGGAAAGCTACATTTAGAAGTACTGCTCTACTGCTCATTTGGACTTCTCCAATGACATCTTATTATAATCCATTCATGCGGTAAGCTTTACTAGTAGGAGTAATGAAATCAGAAGCATCCTGGTTTGATGACGAAGGACATTTCAAAGACTCCATGACCATCTGCGGTCAAAGTTCATCATGCATGTTCAATTATCTTAGAAAAACAACAGAAAACTTGTTGTTAAAGGGATTTAGTGTTACAGTGAGGTTGCGTGCAAGGAGGCAGGAGGTAAAAAAAAAAAAAAAAAAATCAACTCTCCTGATGCAACAGGAGCAGAGAAAAAAAGGTGCAAGAAGAAGGGAGTGCTACATTTCACTTTGTTCACAGTGACATGATGAAATATTTGATAACTGACGCTGTGGAAGGAGAAGGGGAGCCAGTCACACAGGAAGAAATGAGGAAGGGAGGCAGAAACGCATGAAACTTTACAGAAGGGGAGCGAAGGAGAAATCAGGGTTTGGAGGGAGGGACACTGGGAGACATGAACACGCTTCAAAGTGCCAAGGAGAAATGAACAGCTGGAGGAGAAATCTGCACCGGGAGGTGTGTGTATGTGTGTGTATGTCTGTGTACACATGCATAGACTGATGCATATTCCTATTTAGTTGCCTGTTTATAACAAACAAGCCCTAGGACTTTGAGTGAATTTCATTTGCAAAAATAAGCATTTGCCAATTCAATTAAGTGTATCATCTTAATGAAAAAAGACCCAGCAGGGAAGTTTAAAAACCCCTTCGAAAGTACAGTATCATTCTCTCAAAACTGTGAAGCCTGAAAAGCCAAAACTTTCTGCATCCGAAGTTGGGCCATGACCTTCGTCTTGCTGCGAGGCTAAATCTGTTTGGTATGCACGAGTCTGAGAGAGGAAACTGGTAAAAGTGGTGGAATTCACAATGGGACCTCCCTGCCATTTAACTGCAAGGGCCCTGACATGAAATTACATACACAATAGCCCGTGCATACAACACTCTGCGGACCTCTCTCACTCCTTCACCCTCCATATTCCATTCTCATCTTACATTCTCACTTATGTACATACCACAAACAGAATATTTCAGGTTTAGCGAGCTGCAGCGGTCGAACAGGTCTGAAATGGGTATCGTGTTTCATTTTGAGTGAAACTGGAAGAACAGGAGTGATCCATCAAACATACATGCGGGTTTTCTTTTGTTTCACACCTCGCAACAAGGAAGGAACTTACGACCAACAACATACATAACACGCTTAATCATTTAGCATCTGCCAAGCTAAGGGAAAAACATGCATGAGAGATAAAAGCTGATTTGCAAAGGCGTCAAACAGTGTGCGGTTGTGGTGAGATAAAAAAAAAATAAAACATATTTCCACACGTACAAGTGCTAGGTAGAGCATAACCATGCTTAGACAGGCAGTCACAGAAACACACCCATAGGAGAAGAGAGGCACTCTCCTCCACTGGGTGAATAATTTATCCCTGGGTAAGAACGAAAGCAGTGTGCTCTCCTCCTCCTCCTCTCATCTCTTCATTATTGATAAACACCAACATCTACACTGTACCTGACCCAGGAGAGGAAGGAGGGGGAGGAGAGCGAAGGAGAGAGGCAGCGAAGATGGACAAAGAGAGAGAGGACCGCGATAAAGAAAAACTCTGAGACGTGAAGAAATACGGCGACTGTGTTAAAAAAGTTGAGGTTAATAAAGCTGAACGAACCAAAAAAGAATACGACCAAGGCTGTGAGCGCGGCTTTATGGCAACTCTCGGTTTCATTTGGCGCTGGGTCAATTTAGGGTCAGCAAAGACTCGCTTATAACATGCAGTTTTCTGTGGACAGAAAAGACACGGCTCTCTTGAGCCAAACAAATAACTGCTGCTTCTATACTGCCTTGCTACTGCTGTTGCTCCAACCCACTGAATAAGTGACTGAATAACTTACTGGCTGGATGGCTGACAGACACCCACTCCCCTGCGGCTCCGAGCTCTGCTTTGTCTGCTCGGGCCCTGCACATCATTCTACCTCCACCACTCTCTCCTTCTCTTTGCATCGCTCACTTTCTTTTCTTTTTTTTTCCCCCTTCTGTGCCATAGCCCTGTCCTGTCTTTTCATTTTGGAATAAATCCTTTTCATCCCTCTGGCTCATTCTCCTCTTCTTTGACTACTTTTTTTTTTTTTTTTTTTAAGAGTCTGCTAGTTCTTTTTCTGTCTGACTTCTTCATCCAAGCCCTGTGTGCCATCGCTCCTCATGGTAATTGTACTGGGCATGTTATTTTAGCCCTGCATGTAATTTGGGGTTTTACTGCGGGGTGACCATAGTGACAGATCTGCAGTCAGTGTGCAAGCACAAAATGTAAATCTGAAGCTCTAGAAAACATTCTTCACACAGGTCTGGGGTCAGTGTCTGGGAAATATCTTGATCTATTCTCCTATTATGTATGCTGAAGCCTCGCACTTCTTTATCATTGCACTAAGCTTGCCAAGAAATTCTTCGGACATCAATCTGTGAATGACTTTGGAAGTGTGTGTATGTGTGTGTGTGTGTGTGTGTGTGCGTGCTTGAGTTTGAGTATATGCGCAACCAGAGTTTGGCAGCATCTCACTTCGGAAATAGCCATGAATTAAAGGATCGGGCAGAAGTCAGAAGTGCACAGCTGGAGCAAAGTGCCAGGTACTTCCACAAATGTCAAAGGCTGGAAGTTTATGTGTATGAGTGTGTGTCTATCTCTCTATCCATCATTTTCTGCATACATCCGTCCCTCGGTGTGTCAGTTGTTAACATAATGCGATTATGCGTCCTATTTTCGCCTCCCTAACAACACTTGGATGTGAGAGTCTGCCGAGGTGTCAGAGAGGATATTTCAGGCTGGGTGTGATCCTTTCCTGAATTAAAAAATGAGCTGCCTGTTAACGTGAGAGGAATTCCATGACAACCCCGCCCCCCAGACCCAAACACAGCTGTGTTTCCAGGCTTTTTTCGTCATCAACGTTCACCTTTACTTCACCTTGGGGGCCTAAGGGGGGGGGGCGGCTATATCTCCCAGCTGCTCTTCCCACCGTGTCAGTGGCTGCCACTCAGCTCCACTCCTGACAAGCACATTGGTCAACAAGGCTGTCAAAAACGCGCGGCTCATTCATAGCTAAGGAGGCGAGAGACCAATCCAATTTAGCCCGCACATTAAAGGTCTAAAATGCCGTCTCGACAGCAGTCAATCTGTCGAGAGGATCACACAGCATGTTGCCAAATCAATGCAGGCCATATGGAAGAAAGAAGGTCAGGCACCACAACAAACAAACAAGGAGGTGCGTACCAATATTATGATAGACTGATGACTGTGTCCATCACAACACTCAGCAACAACCAGCTGGATAGAATTACTGACAGTCTGTGTAGGAGCACAAAGAAGAAAAAAAAAAAGTCTGCCGGGAAGGATTTGAGATAACAGGCAAGGTATGTTCCAAAACGTGACACCCACAGGTTCATTAAAAAAAAAGTGTATATTCTCTAACAAAACGCATTATGATATGATTAATTTTACTAGAAACTTAAAGCATGTTTACTCAAGTGTCTAAAACAGATACCATCCTCCTGCCTTTTGACTCTATGCAACAGCTTTTAGTTAAACTTTTATTTACATAAGTGCACATTATAGCTACGAGGAGGTGGGAAGAATGCAGGAACTAGTAAACATCAGTAACGAAAAGCAGGTTAGACGTGGGGAAAGAAAACAGAACAAAGAGAGATGAGTGATGAGAGAACAATTAAAAACCGGAACAATTAAAAACCTAGAGAAACATGTTTTGAACAGCTGTAATGTTTGCGTCATAGCTTCCTTCCCGTAAGTCTGCAGTTAGCTATGAGGGCGGAGGTGAATGACCGATTGTCTTCACGTCTCAATGGGAGGTATGTAACGCGAAACTCTGCACTTTAACACACGCCTCCTATCAGTTCTCCCATGGAGAAGGAGGGGGAAGATGATACCGAGGGAGGAGGGGATGAAACAGGGGTATAAAGGAAAAGAGAAAAAGGCTTTAGACTAGTTTCTACAAGGAACAATGGAACAGAGTCATAAACAGCAAAGCAGCGACTGAAGAGGCGGAGCTTTCCTTTATACTGAATGTTAAGATCAACTTTGATTATTATCTGAAGGACAGTCAAAATGATGACTCGCCTTGGGAACATGGTTTATTGTTTTTGATGTTGACGGATTGATGGATGAATGAACAACTAATAGATAGACATGCAGCTCAAGGAGACGGATCAAAGACGAGGAGGCGAGTCACATAAGAATTCCTCTCGTTCTTCTGCTGAGCGACACAGATGGAAAAGGTGTGGCTCGCTGCGTGGCCTCAGTCAAGGTCAGCGGTAAAAAAAAAAAGAGGAGTCATCTCTCAGGAATCACACAGCACAATACAAAATTACTTTCTGTTTTCCTTAAAAGGCACTGTGCATGACAACTCAAATGATACAGTCAATCGGAGATATCCATAAAAAGCAACCAGGCAAAACAAAGTTAAGAGCTTAACAATGACTGAGTAAATCAAAAAAAATAACTGCTTTTATTACCATTAAATAGCCAGAGGAGCTGAATATTCTGAGCAGCAAGTTAAGCAGAACAATACCCTGATGACAGCAGCAGAAATTGTCTCAGTATGTGCATCACTTTTCTTATAATTCACAGGTCACAAAGGAATCCAAGTCCGTGTTTAATTCCAATAAACTTCAAAGTGGTGTGAACAATACTCAGGCCATTTATGTCCTTTAGCGATAAGCTGTGAAAGCTGCAGATAAAGGAGAAGGTCAACAGACTCAATAAAAGATTGCTAAAAGGGATGAGCTGCAGTGACTCATTTTCACAGAAGACAGTCTTCGCTGGCAACATTTAACCATCGCAGTGTTTACATTCCACCTTAATTGATTGATTGAACATTTTTCTGAACTAATTTGCTGATAAATTGAATGTTCTCACGCTGTGTGGTTTTATGCTCTTTGAATCTAAAATACCGTCTTTGACTCTAGATTGAAAAGTAGCAGGGGCTGAAACAATTAGCTGATTAATTGCTTTGTCAATCTGTGGAAAAACAATAGTTTATTTAATCAAATCTAAAAAATGATCAAATCTACTGATTATTAAGATTGTTTACTAAGCACATACGCCACATATTTACTGGCTTTCGGCTCCTAAATGAAAGGATTTTAAACATTTTTCTTTTTTAAATTTGAACTAATCACTGGACATTTTTGTGTTTTGGACTTAAAGCCTGACCAAAAAAAGCAATTTTTAGATGTCAGCTTTAAACTGCCGGTAAATAAAATATCAAGACTTGGATCAATACTGAAAAGTGGTTGATCTCACCTCTATAAATTTTAAGAGCGATAATGCTCCAATGGACCATCACAGTGTTACGTGTGCTAAAAGCGAGGCGGCAACGCAGCACTGACCATAAAATGATAAGATCGCAGCTTCTGCAGGTGCCAGTGTTCATGTCGAAAAAGCAAAGGAGGTCAACCAATCGAATGCCATAAAACGAAGACTGTCAGTCAAAAAAATAAATAGAATACATCTATTAAACAATGAGGTTAATTAAGGAGGCTAATTAAAATCAAAACCTAATCAAAAACCAATTTATCTATTTAAAGATATGTGTGTGTGTGTGTGTGTGTGTGTGTGTGTTAAGAGCAAGAGGGGAAAAAATTGTCTGTGATCAGCGTCTTCTCTCAACGACAGTATTGAGGATTAACAGGTGGGCAGCGTTGGCATCTTTACCCGTCTGACGGGCTAACGGGAGCAGACTGAGTTTCCCCGCAGAAACAGCATGAACGGTGGTTTTAGCCTATAATGGCTCGGCAGTCACCGTGATAATACAGATGATCTGACGTTCGGAGACTGAAGTCACTTCCAAGACATTGTAAGGAGGAGTACAACGCACACACACTCACACACAGAAGTCAGATAACACAAGCTGCTGGAGCCGTCTCTTGTCAGCCTGTCATTACATTGGGTTGGAGCCGCCTTTGTTTACCATCTACCCCCCTTAAGGCAGAGTGACAGATAAAGGATTGAAAAGTGAGGATAGATAGATGGGGGTACGAACAGACAGAGATGGCCCTGCCATGCTCCAGTGGCCGGCTTCAAGGACAGACGGGCCCTTCAATATCACAGCCTCGATGTAATTAGACAGTGCTCTGTCATGCACCAAAGAATTGCTCCTATTTGTGTCATATTAAACGCAGCATGGATATCCCCTACTGTGCTTCGCCATTGAGACCTAATGCAAAAGGGGAGCAAGGAGGGATTTGTACAAATTTAATTACATTCATAATTCGCCCATCTTCAGCTGTAATCTCTCAGGGTTAAGTTGAGTAAATCCACTCCTCGGCTAGCCACCCACGCCCTGTGTTGCCACAGTACGCACACTGTAACGTTGGGTTTTTCAGGGGGAATTTCATTGACAGGCTGGAACTCTCTAAGTGAAAGTAAACATAGTTCTTGGTATGCGGTTGTAAAATATTAACAGCTGTACTCTTTCCACTGAAGTGCTGCATGCTTTGGTTTGAAGCACTGCAGCTCACGTGTGCTTGTGTGTTTGTTTGTATATGTGTGTGTGTGTGTGTGTGTGTGTGTGTGTGTGTGTGTCAGTGTCAGTGTGTGTGTGTAGCTGTCTGCTGGTGTATGATACTGTGTCTCTGAGGCCACCTGCAGTGTCTCCAAAAGGCAGGAAAAATCTGCCGCTGTGTGCATCTCTGTGTGTCGGTTTTTTTCGAGTCTGTGAGTCTGCCTGTGTGTGTGTGTGTGTGTGTTTGGTGCACCTCACAGCCAAATCAAGGCGCAGGCAGGCAGCCTCTTTCGACAGAGAGGAAGAGGAGTGAAGCAGATCAAACACAAGCCAACTAATCACAGACGCTGGCTAATTAGCGCAGTCCTCAAAGGGGAACCAGGAATGAGTGATGATTCCCCCTTATGAATTTCCCGATGATGCTGTGCAGTATGCCACCACGAAGACTCGCCAGGCCCACAGAGGAGAGACTGGAGAGGGTAAAGTGCAAAGGGAGCCGTCGGTGATCTGGCCCCCGTTGTAATCTTATCATCGAGAGCACAGGAGCAAAGTGGCGGTCGATTTCTCTTATCAGAGTTTCAGTCATGTGACAGAACACACACGCGCGTTAACACCCATCGCTCCCACGACCTCACAAACACGACAAAGTTTTATCTCAACATCCTCAAATTAGACTGCGTGTAACGTTTCCCATTAGGGGATTTCTGAAACGATTAAACCCTGAGTGCGGTGATATTCCAGCCTCCGGAGCGGAGCACAGGTTGATATTCCTGTGCATGGGCTCCGAGTGCTGATTAGCAGGCGGATCTGCCACGCTGATCCCAGATTTCCACAAGATCAGAGGCCGAGCTGTGAGCATGGCAGCGGCAGCCAATTACAGATGTGACACGCGCACGTACACTCACACATGCGCCCTGCCACACACACACGCACACACACACGCCTGTCCAGAAACAGATTTCTCCAGGCTGAAGTCATCAAAGTGACGTGAATCCCCCCCCCTCTCCTCCTTCCGCCCTCCTCCGCCAGCTCCTCTCCCTCATCTCTTCTCATCTCAGACAAGAGGGCACCTGTCAGAGGATGCTCAGTTCACCAGCCAGCCAATCCTCGCTGAGACGGAGACAGAGAGAGAACAAATGAACGCAGAGAGGGCCAATAATGATTCTAATGAGTCTATCCAAAGAAGCGCCGGCTACTGATGGCAGTAAGCCTAAATAAAAACCCACTTTATCATTCTTCAAGTGTCCAAGTCTTGTTTCTGTGTCTATACATCAAGCTAAACATAGCTATTCTAATTCTAGCTGTGGGCCTGGCTTTGTGTCGCTGGGCGGATAAACGACAAACACAAACACACACACACTCACAGCGACAAACACAGTCATGCACGTTTCTCTCATTTCACCAGATTTCGGGTGGAACAATACCCTGCCTCTGCCCTCCGCAATACTGCCATCAACTGCCAGCATTTGTTTCACACGATTACATTGTGACAGTTGGTATTCATGTGGCAGACAAACATACAGACAGTCCAGACTTATTGTTGTACAAAAATCCTAATATGCTTTGAACGTTAACAGCTGCATCAGGGAGGCTGGGAAGTGAAACAAATTGATGAGGCTGGTCAGAAGAGACAAAACAGATCTGAGAATCAAATATAACATAAAACTCGCCAATTTACAGTTGAGCAATGGCGTGGCAGAAGGGGGGAATAAAAAAAAAAAAGACGTGTGGATAAATGAGAACATAAGAGACGTCGGAGGGGGAGGCAGGGAGAGATATGGAGGGGTGGGGTGATGCTGCAGAGCAGAGCAACAGCTGCTGAGCATCACATCTGCTCCAAGTGGAGTCATCAGCAAACAGACAGACTGGAACCGACCCACTGAGGCAAGCCCCGGGGAGAGCGAGGGATGGACAGAGGAAGGGAGGAACGGAGGGGAGGAGGGGGTAAGGGGGTGAGGGGGTGAGGCGAGGCGGGGCGAAGATCAGATGAGAGAGAAACAATTAAAAAAGACTGAAAGGAAACTGCACAGAAGCAGCGAGAAGCTCTGCAACCTGTTACTCCTCTTTCTTTGAGCGGAGGTGACGGAGCAGGGCGGGGCAGGCTGATAGATGGGAAGAGGAAGGAAAGAGGAAACTCAAATCACTTATTGTCCTTTTCTCTCTCCCCCCCCCATAACCCACTCCCCTCCTCTTCCCTTCTCTGACATCCTTCCTCCATCTCTCTCCCCCCCCCCCCCCTCTCTCTCTCTCTCTCTCACACACACTCTCACTCTTGCCTTCTTTCTCTTCAGCGAGACTGACAGAACAAGAGAAGCCTGTGAGAGTAAAGATGAAAGGCCTGTGAGGGAGGTGTGTGTGTGTGTGTGGGGGGGTGTGTGTGTGTGTGTGTGTGTGTGTGTATGTATCGAGGGTGTGTGTGTGAGATGAATGAATGACCCCTCTTATCCTTCATCCCCCACTGGAGCCTTCCTGGCAAAACACAATGGCAAAAAAATATACCTATACATGTACACATACAGGCAACATCACAGGGGCCAGAGGTCGCTGCACGGTTTGCATGTTTGGCGTGCACATGCGCTTCACGTGATTATTCTCACTCACACCATGTTCCTGCAGCAGAAAATGAGACACATCAAACATCGCTTTAACAAGGCTGCCTCTGCATGAATATCATCTTACGCCTTGCTTCATGTCCTGCAGCGTGCACCTTGGGCCTGTGGAGAAGCACCCTGAGGAGAGGTACGGACCCTGAGAAGTACACATTGTTCATTCATGATAGCAACCGCTGGCAGCGAGGGCAACCCCACAGCAGAATAAGCGATGTCATTTGGCAGCAAATGAAGGGGAAAGAGCAAAGCAGTTTATGCTTGCGTCTCTCCGAGGTCTCACAGCTAGCTCTGACGCTAAGTTAGCCTGGGCGCGGGACAAAGCTCAGTTTGTGCTCAAGTCTCTGCGTGGTGGAATAAACATAGCCGCTGCTTCACAGTTTCTTTTAGCTCATCGTCTCCTTTCCTTTTATCTCTCACTCCTCCGTTGTCACCCCCGCTGCCTGAAAGAACAATCTACCGGCGCAGCATGCCCTTCCAAAATATTTACTCACTCAGTATTGGCTGAATACAAAGGCCATTCTCTTCCCCTCTCTGATGTCTAACCTTCAAACAAACCATGAGCCCATATGCACTTGCTGACCGCACCCGCTCCGGATTGCACTTTTTCCTCTCTCTACATCATGCATGCTTGCACTCTCTTGTTTACTGAGGGGATTCCTCCCTTCCTAAACCTTCCATCTGCTTCGTGTCTTTGACTGATCTCAAAGTTGGTGAAGAAAAAAAAACAAGCGTAGCAGCAACAGTATTCAGTCACGCCACCTTGCCTGCGGCAGAAAGTGCGTATCTGCTGCACACACCCCTCTGATTCAATACCTCTGACACTGTTTTAACACCTTTCCCTGTGCGGTTTGTGCCCCGTCTTTTCTCTGTTCCCCTTTCTATCCTATCTCAGTCTGTCACCTTACATTCTCCCCCCGGTGCTCCTTAATCTTTTTCTCATTGCATCTGCTAACCAATTTTCAAAGCAGCTTTTCTAACTACTTCGACATTTTCTGTTTTTAGCGGGCAAAAAACCCAAATATAAGTTCATTAACAATCAAGTGCAGAAATCAGTTGCACTGGCTTTTCCTGGCTCCTCCTTCATTAGCATATGTTTGAAAACCAAGTCTAAATGAAATGATCAGAGCTGATGATGAACTACAAACAAAGAGCCAGAATTATTCCCATGATGTGTCGACATGACACGCTTGTTTTTAATGTGTTGCACTTCTAATTTTTTTAACTAGGCCCTCAAAATAGATGCAAATGAATGGAGAGTTAGGGAGAAAAAAAAAGCCTGGGCGCCCAGAGTAATGACACGTCCCCAGGGTGCCTACTGTTTTCGGGTGATTGTTCAAGAACTCCTACGGGGATGCGCATGCTAATAAGTAATAATGTTCTATCAAAGTGAAATGTTGCACTGAGTCTTTTGTCTTGTAACTCTGCAGTATCTCTGACTGCTTTCCAGCCTTCCCATCCTCCTCTGATGGTGGATGTGGTTCCATGGGCTGCACCTGTGTCTCATTACTGCCACTGATGTTTCACTAACAGGCTTCTCTCTCCTCTCTCGCCATTGTGCTCTCACTTTTTTCCCTCCCTTTAGCTACTGCCAACATACATTTCTCTCTAAAAGCGTGGCCTACACTCACCCCTTTCCCTTGCTCAATCCACTGTATGCCATTCACATGATCTCTGCAGCTCTATTTCTCCTGACACTTCTGCCATTACAGACTCAGCACAAGTGTGGTTTGGGGTTTGATCTAATGATTTTGTGCTAGACTGGTCCATGCCTCCAATTTGTCAGGAAGTCCTCCAAGCAGCCTGTCATTTGAACAGGAACACTCCACTGTTTAGCAATTGCACCCCTGTAAATAATAGATACCCCCTTTCATCTGCATCAATGTAACTGCCGTACTTTGATTGCAGAAGCTGTTCGATTTCTCGGCCGGTGACTCGCAGTTATTTACCCTGCCTTAAGGCTGCGCAGGATGTCATTTTTTTGACATTCAAAGGTTCTATTAAGGTTTTGTAGACGGAGCTTTGAATGTCTTTCATTGTATTTTATGACGTCACCACTCCCCCACCTCCACCACTTAAACTCACCCCAGGCTGATCGCTCGATAACTTGAAGGATGAATTGATGATAAATCCTTTTTAATCCGAAAAGTACAAAAGACAAACCCTGAGCTCTCCTTCTGCCGGGGAAACAGTTTAAGTTCAGGGTAGAAATTCTGTGTTGCTCCAGATGTTTATTACTCCAGAAGCTCCAGCCTGACTCTCTCAAAAATGCAATCATCATCATCAGCTGTCTGCTAAAGTTTGTCCCTCTGCTCCACTCTACAAACCCACACAACTTTAAAAGCCCTGAGTTACACCCAGTCACCTATACAATCAAACAGTGATTTAGAATATGAACGCTGATGCTATGAAAGAAGCTTCGAACGACTTGTTACATTTATTGCATAGCATACATACTGTCAAAAAAATCTTAAGAAATATTGTAACTACCGAAAGCCCAAGTGATGTCTTAAAATTGCTTGTTGCGTACCATTCAATCCAAAACCTGAATACATTCTCTTTATTATCTCTTAAGAGACAGAAAAGCAGCAAAATATTCCGACTGAGACACTGGAACTTGGAAACATTTTGGCATTTTTGCTTGAAATCAACTGAATATTTCAGCTCTAGATATTTCTGTCACATACCATATTTACTGATATTGCAGAGTTATTATGAAGCTGAGTGCATCGCTGGTCTTGTTACCTTCCCAACAGACAATAAAACAGACTGCGAAAAAATGTGTGATGCCATTGCTTTGCTTAGGATTATCAAAGCATCAAGTGTTCACTGGCTCGAGTATAGATAACCAGGTGTGAAGAAAATGCTGAAGCAAAGTTATATAGCAATTATTTTCACTCCTGCTCACAGTTTATCACCTCAGCCAGAGCACTGCCGTTAATTCGAGCTGTATGTTCTGCAACATGTCACGCTACAGATTCACTGTGCTGACCTGTACTTGGCTTTATGATATATGACACAGTTGGCAGCTGCTCTGCTGGACTCCAGCTCTGCTGTCTTCACCCGGATTATAAACTCATGTACAATAATGTTGCACTGCTACCGGGAGGAGTCATTGAATTTAAAAGTTTTCCTCTTGTAGTGCGTTTAAGATGTTTATATTTTGTTCTCTGTCTGTTAAACACTGTTTAATGGGCTAAGTTTTTTAATTAAAATTTTCTTAAATAACATAAAAAAAAAAGAAAAAAAAAGAAAGAAGAA
>JAQNCA010000030.1:8765275-8784748 GCA_029783725.1 Acanthurus tractus
AACGTGGAAGTAGATGATTCTTACGCCCTCTGCTGTTTGTCTCAGCACACACAATTGAGATTAGCTCATATAAACTCCAGCACAGCAGATGCCAAAATCAATAAACATTCATTAATGAACGGCAAAAAACAAATCCAGTGGCAGTCAGCAAAATCAAATCAAGAGGAAACAGCTTCTCATGTATCTATTTGCAGACTCCAGCAGACTCTGTGTTGATGAGATTTTTTTTTTCTTCTTCCACCGAATAACTTGCAATTCATTTTGCCCTATTTTCCTCTGGAGCAGGGAGCATGCTAGCATAGCAAAGGCATTATCTGGTTTAGGTCTAATCCCTATACCCAAGTGTTTTACAGCCAATGTAATTACATCTTCATAAGTCCCACAGTTTATAGCGTGCTGCTCAGTTCCTCCTGTTCTGTTCCATTTCCAAGTTCCCCTCCAGTGTCACCCTCTTAATTTCAGACAGCCTGAGGTGTAAATTATCAGGAAGTGGATAATGATCAGGGGTCAAATGATGTTCTGCACACCGGCAAAAACAAAATGAACAGTTGAAATATGTTCTTCTCTCGGAGATTTGTGTCTTCGCAGAGACAGGCTGGTTTCTTTCCACTCTTTGCCCACTGTAAATCCAGAGACTGTGAAAGCATTAAACAAAGCAGCTGTTGTTTTTGATGCCAATGGTTTTTTTTTTTGGTTTTTTTTTGCGTTGCCATGCTTTAATGTGCAGCTGTCTTTAAGCCCTATGGCTGATAGTTTAAGCACCAACATAGTCAGAAAAAAAGTGTGCAGGGACCAAACATAAGTCCTCTGCTACCACTGAATTGTATGAATTCATGGAATAGAATAAGGAGCTTTAAAGAAAGTGGCCACCAAATGGGGGATTTCATTTCTTTCCCTCCCCATACTCATGCATTTTTCATACCCATACCAAATCGACCTTCACACCTTCCACTACTTCAGCTACCACCCACTTCACTTATACAGTCCCTCTCTCCTCGTTTTTTTTTTTTTTTCCCGAGCCATCTCACACCCCTCGCACCTTCCCTTCGTTTACACCATGCACGTCACTCTCCTCTCCTTCCTCCTCACCCTCCCTATATCTTCCCGTGTCATTTGATTTTCTTTGTCCACTCGTCCTCTACTCCTCGCTGCTATTCATCCCGTCCTCCATCCCCGTGCTCTCCGGGGGTCTGTGGTGGTGATAATGAAGCGCGTAGTTAACAGATATTAGCTCATTGGCAGTGGATTCATTAGACAGAGCCAAGGCTTATGGTGATTATTTACCCATAGAGGAGGGGCCACAGGATCAGTACCACGCTCTGTGTCAGCAGCCACGGGCTTCTTTGAAGTCACACTGTTTCTTCTTTCCCTCACAACACTCTCTCACACTTCTCCTCTCCCAGGGTTTTCTCATTGGGTCTGAGCACCTCTCCCTCACCATTTCTCCCACTTCTCTACTGTGTTTTTTTTTTCCTCCTTCCCTGTCATTAGACACCCACAATACATATCTGCTTTCTCTCCCTCTCTCTCTCTCTCTCTCCTTTTCTCTATCTCTCTTCACCGCCCCCATTCACCCAATGGTAATTATGGAAAAATCTGTAATAGTGCTCAGAGGAGCTGATAATACCTTTAGCTTAATTAAAGACATTTATGGGATGTAAAGACATGCAGCCTAGGGGTTGCTGTGCACCCACACTAACCCAAACTCTTTATTTCCTGCTTTTTCATCTCTCTCAATCCCTCACTTTCTGCTATTCTTATCATTCTCACTGTTTCACACACACATCGTGATACAAACGAGTGCATGCATATTCTCTTTGTCAAACCGATTGTTGGGGTCAATCGTTTTGTTACTAATTGCTTAAAAGTTTTGCTCTTAAGTGCGATAAAGCGTTGTAGGCATACATTTAGGCTCCTGTGGGGTTATGATAATACCGGTATTATGTAGTTTATCAGCCTCAGACACACGCATGTGTTGGTAATAATGACAGTCTTTTCCTGTTGATTATCCCAACATTGGCCGTGCCACATCCTGTTGGGCTGAGACATGCACAGCAAACTTGTTAACTTGTCAGTCAAGGACACAGTAATATTGCAGGAAAGTGAACAATACTCTGTGTTCTGGAGCATATTTAGAAAGGTCACAGTGTTGGAGAGACAGCTGGTGCAGTGAGAGTGTGTTTTTTCTCTCTTTTCTGTTAATGTGCGATGGAGTCTGGTGTTCTCACTTTTATTTTTGTTTCCTCTTTTGCAGTGTGTTCTGCACACACTGGCATTACAGGTATGCAATAGTTTATGTGTTTTTTTAGGAATATATTTTTTACTGCAATTGATCTGGCTGTTAAGCAGGTCTACATTTCCTAGCTAATGTTGCTTTTTATGGTGCAAACATGGATGAACTGTTTCCTCTAAGGCAAATGATGAGTCATGTATAGAGTCCTCCTTATCCCAGGTGGTCAAATCAAGAATTTTCACTATGTTGCTTCAGATTCAAGAGAATGACAGCTCTTTGTCTTCTCTATTGTCATGTGGTATTATTTATTTGCTTTATGTAAATTTATAGTATACAATCAAAAATGTATCAAGTATTGTAATTTACCTCCTGTCTGCCAAGTTGCCAAGTTGTCTCCCTGTCAGACAAATTTACAATATTTCTTCCATGTAAAATGCATTTTAGATGCATTAGAAACTTAAATGATTCATTTGTAGTCTGTGTAAGATCATTAATGTGGCAATTTTCCACATTTAAAGTCTTTTTAGTATGAAATTCTCTCTCTTTGTTACTATCCATCCACTGCAGCTCACTAAAAAAACACTGCAGGGAAACAGAAACAGGGAATCTGGCACTAAAAAGAGTGTAACTTCAGAGGATACCCATTAGATCTTACTGACTCAGACAGCTGAAGTCTCATATTCGCTTCTGCAAAACTCCTGAAGTAATTTTAACACAGAAATAGGCATACGGTTTGTGTTCCCTTGCACGTCATTGAAATTGCTCTAAGAATGGATCTCTTTGTGGCCATTATGTTACAAAAATAACAATTGCAATAACTCTTTCAGTATCAGACAGGGCAAAAAAAACCTCAAAACCCTCATATCACTGGAGTATAATTGCATAGTTTCAAGGCATTCTTTAAGACTCACTAGAATAATTTCACCTGCCATTAGTGATTATGTATTTGTCCTCTCTCCCTAAGGCTGGGATGATGTTGTGGTGACCAGACAGGGCATGCCCACCACCTTGATCTGTAATGATACAGCAGTGAAGGGTGCCGTAAAAGTTAACTGGATGGTAAAGCCACTTGGTGCAAATGACAAACTGGTTCTCACAGCCAGCGAAAGCGAAGTGTTCTCCGGTGCCGCTATGAAGGCATCCATGCGATTGACTGACCCTAACTTTCGAAACACAGGGGTTTTTTCTCTGTTCCTTCTTCCCCAAATGGAAGACAGCGGTCTGTACTCATGCTTAATACAGCAACAAGAGAGAAGAAGGGAGAAGCGTATTCTTCTGGCTATTCTTACAGGTAGGAAAATCAACAGGTAATTTGTGGGATTCCTTCAACAGATGAAAATACAAAGTGATCAAAGTAGTGCATTTAAGTGTAAGTTGTGGTACTTGTACCTGACGTAACATTGTACTACTTAATCCACCGCATAAATCTGACAGCTGCAGTGACTAGTTACTCAGGTGATAAAAATTTTACATTCAAATCGCATTATCACATTATTAGCTCATAAGTTGATGAATTTTCAAAGATTAGAGTTTGTTGCTTTTCTTTACTTAAACTGATTTTCATTGGGTTTTGGACTACTTGTTAGACCACTAACAACTGATTAATCAATAAAATAATAGTTATTTGTCATTATATGCTGACATTATTTCATGGTCACAATCCAATCCAATTCAATATTGCACTCTTTTTACAGGGGGCATTGTTCATGGCTGGAAAGCTGCTTTAGCTTTTGATGCTTTAACATTTTGCTGATTATACTTCTCTGATTTTATAGGTTAAATTCGAAATGCCGGACTAAATTTGAATGAATTATAGTAATAGTAAGTCATTGCAACTTTTAATCCCCTCCTCTAACCCTGATCTCATGTGTCTTCCCTCATCTCCAGTCAATGTTGCCCCTGCTGCCCCCATTTTGCAGAACAGCACCCTACGACTGATTGCCAATGTTGAACCTGACATTGCCATCCGCAAGATCGCCTGGATATCACCTGGTGGCGCTTTCATGAAGAGCGAGAAGAAACCTAACACGGGCACAGTGGCAAAACTGCCATTGGTAAACACCAGTGATGCCGGCGCTTACATCTGTATGGTTTGGCCTTGGGGTAAGAGCAGCAGTACTTTTTTCGCCTTCAATGTGGACGTGACTGTGGATGGTGAGTCTGAATGGAAGAGAAAACATTTGTTTTTGCTTCTGTCGATGTTTTTGAGTGGGCAGCAACGACATTATTTATTTAAGCATCCTGTAGCTACAGTTCATCAGAGTATTTACTTTTACAGATCAGTTTCAAAAGTCTACTGTAGATCCGCGCTAAAATTCATCCAGTTCTCCAGCCAATATTATAGTTGCTACCTCTATGTATTATTCATTATTTGCTTTTTGCCTCTTCTCTTTGCTTCTCTTCTCTCCACAGCTAACAATGTGGCCTCATTCACCAACGTAATACATGGTGAGTGACTCTGTAACGCAAGCAGTCTGAAAGTCCTGTGTCAGCAGCTTGCTAATCAGGCAGAGCAGAATGCAAGACCAACTCAAGAAGTAACTCTCAGCATATAAGAACGTAATCCCTATTGTTGAAGGAATTTTTTCCCTATCTCCATTTCCCTACTCTCTTACTTGCTTTTCTGTTTACTCTCTCTGTTTTCATATCACTCTTCATTCAGCTTTTTTTTTTTTATTCTGAGTTCCCAGTCTAAAGGGCTGTTCGTACTGTTATGTCTTCTTATCAAAATTTTACTCTATTTCCTTTTTTTGTAGTATTGTGTCTTATCTGTTTTGATATTCCGGTTTCTCTTGTCTTTCCTCTTCTTGCCAGAAGAACCGATGATCTCCACTGCCACTAAAGCCCTGACATCCTTTGCGTTAACCTGTCCTGATGTCCAGGGTGACTATGTCAGGCTGTCCTGGAAACCTCCAGACAGCGGGAGGCCCAGTAATTCGACGCAGGTGTACCAGTACGACCGGTGGAGGGGTTTAACCACACTGTTTAAGAAAAACAAGAGCATCGAGCTTGCTGGCCCCCCCTACAACGCAGAGGCGGGGAGCTTCTCCTTTCTGCTTAAGCCTGAGTTAATTGATGGGGGCATCTATATCTGTGAAGTGTTTCTCAATGACAGCGCCTTCAGCCGTAGAACCCGTCTCACCGTGTTGAAAGGTACAGGAGGAGGAGGAGGTGGATAATGAGGAATAAAACGAGGAGCAGAGGATGGAAATTTAAGACATATGATGTGACTTTTATAAAAACTCTGTTCCTTTGTGAGATACAACATAGCATTGTGGACATTTTACCATGTAAAACACCTGGGATGAAAGAGAAATAAGCAGTTGACTGACAAATTAATCTAACATATTTAAATATTGCTTCATAGTTGTTTTATTGGGTTAGGATCTGGTGGCGAGACGGCCTGAACTTATTACTTACAGCAGTGTTGTCGTCAACAAACCACTAAGTGAGCCCCGGTAGGAGGCATATGCATTTGTTGACATTTGAGATTTATGCTCATTTGCTCTCCTGCGAGAGTTTGATTAGCATATTGATGCCACTTTCATGTGCGTGCTGCAACTGGAGGCAGAAGGCAATTAGCTTAGCTTAGCATCAGGGCTGCACTGAATGCTCAAAGCTTTGAAGCTTCATTCATAACACTGACATTCTAATAGTGTTTGCATCTCAGCGTATTGCAGGGTTTTGAGTGCTGTATGAAATGAATGGGCAGGACAGAGCAGAGGGACAGGCTTCAGCAGACCGCTACTGATGATAATTGCACCTATAAAAGAGTCAGGGGCAGATTGAAGCTTCAGTAAGAATAAACACCTGGAGCCACATCAGATTCTGCCCTCATCTGGAGCCCTTTACCTGTGGGAGGAAAGCCTACTCTTGATTTTTTAGACTTTTAGGATTACAAAAGGTTTTATCCTCACTTTAACCTTTAAACAATCCAGCAGCCAAACATATGTGAGGCATGCAAGGCAAAAATCGTGTAGATGTAATTATGTTGTAAAAAATATCAAGACAGACATTCAAAGCTTGTTCAAAAACCTTTAAAGAGGCTTTGAATGTCAGAAATCATATTCCATACAGCCTTACTTGACATAGGGCTCAGTCATGACCACATTTGAAATCGAGAGTGTTTATGAATGGGGGAGGCATGATATTGCCTCAGTATGCTGATAATGCTGCACATTTTAAGACAGTCTCTTCTTGAAGGCATTTATAGTGAGAAATCAGTCGTTCATGAAAAAAGAAAGAAAAGGTTGTGCTAAGAATGAAAAAGAGAGCTGGTGAGAAAAGTCCAAACCCTGGTTCCTCTCTCACCCCCACACAGCTGACCAATCACAGCATGAGGTAAGTGGGAGTTTTGGATTGTTGATTTTTGGAAGAACCAGCAATCCAACTTCAGAGAGGTGTGGTGGGAGGGTTTCCAAATTCATTCCATTCATTTAGCACTTCGGAAGAAGCAGACTTGCAGCATAGAGACTAGATGCAGGTGAAAACAGCTATAACCAGGCTCCCTCCCAAGTTCAAAAATACATAAAACAGCTTGTGTTTTTAAGGGTAATTACACTGTGGAACTATTTTCTTGACGAACAACTGCTACCTATGCGCTCAGTACTTTTGTGCATCGTCTCCTGGTTGCTTGGCAACCGCACTGTGACAACCAGACTCTACACCCAACTGTTGTGTTAAACAAAAGGTATCTACAACACACGAATCCCCTGAGATCAATGCGTCATCATTTTTACTCTTTGTTTATGTATAGATAATGCAAATGATGAATTTTTTCAAGTTTTTTATTTTAAACTGAGTGAAGCTAGCCGTTTCTACCTGCTACTACTCTTTATGCTAAGCTAAGCTAACTGCCCTTTTGCTTGAGCTCCGTATTTGGTCCACGAGCTAGTATTAATGTTCTCATATAACTTCAGGAAGGAAGGTGAATAAGCTTGCTGTGTTGGTGAAAATGTCAAATCACTACTAATATTGAAATTCTGCTCAAGACAGTGTCACAGTAAGAGGCAGAGGGTGGCACTGTGAATATTGACACTGTGGATATTGACACTTCCAAGGGACTAAAGTATTTATCCTGTTGATGTGTCGGATGATGAAAGACACTGAATTCTTACCACCTCCCACTGCTTTGTTCTTGTAGACCAGAAAAGGTGTAATAAATACAAAAATAATTACCTACGGCTATTGGTAAAATGCCACATCATTAAATTAATACATTTATAGTACTGCCCACAAAACGGAACATTTTAGTTTCTACTTCAAGAGGAAAAAATTGAGAACACCTGTTGATTTTTATTAGTGAGCCTCAGGGAGGTTTCACCCCTTTGCAGCGACATGCATTTGCAGCCCCACACACAGAAAAAAAAACCAACATACACACATACTCATAAGATGCCCTGTCATGGCGGCCTTGGAAGGCTTTACTAATCACAGTCCCACTGGCATCCATCACAGCTGCCCAGACATGACCAGCCGATCCGTCACTGTCACTGTCACTGTCACTGTCACCCTGCTTCACACATCTGCATCCCTCATTCACACATACACATACGCATCCACCCACACACCAATCATGTGACGCATATATTTTTACCCCACCTCATTATAAGTATCATTATGTATGATTATACCTGCTGCCCTCCCACTAAGGCTGTAGGTGGCCCACACTGATCACACTAATCAAGGCTGAAATGTGTGTGTTGCTATGCATGTGTGTGTGGGTCTGTGGAGCTTGATTACACCCAGATGGATTCTCATTTCACTTTGATGAGACACTAAGCATCAGTCACAGTCAACCAATGCATTAGCAACAAATCACTTTAATGAATATATATTATTTTGACCCCTCTCTGAGTTGCGCTTTGTTTTTAATATCACTTTCTATTTACCCCATTACTCTCTATCTGTCCTTGGCCTTTTCTATATTCACACACTACCCTTTACCCAACTTTTTCATCCTGTTTCGCCCTTTACGTGTCCCTTGTGCCTGTCTTTTTTACTTACTCACCTTTCCTTCACTTTCTTTTCATTTGTTTCAACTCATCTGAACCCCCTCCCCCATTCTCCCACGCCTCTCTGTCCCACCCCTCGATGCTTTTCATCATATCCACAGTCAAGACCAGCAACTTTTCCTCAAAGCTGGAGTTGAGGTGCCTGTACACAGAGTGGTCCCAGGTCCGTAGTGCCAAATGGAGACACCAGAATGAGAGTCGTCAGCTGCGCTTGATGAGCACCCGCCCCGGCAGCATCACCACCATTGTGCCCATTCCCATCACCTCTGACACCGCCGGGGATTACACCTGCACCCTGCAGCTGACAAATGGGAAGACTGTCTGGGAAACACAAGCTGTAGCTCTGCCCCAAGAAAGTGGGAGGGATGGTATGAAACCATGAAGACTGGTCTGTGTTTTGATTTTCTTTATCAGCAGTATGTTATATTTCTAGCACAGGAGTTCTGGCAGACTTCCTGTGAACTCAGTGGAGATAATGAACCATGAATGCGAATGATTCTTGGATAGGTGCTCTGTGAAGCGTTCTATGGTGCATTCAAGCCTGCCACAGGTCAATTCATCTGCCAGAAAGCCCCCGCTTTAGAGAAGAAAAAGCTCCTGACAGAAACCATATGTTTTGCTTTCTTAATGTAGTTAACAGGGTCATAGGTCAAGACTTCTGTGTAACCAGAGCTTGTGATTTGCAGATAATATCCAGCTGAATCACTCAGGGTCATCTTCACAACCGTTTTTCATAGAATCTACCACCACTATCTTCTTCTATAGAATATAAAACATAAAGGCTATCATTTTTCTCATCACACTCACCCAGCTAATATGCGAATATAAGAAGACAGGACCTTAGGACATCATTCCCCACAAAAACTAAATTATTCAGGCTTATTGTATTGGTGGCTGTGGGGGAGCACAGGAGGATGTGACAGTAGAATGAATCCCGTAGCAGAGATGAGTTCACTCCCAGTACCCCAATACATCACTCGGGCTGAGGGGCCCAGAGCTCATCATGATGCACGTTGATAGGATGGCCATAAGATTAATGGACATGGAGGGAGGTAAAAAAGGATGGTAAAGACAAGGAGAGAAAAACAGGCAGCAAAATAGTAGGTGAATAGATTTCATCTTATAGGTCAGAGTAGAGTAATATTTTCAAATAATGTGAGTTGGATAACCTACATTTACACTGTTGAAAAGTGACAAGTTGCATTAACACTACAATAGTGAGAGATAGCCAAAAAATTCTTGGTTAATAACATTAAGTATGATAATATGCTGGAGCAGTTTATAATAAACTGAAGCCTTATAAATAGTTGTTAGCCTAGCCCTCTTCAAAATCTGCAATAAGGTGTTGTTTCAGTTCTTTTGCAGAACTTGAACAACACTTAATTTTACTTTCAGTAACCAAAAACCAATATAATTTTAAGGATATTTTCATGCCTTATGTCAAATTGAAAAGTATAGTGCCAAATGTGACAGTAAAAAAAAAAAAATACCACATGATAAAATTCCTTTCACCAGTGCACAGTTGGCAGATTTTAGAGAATGCAAAATTGATGCAAAATTGAAGCAATCATTGTGTTCCACAGCACATCAAATACTTCAAATGTCAGGGATGTTCTTCAATCATTTGCTATCCAGAGTTGGCCCATCATATGCAAAGCATTCAAGCAGTTCTTTGGTCTGCCTCCTATCAGCCGCCATCCTCTACAGTCGCACTGATAATTCACCTCCTACCCTGTTTGAGATGAAATAGGCGAGGTAGGGAAGCAGTGCCAGTAGAGGAAAGGTAAAAAAAAAAAAGTGTGATAGAAGAAGATGAGAGTGAAGTGGAGAGGGAGACAGAAGGAGAGAAAAAAAGAGAGGTGGTAGTGAGAAACTGGGAGCATTCATGCCTCACTTCACTGCACTCAATTACCATAAATCATGCGTTAAAGCTGGCACAGACAACACAGCAGGTCAATCTTGGGGTCAACACTCACCACAATATTCCATTAGCAACCTCTACACATACTCACCAATCAATTAGACCTCACACAGCACATTGTGATTGATTATTTAGAAAACGGCTAAAAGCTGTGAGACCAGGGCGAAGGTGAAGCCCAAGGGCCAATAATTTTGCAAACAAATTTTGTGGGAAGTTTGGTTTTCTAAGTTGCTTTATTGAGCCTCAGCAAGGAGAAACCAGAAATTCGATGAGCTGTTTGAGCAGACTTTGCTCTCCTCTAGAATCTGTTCATCAGATAACTTTAGAAGCAACAGAATGACACAGGAACATTTGTGTAGAAATTATACAGATTCCAGAAAAAAGTCTGTAGTGGTGGTGTAGTGGTACTTCTGCAGCAAGCTTTTGTTTAATAAGCTCCTCTTCTGCAAATGAAAGTTGTCTGACAAATCTGATTGCTTTGTTGCACTGCTGCATGAAAAGTGATCCGGCAACGAGAGAGCACTTGTTCAGGTACACTAAGTTACAGCAGTCTCTGTGGAAGCTAGTACTTCCATCCTGCTTCTCTTGTCGCCTCGCTGCCGTGTTTTATAAGACTGATGTCATCCTCATTATTATTATGCAAACAGTCCTGACAAGTTTGGTGGCACACATTAGCTCTTCCCACAAAATTTGACTGGCGCTGCAGTGAGGAAATCATTTGCTTATGTAAGGCTCGTTATAATCATCCGCTCACCTTCCATCCACCTGTTTTCCCGTAGCTGTGTCCACAGGGTTTGGCTGAAAGACTGACATTTGCATTTTTTTTTTTAGTTTGAGCTGCAAGTTTGTCGCTTGGATCAGATGTTTATGCACGATGAAGCCTCTCCTGACTTCATTTGTGTTATATGCATATGTAGATAATGAGATATGTGGGGATGGATTTGCGGAAAGTTTGATCAAACTATTCTGTGAGAGAGGCTTTCTCTGTTCTTCTGTGCACTGATCTGACAGCATCAGGTCTCTTTGATACCGGCACTTCTCTTCTTATCATCCACATTTCAAATTGATAGCGTTTACTGTCCGTTCTGAGGGTTCTGTCAGATTGATGTCTGCTGAGCCGTCGAACAGGCTATTTGCTCTGTTTGACAGAGGCTGGATTTCCCCACCTTCTTCCGCTGCACCCATTGTCTCTGTGAGTGACAGCAGCATGATGCAAATGCGCGTAACATGTTGGGGAAATCTTAACTGCAGCATTTCTTTATAACTGTAGCTCCAAGTGTTTACATGAAGAAAAAGTAGACCACCTATCTACTTGAACCTGGAAATCAAACAGCAATAACTTCCCTTCATGTCAGTCAAATACTTGGAGCTCTTCAAGTTTTATATTAGCACTGTTCTTGGATTTTTTTTTCATGTTTCTTTCTCTCTCTCTCCCTTTTTCTAGAGAGTGTGATCTCCCCCTCCCTGCACCCTTCTCTCTCTGCTTTATTACTCCTGGTGCCCCTGGTTGCTGCGGCTGTCGGTGTGTTGCTATGGAGACAGAAACACATTTCTGATCGCAGTGAGTCTTCCGGCGTTTTCTTTTTTGACAGCTTTTCCTGTTCCGCCCATCTTTAGCCCCTGTCGGCTGCCACCGAGTGATGTGGGCCGTGACATCCTCTAGGGTTGTTGTAATGAATCTGCCCCCACCTCCCTCCCTGTGTGTTTGAGTGCGTGTGTGTGTGTGTGTGCGTGTGTGAGACACTGTTTGTAATGCTCTCTCTCTCTCTCTCTGTACTTAGGTATTGAGCAGTCTCTGTCTGTCCACTCGAGTGAAGCAGAGAACATTTATGAGGATCCGGAAGATGTTAGACAGGTGATGCATTCAGTCCTTTTTCGATAAATAAATATCCTGCTCATTTTAGCCTCATTCCCACCTCTCCCTCTCTTACCTGCTGGTGTTTAGCAAGCTTTTTTTTTGTTTCTTTCATCCTTCTCTTCTCTGTTGAAGCCTACAATTTTTTTCTGTTTTCTCCTCTGATTTCCACCATCTCTTGCTCTCTCTGTCACTTGTTGTTCGTTAAACCTGTTTTCTCTGCTCTCCTCTCTTCCCGACAGGCTCCTCCTGAGGGCTCAGTCTACATGGTGAGTTATTGTGTCGTCCCCTGCGCACACACAGAGGCATGGTGCATATATGTGTGCATGAGTGAGTGAGGAGTTGCGAGACACACATCCACAAATGCATATAGACTCTCGCTCCCTCTATCGCTTCCTCCCCGAGCTGTCAGCAGATATGTCTTGCCTCACACCCGCAGTCCTCTCCTCCAATCTGTCAGCCCTCTCAGATAAAACCCATTGCCTATCAGCTGTCACCCTTACATTAGTGGTATTAACAAATCAATCTCATCAGACAGGGTGCAGAGGGGCATAAATCTGGCCTCAGTAAAGCACGGATGTGACTCTGTATCTTCCTCTTCACTTTCCCTCTCTCTCTCTCTCTCTCTCTCTCTCCCTCCATTGCCTCTTTTATTTCTCTATGCCAGGATTTGAAGCCAAGAGAAGAAGATGATGTCTATAAGGAACTGGAGTGGTAAGTAAAAAACCTTTGCATCACCTGTGTGTGCTTTTGTATGTCTAACTGCATGTGTATATGTGTTTGTGTGTGTGTCTGTGTGTGTGTGTGTGTGTGTGTGTGTGTATGTTTGTGCTTGCCCTGTCACTCATCTGCCCCTCACATTGCTCTCACACTTACCAATCACGCTGGCCTGAACATCACTGTGACACAGTGGCATAATATCACGCCATGTGCTGACAGGCAGCGCTCCTTCGCCCGTGTATTGTTGTTGCGTGGGCTGTCTGTGTTTGTGTTTAAGGAAGAATAAAAGAGACTGTGGGACGTGAGATTTTTGTGCGAGTTTGTCTTTGTGTTCTGTTTTCAGATACGAACAGTGTCAGAGCTGATCACCTACCCACATCTCATCCTCGTTCGGCTGTCATATCCGCTCAGTTCCCAGCTGCAGCAGAAGGCCTTTATAAACAAAAGTAACAACTGAGTGTAAAAAAAAAACTAAACTTTTGTGCTTCAGGGAAATATAGCTCAGTTGGTTGATTTTTTTGTGTGTGTTGAAATATTGTTCTGTGTGAGTACTCTATTAATTAATTTGATTTAATGTCATGATTTGGGGAAATGATGCACATAGAGGGTAAGATGACTGTAAACTTTGTCCCAAATATGTAGAAGTTTCTTTTTCACTGGTTGTCTTGACATTTTGTTTTATTCTCTCGTGCTTTTGGTATTGTAGTAGTTGTTATGTAAGTTTTCATCAATAAATATTATATTTAAATACAGTCCTTTGTAAATAAAACATAGATCTCCTATTGTTACTTGACTCCAATTATTATTTATTTATTTATTTATTTTCGCACAAACTTCAGCGTTTTCGCATTTTTGACTTCTGGTCAGTCCAGGCTTCCGTAGTTCTGGTAATTGAAGAATGGCCGGCTGGATGTGGCTCCGCTGTGTTTTAGGGCCTCATTTGCACCGAATTCACCGTCCACCGGACCAGTCCCGGGCTGAAGGCAGGGCAGGGAGGAGGGTAGGAATATCTATAACGTTTGACATTTGTTTTAGTTGAGCAGACTGTGAAAAGTCAACAGCATTTATTCTCTTAGCATCGGTGTTTCTGCTGCTTCGTCCAGAAAGTGTCGGGGGTTTGTTATTGAAACCCCGGTGTCACTGCACTGTCCTGTCGGGTTGACAGTTCGCAAATGAATGAAACGGGAGCCTAAAATAAATCCGCTGGTCATTTTATGCAATACCTTTCTATTTTAATGTCACAGCAACCGTTTGTCCAGCGGTTAACGGTGATGACCGTTTTCCTCAATGACATCAACCTGGTCATGCTAACGCTGAGTGGGGAAAAAAAAAACTTTAATTAATCTGAGAGAGAAAAGATAGAGGCTAGATAGAAAACAAATAATGAGAATAAGCATGTATGTTAACTTTGAGCTAGCCATTGTGAGGAAGACGGCGTGTAACTGTTTTATTAATAGCCCCTGCTCTTATAATTGCTCTAGTCGGTGCTACTCGCTAAGCTAGCTAACGTTAGCTTTCTAAAAGGCAGACGTTAGCAGCCGTGCTCATTTGCTCTCACTGTCAGCAGGGATGGAGCTATCAACCCAGGAGTCTGGAGAAACACACTGACAGCATCCTCGGCTGGGTCAGTATGATTTTATGATTGATAATACTGCACGGGAAAAAATAAGAATTTGAGTCAAGTAAAGCTTGTGCTCTCTCCCTCCAGGCTTCAGCACTGTGGTCTCTGTCCTACTACAGCTCCCCTCTTCTCCTCTGCTATCTGTACAGGAAAGGTAGACTGTTTGATTTTTGTTTAGTGGGATTCAGAGAGACTTAATATTTTCTTCTCCACATTTCAAAAATAATTAGAAGTTAGTAGGTCAACTGAATGTCTATCTACAATTTTAATAAGTCAGGTAAAGGTGTTTATCCACCGTTTACTGGATAACATCCAGTAATTTCGACAGAAAAATTATAATAGGGCGGTGATGTCAACTCCATGTAATCAGAGTTATATAGGAGAAAATAGCAAATAGTAAAAATAACATGAAACCATTGTTTGTAATAGTTTGTGTTATCTTTAAACATAAACTTAAAATATTTCAGTGCAAGTCCTTCTCATAAGGTCTCACATTAACATGTAAAAACTTGGGAAAACAAATTGTGTGTTTGGGGGTGGTGATGGGGGGGCTGTTCTAGGGAATTGCTGGGATTAATATAAAGTTAACCAACTGAATCATCCAACAAGACTATGCTTCAGTAAAATTAATTGCTTGAGGTTGTTTGTTACTCCTCAGGGTATAATTTGAGCCTCTGATATTGATATATTTAAAGGGTTGTGGGGTAGTTGTCAGACTGTAGATGTTTGTATTGGTGCCTGTTAATGAGCCTCAAGTCTGGCAGAAAAAGATGAGGGGTTTTGTAACTGTCTGTTTACTGTTGCTTTGTGTATTTTTAGGATACATCTGCAGCAGTAAGCTGGTTCCAGTGAGCCAGTATTTGGGAACAGTGCTTGTGTGTCTGCTAGGTGTGGCCTGTCTTAGAGGTGAGCCTACAGTTTTCTACTGACAAGCAATGACTAACTAAGTTTGTTTATCCTTGGATATCACAAAAATATGCCATTTTTGTTTACTGCGTACGGATCAGATTTGTTCAAGGTCTACACATACAAGGCATACTAAATGCACCCTTGAAACTTCGCTGCAAACACTTTTGGTGATTTGTTTATTCTACTAATATTTTCTCTGTTTTTCCCTCTTTTTTTATTTTCTTCCCAAGGATGGGGCAGGTGGAAAAACTCAGAGTATCTTCAGTTTATCACCATTCTGGAAGAAACCAAGAAGAATCACACACCAGCAAACAAGGTGAGGTCACGGCAACTCGATACATGCTGAATACTCAAGAAGTTAACAGAAGGGTTTGCTTTTGGTACTGTACCAGCACAATGTTTCAGGGACCAAGGTAACAAAAGAATAATTACGATACATCAGAACTTGTGTCTAGGGGAAACTTCTTTGTTTTCTTTCCATTTAGAAAAAAGTGAGGGGCTATGACTTTGACTTCTCCTACTGGCCTTCAGATTTCAGCTGGAGAGAAGTCAGCAATCCGTAAGTTGTTGCCCTTCTGTTTAATCATCATGTGAACTGGCCCTATCTTCATTAGTTTCAATTTTTCATAAATGTATGCATTCAAAGCACTGTGTATATTGATTAAATGCATCCAGTCAAAGTAAAATTCTTTGTAGCTTGTCTGTTTCGTTGTGAGCCTTGACTCTGTGTGTGTGACAGGAAACATTCCAAAGCTGGTGTCTCTCTGCTAAAGCCAGAGCCCAGACTAAGAGGAGCAGCAGACAGCGTCCTTAACTCTGTACGCACTCTACCATGCCACATCGTCAGGTAAATACAGTTTATGCAACACAGTTAAAAAAAAAAAAAAGAAGGCTATGTATGACAACAGGACAAAACTGCAGAGTAATAGCGTAAAGCTATTCTCAGGAAGGTAGTAGCTTTTTTCAAGATGAGCATTTCATTTCATCACAGGTTGGTGTGAGTTTTAATCCAATGTTGCAAAAGTGTCATCATGTTTATTTTCTGTCCTTTCCAGCTTTCTTATTGCCCACTCTTTTGGGAGGAGGATGCTGTACCCAGGCTCTGTAGGTTTGCTGCAGAAAGCCATGAGGCCCATGCTGCAGCAAGGACAGGCTAGGTTGATAGAGGAGGTAAAAAAAAACCACACACACACTCACTCACTTCCTGTCATTATTCAGTTCAAGAAATACTGAAAGTCATTCTTTGAAATTTCTCACTGAATTTCAACACAGTGCGATGGCCAAAGGAACAAGCTCATAGCCTGCGATGGCAATGAGATCGACACGATGTTTGTGGATCGAAGGAGGGACGGGGGACAGAAAGGCCAGACCCTGGTAATTGTCTCCAGTAATGTGTTGTTATTGTGCCTTGGTCTTGTTCCATGGTTCTCATCATGCACATTGCATTTGGTTCTTGAAACGTATAAATTCTGCGACAGGTCATCTGCTGTGAAGGGAACGCAGGCTTCTATGAGGTGGGCTGCATGAACACCCCACTGGAGGGTGAGGAATCCTTTGGATCACAAGAGTCAAGATGTTTCATATTTCTTTTCCATTCTTTGTGTCAAATCACAACATTTTTGCTTATTTTATTTGTGAATTTCAAGTATATTTAAATCTTGTGCCCATGTGCATTGTAGGTGGCTACTCCGTGCTGGGCTGGAACCACCCCGGCTTTGGAGGCAGTACGGTAAGTGTTGCTGTCAGATTTGGCTCTTCATTGAATTTGTGAACCAGCATCAGTTTACAGTGTATGCCTATGCCAGTGGTTTATGTGGTGCTAAGCAGCAACACTTTACTTGACTCTTAACATCCACTTACTTCCATAAAGATAATGTTCTACAAGTTTAAAATGCTTCATTTTTAAAATGCATATGCACTGTTACTCCTTATCTACTTCTCCCTGTACGTGGTTTTTAATATAAATCCTTCATGCTGTTCATAATAAATGTATAATGTTCACAATGTTCCATTCAACCCATGTACACATTATCCATCCACTACTTATATTTCTAAACTACCCTATTGTTTACTTGCAAAACTTGTTCTATTTCTGTACTATTTGAACTGTTTAAAATCTACACGCCAGTTGACTTATATACAGCCCACAGTGCGTATAGTATGGTGTATGGTGTTGACCATTGAGGATTTTAATGTGTGTACACATATCTAGCCAGTGTCTTTTTATACGCATCTGTACGGTACAGTCCCGACCATATCCTTGTTCCTAGCTGTATGTTTCCTTCCATGCAAGTACACTGAAGTCAATTTAAAACTGGAGACGCATACCTGGCCTTACCTCAACAAATGATATGTTGATATGATATGTTGAAATTCTGGTTTAAGTTCGGCATTATTACACAAGAGGGCAAGTATACTCCCATGGTCAGTATTATCAGTCGAGAGAAATTAAACACTGTAAATCGGTTAACTCTGTGGAAGTGTGTAGTTTTGTAGGTTGGTTTGAGTGTTATTGTCATGCTTAATAATTCATGGATATTACTTTTTTGCTTGTATCTTTGTGCCAGGGAGTACCATTCCCCCAAAATGAGGCCAACGCCATGGATGTAGTGATCCAGTTCGCAATACACAAGCTGGGCTTCCAGCTCAGTGACATTGTCATATATGCCTGGTCCATAGGGGGATTCACAGGTACACAAAGACAAAAGAACAGATTGCAGGCACTTTTTTAATGCCATATGTGTGAATAATGTTAAAATGTCCATTCTTTGCGGTTCTGTTTATTCCTGTTCTTCATTTCCTATCCCCTAATCTTTCTATTCCCTTTCTTAGCCAGTTGGGCAGTGATGTCATACCCAGAGATCCAGTCACTAGTGTTGGATGCCTCCTTCGATGACCTCCTGCCTCTGGCCCTCAAGGTCATGCCTGACAGCTGGAGTGAGTCCAAAGGGCTAAAGTTTAAAAACTATTCATATTTGCAGCCGGTTGCATCATTTTAATGACTGAAATGTCTTTGCCGTTTCTTAGGACCGCTGGTGCAACACACAGTCAGGCAGTACATGAACCTCAACAATGCAGACCAGCTTCTCAAGTGAGATAGATGTTCTATTTATAGTGACACAAATGATCAAAGTCAGAGTCTGCATCATTGAACATTACACAAGACATTGTGGTGTAAACTGTGAGACAGAAATGTTTTGTTGGCACGGTTTACAGTTATGTTAGCGATGATTAACACAACTCCATCTCTGCCTTCAGATATCAGGGACCCGTCCTGCTGATCAGGAGAACCAAAGATGAGATCATCACCACAACGTAAGTCCTCCACAGTCTATTTTTAAAATGTCTCAGTATATAATGCATCTTCATTTTCTGTCGGGTTTACACTTGCAAAATGTAAGTTGGGCAAATTTTGGTCGAATGGGGTAATAAGAAAAGTATAGTTCAAACGTAATCAAACATGTTGGGGATTTTTTTGTGTCATCAGACTGACACAAATACAATTCCACCACTGTGGCACTGCTGTTTTCATGTTACAATAAACACATTTTTCTGTTGCCTCAAAAACAAGAGTCAAATCTTACTGAAATGGCACCATGTGAAAGTACCAAACACTTGAGTCAACTGCTTTTTTTCATTGCAGTGGTTAACGGTATCATTGGGGTAAAAGGGGAATTCCAGTATTTTTGGACCTGGATGCTGTTTTTCCTGTTTTGGTGTGCAAATGGCTGGTACTTACTAAGAGCTTTGTAATTGTTCCAGTAGATTATCTCAGGAGGGGGTTACAATTCGGTTGCAATCACTCCCATGTAAACTTTTTGTAGCAGTTGGCTGCAGTTGTTGTTCTAAGTGTCTGACAATATTACTGAATAGATCTCTGCACAGATAGACTTTTGTTTTTTAACAAGAGTACATTCCTTTTGGTTTAACCAGAAATGCTGAGTTGTTTTTGTGGAAGACTTCCGGCAAGCCTCATGGTTTTTCCTTGACTAAGATCTGAGTTTTCAGTTGTTATTAAGGACTTAACTCCTTAATAGAAGATAGAAGCTCTATCCCAGTAAAGATATGTTCAGTAGTGTTTTAGTGGTCGTAGTAAAGACAATTGTATTTGCACCAAAGGACGACACTGCAGCCACTGTAGCCATGTCGCGGGGGGGGGGGGGGGGGGGGGGGGGGGGGGGGGGGGGGGGGGGGGGGGGG
>JAQNCA010000030.1:8784848-8810440 GCA_029783725.1 Acanthurus tractus
TTTGAAAATCAGTGACACATCACATGACCACTAACACTGATGTTTGTATGTGATTAACTGTATTACAGTGGTCCAGAGGACATCATGTCTAACAGAGGCAATGACCTCCTGCTCAAATTGCTACAATTTAGGTGGGTTTCTGGATTTTCAAATGTCTTATCTCAGTAGTCTCATTGCTGCGTATGATTGGACCTAACAGTGGTGATGTCTTTTTCCTACCCAGGTACCCAAAAATAATGACAGATGAAGGGATTAGAGTTGTCAGGCAATGGCTGGGATCCTCCAACCATTTAGAAGAAGGTAAGCATGTCCATGTGTTCACACAACCTTTTCACTGTTTTGGACACTGTAAACCGCATATAAGCTCTTCTTAACTTTTTGTGTACTAGAATTAAACTAACCACATGAAACTGGAGAAAAATATGTGTCAGAACTCTTGGTGAGTCGGTATTAGACCAACCAGACTGCTATAAATTCACACAATGCCGGCCCCCTCCTGTCTGCAGCTTCAGTGTACAGTGGCTACGAGGTGGACGACGACTGGTGTGTGTCTGTGCTTCAGTCATATCAGGCAGACAGAGATGTTTTGTTTCCATGGAGTGTTGGTAAGACCCGGCTTCTTTCACATTAAAGAGACAAATAAACTGCACACAGTATAACCCCCACATACCACTTCACAGTACTTTACATGCTCTCACACACTCTTGCTGTTACCAGGGGAGGACATGACTCTAGAGGGAAGGCGGCAGCTGGCCCTTTTCTTGGTAAGGAAATAATCTGTTATTTTCGCTCTGTCTTCATGTATACAGTTGTTTTTCCTGCCTGGTTTAAAGGAAAGCCACCTGTTGTCTTTGTTTCATCTGTTCAGAGTGGAGTTAAACAGAAAGTTTAATTTCCTTTTCTTCAAACAGCCAAATTTTCTTTTAAAGTTGGCCTACCTTTCTCCTCTTCTCGCACTCCAAAAAAAACCCCAAAACAAAAAAGCACATACATCAGAGCTATTCACAGACATCATTACCGCAGAGGAACTTTTCCAGTCGCCATAGTAACCAGCTCACCTGTGCTCTCAGGTTGACTGGCGTAATATATTTCACTGCACTCAGCTTATTGAAGCCATTTAACATCAAACAAGAGGAGTGCCATCAATTACAGCTAATGCTATGCTCTTCCTCCCTTGGTAATGCCTTCTGAATTAGGCTTTATACACCTCCTGTGTAAACCCTTAAGAGATGGGAGAGATTTGTATGGCACTGAGCCAGACAGACCGGAGCTAATATAATCAAGTTCTGCACTTTTTGTTCATTGCCCTCCCACACCTCTCATTCTCTATTCCTCCTCCATCCCTGCTGTCTTTTTTTTTTCCCTTATTTCCCCTCTCCAAGGCACGGAAGTACATGCGAAACTTTGAAACAACACACTGCACTCCCCTCCCCGCCTCCGAGTTCCACTCGCCCTGGAGACTGTAAAGGAAGAAAAAAAAAAAGAAGGATGGATGGATGGATGAGAGGAAATGAGCAGCGGAGGATTTGGATGGCTTGCGGTCAGAGCGTGTTCCTGGCATGGTGTGAATGTTATTACTGTGATTTTGTTCCAGTTTTTTTTTTTTTTTTTTTTTCTTTCTCCTAAGACAGATTTGTTGTCATGTAAAGTGTTGCTGCGGTGGCATCGAGAAAGCTCTGGTCTTCTCCCCTCTCCCTGTCAAATCCACCGGAAAACCTGTAAAATATGGTACACCTTTTCTTTTGAGGTTAGTGTTTAGTCACACTCAGTTCAGTTTTTGTCTCTTTAATAAAAAAACAAAAAAAAGAGTGCATTTCATGTAAATGCATAAGCCATCTCTCACTCCTTCCATTGTTCCCTCTTTGGCTGAGTTTGTAAAGAAGCAATTATTAGTAGAAATACATTGCTATAATTAAAATAATATATCTTAAAAGGTGTCAGGTCAGGAATTTTAATCTTTAAAAATGCAGCCAAAGTGTTTAAGCTTTTCAGGTTTTTTTCTTTTCTGTGGGCACTGTTTTTATGAACAAAGCTGTATGTTCTGCTTACATGTTCTATTAAATATGCCGAATAAAATATTTGACATAAGGGACTGAATTTATTTGTTCTTTACTTGATGAAAGTGCTCAACACAAAAGACAGATACAAGAGACTTAGATTAATTGATTGACTCAGAACAATAAGCTGCTGAAGACAATTTTCCTTTATAAGAGCTTTATTGAATTTCCTCCACACTACAATGAACTTGGAAAATGAACGAAAATTAATAGACCAACATGAAAAAAGTGGAAGTAAATCCTGATTTACATAACGCTTAGGGAAATGTTAAATCATTTTCCTGAAGTTGTCCATGGCTTCTTTTACCTTTTCAAGTTCGGTTTGGCTCTGTCGCAGCTGTGGAGAAAAATCAAGCAATTATTTACCAGAAATTCACAACCAACACCCAAAGAAACCCTGTGAATCAATTTCTTTTTCCCACCTTCTCAGCATCCTGCTCCTGCACCTTAACAGGCACCTTCTCCTTGTAGTCACTCTTTGCCATTTTCTCTCTCAGTTTCTCCATCTGTTTCTCCAAGTCTCCTTTCTTTGTCATCAGCTTAGCCACTTCTTTCTCCACATCGATTAGACCCTGGGGAAGTTAAAAGGTAAAATTGATGATAAGGAGAACAACTGGACATTAGGATTTAGTTTAAGGACAGTGAAGGAGGAACGGTGGAATTAGGAGACTCAAATTCAAGTGCAGGGACCTTAAAACAGTATTTCTAGTGTATTTCGCTGCCATGATTACAAAGTAGGTGAAGTAGATTCATGATTTTACAATATACACAAAGACTAAATACAACAGTACCAGTTTATTTAGTCTTTGTTTAAGAACTGTAAGAACAAGTAGCATGAGGCAAATATCACACCATCTTATGTCTACAGGAGCTGATACAAAACCAGGACTACTGTATCTTTTGAACAGATTAACCGCCCTCACCTTGAGCATGAGGTTGACAGTACATCTGTCAGAGGCGATAGCCACAGCACAGCCTTCTGGGACGGGCTGACTGGTTGTCAGAGGGATGATGGCCTGAGAGTAAGACAAGGTCTGAATCTGCAGATTGTACCTCTGCACCAGGGACACAGTCGCAGAGTCTGAGCACTGGAGGTAACCTGGGAGAGAAATGGGATAATCCAAGTCAAAAGCGAATTCTTTGACAAAATAAAATCATTGTGTGTGTTGTCTCTGTACATTCACAAGAACAGATTTAAGAAAAATTCAAGCATTTTTCAGGTATTATTCACACAATTTGCTATATGCATTAGTAAAGGAAGAATGCAACACCACAATGTAAAAATACTTTATTATTTATATAAGCCCTGAATTCAAGTCCTACATAAAGTGTTGTTGAGAAAATATACTTAAAAGTCTTAGAAGTTGAAGAGCTTTTATAGAAAAACAATATTGTCAGGGGTGTTATGTTAGCAAATTATTATTACTGACGCATTAATATATGAGCAGTAGATTAAATGCTTATGCTTAGGAGGTACAGCCAATTTAACTTCATTCTCCTCTGTATATTAGGGTATTTTAGAAGCTCATCTTAAGTCTTGTATGGAAGATTTTATCAAAAGTAGTGAATATATGACATATAAAGTAAAAAGTACAGCCTTTTACCTAAAAATGCAGTTGAGTATAACTGAGTGGCATGATATAAAAATTGCCATGTTATATTTAGGTACTTTAAAACTGTGGTCCACTGAGGTTCTTTCGTAAACACAGTCAGGTACTTTTCACTCAGTCTTGCAAAGCCAGACTGAACACTGCAAGAACTGGAGAAACACATGACTTCAATCATGATAATTGTGGTACAAGGAGGGGAGAAAACTCTCTGGCTTGTTCGTATTTCTTTAAACCAATCGCCATCATCCCGAGGAGCACTAAACCCAGCAACAGTGGCCATGCCAGGACCTGTTTTTGTGGAGCATCTGCATGATGGGAGGCCAGCCTTGGAGTTAATATGGCTTAATCCTTGTGAAATAAAAGAAATCAGTGACAGGTTGGTTTACGTTCGTACTGGAGCGAACAGGTCAGGGTCAGGATAACATGCCACTTTCAGCGTGTAGGTAGCTATCTCTGAAATTTTTGTTGTTTCCTATAGCAACGAAAATGTCAAAATGGTAGCACACAGATAACTGAAATAGGCAGCCAATGGCAAGCTTATACAGTTGAGCAGCTGACGTCCGGTGAGTCACATAACTTTTCACGACACATTTTATTCATCACAACAGTGTGAGCCTCCCACTGTGTTTCACTGGATTTTCCTCTCAAAATGAGATAATGAATAGTTTGACTTATTTCAGAGGAACTTTTATAATTTGGTTTGTGTGTGTGTGTGTGTGTGTCATCTTACAGTCAGCTCTGGTCTTGGTCAGGTTGTAGTCGGCTCGCAGTGATCGGATGGTCCTGACCACAGTCATGATGAACTCCATGTCACGGTCAACCTCCTCGCTGTGCCAACAGAACTGGAGAAGGAGAGCAAGAGCACAACATCAACTTCTCTATTATTTAAAATAAGTAAAGCTAATCGTCTCACAGAATGTGGCTCTGCATCTTTATAAAAAGATTGTTTTTACAGGTATTTAATACATCAGTGAGACATTTTTTAATCCCCCCTCTTTCAGCCTATCCTTAACTCACCTCCTCTGTTTCAGGGTAGGGTGTGACACTGATGCTGGGGGGATCACTCTCAGGGCGTCGTCGTGGCAACCTCTGGTACAGCTCCTCAGTGACGAAGGGCATGAGGGGAGACAGGAGGCGCAGGCCGACGTCCAAACAGGTATAAAGGGTCTGTCTGCACACCAGAGCCTCTCTCTGGCTGGTGCTGTCTTCCTCTGCTTTATTGAACACAGGCTTCACACTTTCCTGTTGGAGAAGAGTAGGAGGAAAGAGATGAAGACACACACACACAACACAACACAACTTTGTCTTGAGTATGCAGTCTTCTGTCAAATCATTAACTTTTTACATGCTCCCTCATGATCTATTTAAGGTGAACAGACTTGGACTCCTCAGTGGTCTCAAGGTTTTCTTACCAGATAGACATCGCAGAGCTCGTACAGCCAGAAGTTATAGATGGAGGTGGTGATAGCTGGGAAGTCATAGGCCTTGAAGCCAGCATCACAGAGGCCAACAGCAGCACTCAGTCTAGACAGAATCCACCTGTCCGATACGCTCTCATCTCCACACAACTGTGAGGGTTGAATAAAATGTAAAAAGAAAAGATCCAGATTCAGTTACACGTTTCCCGCACTGGGTGCCGCGGAAGTCAATGTGCACAAGTTTATCAGAAAGAAGCAGGGCAGCATATGTGCAAACTAAACCCCCAGACAAAAAAAATCAAAAAATAAAAGAAGACAGTTTTACTAAACTAGACATTTTCTTGGTCAAAACATGGTACGCATATCACTGGATGCGCATGAATAAGTATTGAGCAGAGTGTATTAATGTTCTCAGAGTGTCCTTCATCTTTTCCCCCGGTCTCACCTGAGCTTTCTCTGATGGTACAAAGTTGTCTCCCAGGGTCTTCATGGCAAACTTCACAGCGTTCCACAGTTTGTTGCAGAAGTGACGGTATCCTAGGATGCGGTTGACATCCAGGTTGATATCCCTGCCTAGGAGACAAACCCAAGAATAAATAATCACTTCCGTACACATTAAATATGCTCCATGCAACATTTAAGCATCAGCTAGAGTAAAATTTTTCACATTAACTCTGAGTACTTTGTCCTAGTGTGGCCAGATAAATGTGGTTGAATCTTATATAATGGGATACAATATAAAGTGTAGCGTTAATAATATGCAGGTCTCATAACCTCAAGTGGTTAGAATTTCTTGTTTCACCCTGGAGGCCTGAGTTCTACTCATGGCATGAAAACAGTTTAATGCCTCTTACTCACTCATTACTCTATCATAGACTCTTGTACTTGCAAACCACAGTTTAAACCGGATGCAAACCTTGCACATGCAGAAAAAATGTATATCTTTGAACTCTTTTCAGATTCCTTTTCTACCTCCTTTTAAATACACTTGTGATAACTGTCCTTGTATTGACAGCATTGCAGTGCCTTTTTTTCCGGTGTTATGGTCTATTTTATGAAATCAAAGCAGGCCTTTGGTGAAAGGACAAAAAAAATATAGGAAGTAAGAAAAACAAATAAGACAAATGAGTTCACCTTGGCTTGTGTAGGCACACAAGGCAAACCGGAGAGCATCTGTGCCGCACTCTGGGATGCCATTTGGGTAGTCTGACTTCTGGCCCTGCTTTGCCTTCTCCACCTCCAGTGGATCCAAGTTGCTGTCCATCAACTGGGCATGAAGACCCTTGAGAGTAGGAGGACAGGGAATAAGTTAGCATTTGAAAAACAAACTAATGCGTGGAACTATTTTCTATTTTTGTTTTGACAATGAGAGACTCTTTCAACTACTTGTTGTTTTAATTTGGAAGGCAGAAAAAGGCCTTCAATGGAAAAAAAATTTGGGGTAAAGTGTAGTTTTATACAAGTCCTTCAGTGCCCTCTAGAGGACAGGTCTGCTTTGTCAGATGGAGCAGTCTCCCCCCCTCACTGGAGAAGAGATTGATGGCCTCAATAAAAGCTTGTTGGAAGCAGAAAAGGATGCTTAATAAAGCTTACATAAGAATATGGGCCTTGAGGGAGCAATGAGTACGTGGTGTCCATATAAAAGACAATCCATGTGGGAGGGAGGAAAATTTTTTTATGTATGTCTGTGTGTTGGAACATGCATCAAAGCGTGATTAAGCTGCACCTCTAGAGAGATCCCTGTAATGACGTCCAGAGGGTCAATGACGTTGCCTAGAGATTTGCTCATCTTCCTTCCGTGGGCGTCTCTCACCACTGCATGCAGATAAACCTGTAAAAAAAAAAAAAAAAAAAACATTTACTTTGTCATGTCCTTGTCAAAACACATATTGAACCCTGATGTATTATGTCTAAGTTTTAGCTGTTTGTTCTCACCTCTTTGAAGGGCAACTTGCCAGTCAGTTTGAGGCCCATCATCACCATACGAGCAACCCAGAAGAACAGGATGTCATGGCCCGTCTCGAGCAGGGTGCCGGGGTAAAACACGTTGAGGTCCTGATTCTGAAAGGAGACCGCAAGTAACGTTTATAATGGAAATGCATTAACACTCTGAGAAAAGTAACAACACTTTGAAAAGTGATATTTTTTAAAACTTCCTCATTATACTTGATTTTTAATAACATAAAAGCGTAGTCAGGATTTTGGTAGCAGCATTTCCAGTTTAGAGGCTTTTCTTTATGACATAATTAGCCACCTTAGATGTGTGTTTCTACTGCAGAGGATATCTTTATTATCTAGTGCAAAAATGTGCCATTTGTGTCAGTAGAAATGAGGTTGACCTCAGTATTTTACCTTATTAGGCCATCCGAAGATGGAAAAGGGGAAAATGCCAGATGAGAACCAAGTGTCCAGAACATCCTCATCTAAAAAGCAGGAACAAAAGTTATCTAATCTGTATGAATACAGGGAAGAATAAATTAAATTAGGTGAATGTGTGCAGTAGAAAAACATGAACTGATTAGATAACCTTCCAATAATTGTGGTAATTAGACTGCTTAATTAAAAACTGTTAAATCTTACCCTGTCTGAGTGTTATTTTGTCAGCAGACACATTGAAGCGTTTTGCCGCCTTCTCTCTGGCTTCCTCCTCCGATCTCCCACTCACCCAGTAATGACCGTCCATGTCCTGAAGGGAAAACAAAATAAACAAACAAAAGAAAGGTTTAAAAAAAGAAACAAGCAAAGAAATGCATGACGACAGACACAAGTAGCTTGTATGTGTTATTTGCAGGCCTACGGATTATGATAACAGTGACATCATCTCACCTCTCCTGGTTTCACAGAGGCATCGTTGACAGTGACGAAGTAGGCGGGAATGCGGTGACCCCACCACAGCTGCCGAGAGATACACCAGTCCCTGAGAGGAAGATGGATGGATGAAATCGGGCACAGGACTCACTATGTGATTGATCAAAATAATCTCTCCCTCTCGAGCTGCAAAAATTACTCAACTGTTCATTGAACTGATTGAAAAGTAAAACAACCAGCAACTACTTTGATAATCAATTAATCGCATACTTTTTTAAGGAAAACGGTCAATCATTTTCTTGTTCTAGGTTCCCAACTGTAATTTGCCTCATTATTTTGTCTCTTGTTTCAGTAAATTAACCATTTTTAAATTTTGGACAGTAGGTCTAAAAACATTCATTTTAAAAATGTCACTTTGTGTTTGACCAGTGATGGTAAAAATGATGGACAGCGCATCTTCGCTCCACTTACATTACAAATCAAAGCCAAAATATCACTGATACAGGCACTGTTATCTTGCACTGGTGACGTCTTTTGGAGCCAGAGGCTGAAGTGCATGTCAGCAACCCCAGAGGACTAATGGTACCTTTGCACATGAACTATGATATGGAGATATCCTATTTCTACTATTGGCTATGCTTTGTTACTATTTGACTCGATTATCATCTATTGGATTCCAAGATGTATGGCATTTGTTTTACCAAATGTTCAATCTTGCAATGTTGACAAAAGTGTAAAATAATTCATTTGTTTCTGCTCCAAAGTTTAAAGCGTTTTTGCTCAGCTTCTGCTACAGTCTTCCACTAAGTTTCATGAAAGTCACACCAGCAGTTTTCAGTAATCCTACTGACTGACAAACAAACAAACAAACAAACAAACAAACCGAGTTCAAACAAAGAACCCACAATCTCCTCCGCAGCAGTAATAAAGAGATAATACCTGATGTTGTCCATCCAGTTGAACCACGTCTTGAGGTGGTGATCGGGAATGATTTTTAGTTGTCCCTCTCTGACAGCTTCTGCAGCTTGCCTGCCCATATCTGTGCAGCTCACATACCACTGCGGCTTCATCAGCGGCTCCACAATGTCCTTGGAACGACTGAAAGGGTAGATGCACAGTTCGGCTTAGCGGATGATCCTGAATAGGACGAAAAGATCTAAAACACAAATAATCTGAGTTCCACATGTGCACACATGAATCTCACATTACCTGCAGACTGGGACGACCATAGGGTTGTCTTTGATCTCTTTAAACTGGCCTCTGTCCTTGAGAGCCTGAAGAACTGCCTTCCTGGCCTCAAAACGCTTCATGCCCTGAGGGAAAGACAGCACACAGTTAAAGAAGAAAAAATTGAGAAGTAAAACTTTAAAACCAAGAAAACTATGAGGAAGTTTGACTTTTAGTGTCACAAGGGAAAGGCACACGCTGCAGGGGGAAGGACGATAATGAGACACTATACCAGGAAGGGGGGAGGCACGTTAATGAGCAAGCCATTCTCATCCAGGATGTTGATGAAGGCCAGATTGTGTCTCTCTCCAACCTCATAGTCATTATGGTCATGGGCTGGGGTGATTTTGACAGCACCTGACCAGGAAATGGTGCAGAGAGACAGGAGAGGCAGAGAGAAGAAGAACATTTGAACAGGCGCAATAAGGAAAGTGGCCTGACTTAACGACTTGTTATGATTACTTATTCTCAGCACACAGCAGACGAAACAGGCAGGTTGTCTCTTCCTGTTATCATGCCTACCTGTTCCAAAGCTCATGTCCACAAAGTCATCAAAGACAATCGGCATCTTGCGGTCGCAGAAGGGGTGCAGCACCGTTTTCCCCTTCAGATGCTGATATCTGGAGTCAGCAGGGTGGACGGCGACAGCAGTGTCTCCCAGCATGGTCTCAATACGAGTTGTGGCCACAATCACCTCCTCGTCTGGGGAACAGAAAGGGAAATGAAAAGAAAAGTATTATTTAAGTGGCACAGGGTTTAAGAAAATATTCTACTTTCTGTGAGCTCACGTACCTGATCCATCCACCTTGTAGGCGAAAGACACCAAAACTCCAAACTCCACTTTCTCTTTATAACCAGGCACAGGCAACAGGGTCCTGCCAGTGAGCTCCTTCTTATCCACCTGCGAACCAACCAGAAGATTAAATCAAGAGAGAACAGCACGGCCAGTACTGGCTAAACGGTTTGGATCTGTCATTATCACAGCCTTATAACAGGGTTAATGAAAAACAGGCTGGGTTCTGGGGTCAATATCTGAGTATAATCACACACAGAAAAATGAATCATGCACGTTGTTCCGTAACATTTTGGTGACTTTTGTGATTTTACTGGATGTAGCCCACGTCTTAATCATTCTATTAAGATGTATTCTGTATTCTTTAACCAGAGCACTTGCCTCTATGTCAGAGATGGCAGAGTTCAGTGTGCAGGACCAGTTGACCAGCCTCTTGCTCCTGTAGATCACTCCCTCCTCATGCATGCGGATAAAGGCCTCTTGGACTGCATAGGAAAGTTTCTGGAGACATACAAGGGAAGAGAATTGAGACTGAGAAATATTTTCTCAGATTTTAATCACGTTAACTCGTGTTTTAGAAAACTCACAGGGTCCATTGTGAAGCAGGCTCTGTCCCAGTCCAGAGAGGAGCCCAGCTTCTTCAGCTGGTGATAGATCCGGTCTCCCTTCCTAAAAAGGCAAAGAAGCTCAGTTATTACTGAGTCTTTGTTCCAGTTCATATCCCACGTCTCCTCCTTTCTGCAAAGTCCTTCACTCACTCATTCTTCCATGTCCAGACTTCTTGGATGAACTTCTCCCTGCCCAGATCATGACGGCTCATACCCCTCTCTCTCATCAGCTTCTTTTCCACCACCACCTGGGTGGCGATACCAGCGTGATCACAGCCGGGGTTCCACAGTGTGGTCTCACCTCGCATCCTGTGCCTGGACAGACAGACGAGCGCACACCAATTCAAACACACAGCTTGCAGATCACAACGTGTGAGAATCAAATGGATACGCAGAAATCCCATAATGCAACAAAAATCTCCCAAAATATATCATCTCCAACGGAAAAACCCGACTGCAGTTACCATCTGGTCAGTGAGTCCTGAATGGCGTTGGTGAGGGCGTGACCCAGGTGAAGCGATCCGGTAACGTTCGGTGGAGGGATGCACATCATGAAGATGCCACGAGGGTTCTGGTCACTAATGCTCTTTCTCTGCACAACGTAGTGAACCAGACAGATGTGTTATAACAGGATAAAAAAAAATTTTCATTTCTTGTCTAGTGTGAGAGGAGAGTCTTCCTTACCCCATGCTCAGGCTTAAAGAATCCCTGCTTCTCCCACCACGGATACCAGGCAGCCTCCACATACTGAGGACTGTAGGAGTCAGGAAGTGGACTAATGACATCTTACACCAGAAGAAAAAGAGAGAAAAGCTTTACATGGACCTGAAGCTAATCACCATAAAATATTCATGGTATTTTAATCACCATAAAATATTTAAGCAACAGCTCATGATGGGCCATCGTATGTTTTGATTATATCCCGGCTAAGGGCGTTGTACAGTCTGATGCAAGTGAGCTATTGCTTTTATAAAACTGATACAAAGTACGGCAATATGTTAGTTATAGACTTAAACTATTTTATTAATATTTCATAAAGGATTCATAAGCTATTGTTCTCGCAAAGCAGTGGGTCCCCCAGCAGCCTGCATATAGTGGAATGTGGTTTCTCTGCAGCATACTGGTTTGACTGGAAAAGGAATTTCAAGGAATTTTAACCTTAGCTGTACTTTTCAGACTTAATTTTTACACTTTAGAAAAAGACCTAGACTTACTTTTTAGACTTAACTTAGAGCTGCTGCCATTAGCTTGACTGAGTCTGACCTACCAGTTACAACCATAGTCACCCCAAACACAAACCCTGTGTTATCAATCAATCAGTTTATGAAGTTTATTTGAATATTTGAAATAGTGTAAGAGACAACGGCCTGTGCTACATAGAGCCGTGGAGATAAAACTGTGGTTCTGTGTTGTCAGGCTCTTAAAATGGAGGAAGGAAACTAACAGCTGAGGGGAAACTAAAAGTCTCAGTCTTTTGAGAGAAATACACTCTGTTCCAGTTGTTACAGTCAAAATGTTAAAAAGTACCAGTAGTTGTAAATGTTTGACTGGGCTGATTAAAAAACAAGAGAGGCAATCTACTTCTACACAGAGTTACACAGAACAGCGGCCTTCACCCTGATGTTAGATTATTATAACACAGCTAAAAACCGACTGCTTGATTTGAGCTATTCATTTTGTAATGCAAAATAGTTCATATCATTGTAGGCTGCGCTGATAGCGCTTCCTCATGATACATTACCGCTTACAACCACTAAGAGGCAGAACAAACCTGCTGCGACTGATATGAAGGACCGAGAAATAAATGTCATTCAATGTGCCAATAAGGTCAGCGCACATCGAACTCAGTCCAGAAATTGAGTTTTTTGGGCATGTACATGAGTTCAAATAATGGAGAAGTTATGTTATTCTACACAACGAAGGTTAAGACATAATAAGTCTTAACCTTCTGTTATAGGGGAGAAAACCCTCCCACACTGATCAATCACCTTTTTTCTCTCCAGGAGCAGTGGGAACATTATATTTGATCACTCCCAACTCCTTTTTTTCCGGTTTGGCCTTTTTCTAAAAGAGACAAAAAAAAAAAAACCATTATTTGACTTAATGTCAAGTGATCATAATCAATGTGAACATTTTGCTGGGTTTTTTTTTTGTTTTTTCAAGGCTGCACCAAAAATGGAGCTGTAGAAAGTTAAATAGCCGTACCTCTGTTGTGGGCTGTGTCTTTTTCTTCGCCTCCATTTCCTTCTTCTGCTGGAACTTTTCCAGCTTTTCTCTCTTCTTAGCTTCTTTCTTCAGTTGAGCTTCTGTCTTTGGTGGGCCTGAAGGAGGAACCATTAAGAAAATCAGACAATTGTTCACACTCTCAAAAAAAGTAGTATTTGTAAACTTTGGCTAAGAACTTTCTGACCATTAGCTGCAGCAGCAGCAGAATCAGCAGCAGGACTGCCATTAACAGCAGCATTTGTCTTCAGTGTAACTGGCCCCATCTTCTCACAAAGTGTAATCTTCCCCAAAACCTTCAGGAACTGTGGTTGATTTGTGCAGGTTGTGAACCACCTGGTAACATTGGTCAAGACTTTCCTATCTGATGGCTCCAACACCTAACAAAACAAAAATCGTAAACACACAGTTAAATATTGACAGGCAGCAAACAGGTATCTCTTTATTTAATTGCTCAGAAACCAGAAACATGCTGAGACACAATCAGGATCTGTGTATAACCAGTTCAACAACATACATACATATTTAAAGGGTAGAAGAACAGCCATGGCAACCGCCATGTCAGCCAGCGTGACGCTCTCCCCGACCAAAAAGGTCCTTGGTTCCAGTGCCTGATCAAGAACCTTTAAAACTCGCATCAGCTCTGCACGGGAACTGTGCTGGAGCTAAAAATGCACAAAAAGCCATTTCAGAACACAACCTCGCAAGAATACAACCTCACAAGAATACAAAACACATACATCCACACACATTTAGATTCCCCCCTCACCTTCTTATCCACTCCCATCACCCCAATCAGAGGGAAGACCACAGCACAGGACACTGGAGTGAGTTCATTGTCTGCAAAGCTTAGCCACTGCCACACCTGGCTCTGCTGTTTTGCATCAACACCTGCCCTCTTCCCCTGAGAGGCCAGGTACCAGGATACAGCACTGGCTCCGCTCAGGACAGAGTCACCTTCTCCAGCACCCAGCACAAGTGTTGGTCTAGAGCGGGCATTCAGGGATGCAGGAGGGTCTTCTGAGAGGGTTTTTGGACGAGATGATTGACAAAACTCTGCAGCAATGAGAGCCAGAAGGCTCCTGAAGTCATCAGGATAAGGAGACGTGTAGAGAGTAGCCATCCCTAAAGACACAGAAACGATGTGCCTTGTGAACAGGTTTCAATTATGTGCATACAGTCGTAGTCTAACTATGATGAAGTGGGTGAGTTTACAAATCATATTAGTTCAACAATGTCACTTCGCACTTGAACTTACAGCCAGCTTGACTAGGGAGGGAGACTCTGTAAAGAAAGTGCTTAACCATGTTTAAACAAACTATTTAAAGCATCTCATATTGGCCTCATTCTCTTTTTCAAGTGTCATGCTGACTGTGTCAGTGGGTTAGTTATCCGTTTTTCTGTCTTTAAAGCCGATCTCTACCACCTGTCAAAGGCTGACGAAAGCTCACGCCAACAGGCTAGTTAGCTTCAGCTAATCACAGAAACAGAAACTCAGAGTTTTTTAAATGCATGCTGAGCTTTACAAGTCAGTACACGCAGTCATTGTTTTCAACTCGTCTTTAAGTACAACTTCGCTCTAAAGAAAACTGTGTTTTGTTGTATATAATTTCTGCAAGAAGTTATTCATACCTTTGAATGAAACAGAGAGATACGTCAGCTTCAGTTAGCATACACAGCGGAGCCACATGAGTCTTCCACTCTCTGCCGTCTGACGCAACTGGACTGTGCAGCTGGTTCCGGGTTTGATTCGCTACTTCCGTCACAAAACGGAAGTCTGTGAACTGTTTTTTATTTGATATTAATGTTTACAACTCCCACAGCAATCAGTGTTGGAATGCATACGATTCAAATACACAAGAATAAAATAGTAAGAAAAAAATAGTCGGTTACATGCTAAATAACAGTCCCAAAGTATCATCAAAATGAAAACAAGTGTATCAAAAATGTATCAAAAATGTTTCAAAAATAAAATACCCCATATGGCTGATACTCTTTTTAAGACTGTCATATCATGAAATATTGAGTCAATGTTAACACTGCCTGTTGTAACAAATTTGGGATTAATCTGTCACAAACTGTCCTAGACATGTTCTATATCATGAGCTGATCATGTGATTTGTATATAAAATCTTAATATATGAAGCGGTGTATGTAGTGGAGTAAAAGCTGCAATAGTTAACCTTAAACAACAGTCGTGGAAGAAGCTAAAATTATTAGAAAACTGGAGATACTCAAATGAAGAAGGAAAACCCTAATACCTCATTTTAATGAAGCATAGTTATGCGAATAATACTCTAGTATTGAATAAAATACTCAGGTAAAGTAAAAAGTACTTGTAAAAAGTATATTAAACGGACAAAACAAATATCTTCTATTTTGATGGGGAGAACATTTTCTAAACACAAGCATGTACAAAGTACAATAAAGCAGCATTCTCTTTTATTCAAATGTACATGTAAGCAAACATTTATCAAACAATTATTATACAATATATTTTTTCAATTATTACATCCAAAAGCCTTGTGCACAGTGTCATTTAAATCACAGTTGGATCACCTGTCCCAGCTTTAAATACAGCAGATTATTTGGGCAGCCAGCAAAAGTGAATGTGAGACCTACAGTGGAAGAAATTGTGATTCACTAAATTTGACTAAGTGAATTACAATTCCTCAGGAACAAGTAAGGCATATCAAATGACATCAAACTGAAGCATTTCCCCCTTTTCACACATTTTGATGTGCCAAAGAAATTTACAAACCAAAACTATGGAAAACATAAAAAAAAAAAAAAAGTTCCTAACAGTGTTACGTGAAGTCTGGACTTTTGTTCCACTTTTCAGTCTGACTCTTCCCCAAAAGCCCCTCTCACTGCACCAATGAACATATCCACCACTCCCATTATTAACCCCCCACCCATCCTACACACATTACCCACTCCATTTCCGCTTCTCCATGCCAGCCTCCCAAACCCTCCCCCCACAGCTTTTGCCTGACCTCCCATCTCTGACATCACTGTTCCTACATACCCCTGGCTTTGCTCCCACAGCCGCCCGCCGAAGAACTTGGTCACCCACCAACTATTATCCAACACGTCACCAAATATCCCCACAGTGTCTCCAGCCAGCGCTCCCATGCCAGCAACCCCAGTGTGGCAGCTGTTCAGTAGGGCTCCCAGCATGGAGGAGGTGCAGTAGTAGGCACTGCAACTGCAGGTTTCCCCAATACCCAGTACCATTTCTGCAGCTGAGCCCATCCAGGACAGGACGCCGGAGGTCAGGAGGTGAAAGAAGGAAAATATATCTCCTGGGAGGGCAGACAGAACTCCCAAGTCCTCCTGAAGAACGTATGTCACCTGAATCAAGACAAGATAACATGTCACATTTTAAATTAGATTAAAAAAGGGCGTGAAAAAAGTAATGACAGAATGGCCTGGAGGAATGTATTGAATTACACCTCCTGCTGGCATCACACCTCATTCCACACTCTGGGAGGAGTAAACTGTAATTTAGGTGACGACTAATGACTTTAAGACACTGCACATGTTTTTTAAAAAGGCCAGTAATTTCTCTACACTTAACCAAACCATATTTGCATTTATTTTGCATTTATTTGCATGTTTTTTGGAGATGAGACTCAAATTAGGAAAGAAGAAAAAAACAAAAAATGTGTTTTTTTTGGCTGCTTCTTTTTTTATGATTGTGTTACCCATGAAGTTTGTTTATCATGAGAGGTGAACAGTTAATAATATCTTCCCCACTAGACAAGCTACTTACGTCTGACTTGCATTGGATTTGCAGCATTCAACAGAATGCCTGTGTTACAAATAGGACTGTGGAAAGCTCTATGGAATTATGGGAAGTGTAGGATTCATTATGTCTGGAGTCTGCCTATTATAATTTCCAGGATAAATCATCCTCCCCCGCATCTATTCTGACCCATCATTTTTATGTGGGTGAAATGTTTACTTGCTAGAGTGCACCTTTAAATGTAAGTAAAACCGAACAATTTCTTAATAGTCACTTGTATCACCTGTCCAGGTAACTGTGTGATAGTTGAGAACAGAGGCCGCAGAGGAGCTTTAACGATGGACAGGGTGGTGGAGAGGAGGAATACCAGAGCGCTGCTGGAATTTGTGTCTGTCTCTTGCTCAGCCACATTTTCATACTGAGTTAAAGACTCAGGGGATTCTAATGTGACAGCTCTTGAATGTGTCACTTTACGCTCTTTTTCACTGTTACTTTCCGAAGTTGCTGCATCTACTGAAGTTTCCTCTGTGCCGACTGCAGCGTCAGCTTCTTCTGGCTGAGCATCAACACCAGTCACTTCTTCTCTTCCAGTCAGTGCCTCTCTGCTGTCCTTAATGTCCTCATCTGAATCTTGGCTGCTGGTGGTGTCTGAAGCAGCCTCCTCTCCTTCAGCGATTTGACCGGCAGGGTTTGAATCTACATCACTAGCTTCTGTACTTTCATCAGTAAGAGCCGCATCCAGCTTTTCTGTATTTCCCACGAGACCCTCACTGTGAAGACCCGCTGTGAATCCAACAGTCTCTCCATCTGCTCCTCCACAGCCTTCTAAGAACAGCTCCGTCACTCCAAGCATCTCCTCCAGCTCCTTCACGCTCACTTGCCTCTCCCCTTCCCCTGCCTCTCTGATTAACCCCACACTAAAGCCACTTTTCCCCTCAGGGACAGGGCAGCAAACTGCAGACCAAAGTGGAGCCGTCTGACACTCCTCATCTCCATCCTCAGCACCCTGGAGACCTCCCACCCCAGTAAGGACGTAGAGATCTCCCCCTAAAATGCTGCACTGGGGAATGATGCTTGACTGGAACAGTGCTGTGACTGTTGAGTCCCATTGTTGAAGCAGGGAGTCTGAGGGCGAGATGGGCTGAGGTGGATCCCCGCCTCCTCTGAGGAGACCTGGTACTGCTACTTTGATGTTGTTGTCCTCTTCCTCTGTCTGAAAAATTTCACAAAGTTACAAAAATCAACTGTTACAGTATGACCTCATTAACATATTTGCAAATTATAACACACTGTATAACTTTACAGGCACAAAAGCTTTTCATATGACTTTTAATTCATCATTATCAATGTACAAAAGTTCTTTGGTTATATCAAATGAGTCTTTATAAAATTTGAAAGGTTGGAAATATATTATATTATATCATTATAAATCTTTTTTTCTCTTTACTATCATTGTTTGCCAACAGTCTCTCTTTATAATGCAGTGACCTTTAGTGAAAGCTGGCTGTTTACTACACTTAATTATTCTAATCCTTCACTTCTGTAAAAATACCACAATGCATTAACCAAAAAACAATATAAATACAGTATTAACTGAATAACAAGTGCAATGTATGTATTCAAGATCCTCACCTGAGTAAAGGCTCTTTTAACAAAATGGTCTTAAAGAATCAAAGTAAAAGTACTTGTTTGGCAGAGAAATGGCTGTCATGCAAATATTTAACAAAGATCTGTTAGAAGAAAATAGTTGTTTTAACATGTAAACATTAAGCTCAGTTTCAAATGCTTATGTACTTTGTTTTGTGACACTGGACTGCTATAAAGAAAACTTTTTGTTGCAGTTGTACTTGTTTTTCATTCTGTTGGTTTTTGTAAATTATTGTGTAATTTGACCTCTTTGGGCCTCAGAAGTTATCTAAATTAAATGAAGTTTATAGGAGAAATGTCTTTTGTTTAACTGCTAACAATTCATAGACGTGAAAAATCCCTGGTAACTCGATCTGTCAGATAAACAGGCAAAAAGCACATTACCTTTAAATTGTAGTGGAGTAAAAGTATCAAGTAGAATGGAAATACTCAAATACAAGTACCTCAAAACTGTAATTAAGTGCAGTACCTAAGTAATCTTCTTAGTTACTTTCCACCAACTACTTACTGTCTGCATGCTAGAACTCAAATCTGTGGTCCTGTACAGTATTTCTAAATTCCTTCATTCAAAAACAGACACTACCACTTTAACAAGCATGATAGCTGTGTGCTGCTGTGTCCTTACCACAAGCTCTCCCCCCTCCTCTCCCTCTCTCTCTGTCCATCCATGGCTAAGATGGAAGGCAGAGTAGACAGCTGTGTCACAGGTCGGTCTGGACAGAGTGGCAAACGCCTGTCCCCCAGGCAGTCTGTGGCAGAGTGGGCGCAGCAGTGGCCCTGCGGAGGCTCCCTGCGGAGGCGTCTGTCTGTAGAAACACTGGCTGCAGAGGCTGAAGCCTGGCTCTGAGTTGTCCTCAGCTGGAAGAGACAGGCCTGGGCCCAGCACTGCCAGCAGCCAGATAGCCGCAGCAGCTGCACTGACAGCAGCAGGACACAGCATGGTGGTGGTGAGCTCAGCAAATCTCCCTCTCTCTCTCTCTCTCTCTCTCTCTCTCTCGCACACACACTCACACAGAGCGAGAGGGAGAGGCTTATAAATTATCCAGTGGTTTCCGTATATAGATGGAAAGGATAAGGTGGACAGGGTTGGCTGCTGATGGCTTGTTGTTTTCCTCAAGCGTTCCTTGTTCTCTCCTCCAGTTTTTCTCCCACCATGGCTGTCTTCCTTTAATGCCAGCTGTATTCTGAGAGAATGAATCTGTGTTGGAGGCACTATCTTGCTTACTCCTTCATTTCCCTTTCACTGACAACCTCGCCCCCTCTGTCAGTTCCACCCTCTTCTGACTCTCCCTCTGGCTTTACCTCCACTTTACCCCTCCCTCTTATACTCTCTATGGTTACACATTGAACTCCCATCGCTGTTAGATAGACAAGCCAAGCTCACACCCATGAAACACTGTCAACTACCTGTAACTCTGCATTCCCAAACAATGGTCGTTGTACAAGGCTGGTCCTTTGGTTGACTCACTCCCTGCTGTACATCATTCTCAGTTAAGCACATTCCTAAAGGTGCTATTATTTGAAATACTTCCATATCAAGCAGGAGTTCTCAAAACTCCAGTGAGCAACCGAGCTCTAAATTTAACATTGTCAATTCATTAAATCCTCATTAAAGCTTAATCCTGACAGTGCCAACGCCACGGGTCATTGTCTCACCCAAAGTGCAGCAGTTCTTGACATCTAACTGGTCAGACAAAACACACCCCCTTCTTTGGCTCACTGACTGCAGCCTGCTTGTCTTAATATCATAGACAGGCCTGTTGAGACATGATGATGATGGCACTGGCTGTTCTTTACACAACTGTTACGCAGCAAAAACAGCAATTTGCATGTGATCTAATAACACAGTGCTCTGCATGTGAAAGAGTGAAGAGAGAACTGTCTAGCTCTCTTTTTTGGCCATCTAGAAGAGGTGGAATCCAGCCAGGCTGACTTCATGTTGCTTAACACTTATGACTGACATGAGCAAAATGTGTTCTTGGGCTTCTGTCAGGAGTGGATTAGGATACCTTTGCAGAGAGGTCAAGCAAGCATAGAAAAAAAAGTCATAAAACTCAACTTTAGTCAGCTTTTAGTGAAGTGAATGCTGTCAGTCCTGCACACAACCAGCACTGACATGGACTGCAGCATATTTCAGTCACTCACTTTGGCACTGGAATGAGAGTTTTAGGGTGTGATGTTTTGGGTGGGGCTTTAAGTCAAATCTAATCATTAGGTGTGTTTGACACTTTCTGAGCTTTTAATAGGGCCAAAAGATATGAGGGAAAAAAAACATATGGGTGCTATTTTGACAGATATTGCTATAACTACAATGAGTCACAGCCTCAGTGTATTCTCACACTGACTCTCACACTCTCTCAGTATTACACTGAAAAAATCCAAGCATGTACGTTTCCTTAGAAATGGCTTGGAATTGAAGGCTGGGCATCTCTGTAGCACCACAGTGTATTAGTCACCAGAAAACTCCTACATACATGGATAATATATATTTGGCATTATCGCAATGTGGATAGATTTTTCAGCCCTACTTTTTCCAACAACTTAAAAAGTGCTTAAAAGAAATATATGTGGACAAACATTCATACAGCAGCATCTCAAATGAAAACAATCTGAAACACAATTTGATTGGTGCAAAAATAATGTATTTACATTAACATGAACAGCTTTGATTTTGACAAGTTGTTAAAAAACACATTGACACAGTAAAAAATGAGAAAAAAACTGATCCAAAACTGCCTGTAACAAGAAAAAAGATACTTAACATTTGAAACACCTATATAATACTTAAAAACTTTTAATGGTGATTAGACATAACAAAGACTCTCTGTGTTTGACACACCTAGCTGTAGTCACAGTTTGTAGATCTTTAGGCTGTTAGGGCAGAAAAACAATAAGCAGGCAGCTTGTAACCATGTAAAATTCAGACTATCCATATATTTCCTTCAGTAGCCGTGGATTTTATTTAAAACTGTAATTTTGTCACAGATTTAAGTCTTAACATAATATTGAAAAACATTCATCTGTGAGATAATTTTGACAGTGATTATGCAATTTAGCAAATGTCCACAGGAGGGAGCTTGTCTCTTCTTCTGAAAATCTAAAATGGGTAACTGATTACAAACCGTAACCTTTAGTCTTTTTCTCTCACACACACACACACTGATGTACAATCTCCTCTGTTTATAAATACACATTTACACACACTCAGGCTCACTCATTGGGGATGTCAATAACTAGTTCAGCCTCGTCTCCCTCGCCTCTGTCTTCATCGTCTCGGTCACTGTCTCCTTCGCTGTCTCCCTCCTCCTCAGGGGCATCTCCACTAAGCATTTGTCTCGGGACCCAGCTGAAGGGGCCGCTGGCTGCCGGAGGGGCCGCAGTGGCTGATGAGTAATTGGTTGCTATTGGGGCAACAACCTAAGAGGAATAGAGAAGATGGTTAAGAGTTAGGAATGATGAAAGAAAGGAAACATTATAAAGAGATGACGGTCATGGATGGATTGCTGCATCACAGATGTATATCGGGACAAGCATGCAGCATGTAAACAAACTTACAGACATACTGACCAGAACCTCAGTTCAGCATCGTGCCAAACTTAAAATGGCTTAGGAAAGATCTCCACCTTCCCACATTTTTTTTAAAGTCCTGAAATGTCACTATTACAAGTTATTGAAATTTTTAAGAAATTGAAAATTGTTTACACATAACAATACTGGTCAACAAAGTATTATAAAATTAAACAACAAAAAGTTTTTGAACACTCTGAGGAGAAATAAGTGCACACATATTATGTTTTTGTCTTATGCACCTAAATTATGACCAAATATTATACAAATAAAATACCAATGTTTGCATACAATTTGTGAGAAGTAAGCAATATATCTGCATTATTGTTATAATTATTATTACCATCATTTAATCTTAATTAACTATTAACTCCCCTTTCCTCTCTCACCTTCCCAGTGGTCTCTTTCTTGTTTTTAGGCGTCTTTGTTTTTCTCTCTTTCTTCATTCGTTCAGCTGGGGGAGCCAAATACTCTGGTGGGAAGGGCATCTGCCCAACACACACGCAGGCCCCAAATTACCAAATGTCCACACAAACAAACATGCACACAGGCACAGGCAATTTACAAGACAGACAAACATAAAAAACACAAGAGAATGAATAATGAAAGGACAGTGAGGCCATTATAAGCTTCAAACAAAAAACAAAGGAGGAGGTACAACAGACTTGTAAATAAAATGACAAAACAGTCAAATTATATAATAATGCCAAACCAAAACAGGGATTATGTTTGCTGATGAGGAGATGAGTGAGGCAGCAATGTTACTGTTGCTGGCTTCTTTAAGATACAGTAAGGAAGAGAGAAACTCACAGTGTTGAGATAAGGTCCAGAGCCTGATGACTGTAGGGGATTTACACCAGATCGAGACAGCAGAGAGAGATGGGGGGAGGATGATGAAGGAAGACAAGCCCCCGGACTACTTCTTCGCCTGAAACGAGTACATGGGAAAAAGGAGAGAGAGAAAACACAGTATGTTGGATATGACAGCAGGAACATTTGGGTACAAAACATAACTCATTTTTTTCAATCAGCTTCATCAAGCTCCATCAGTGTTTCTGTATTCAGCCTACAGTAATATCAAAATGTTTTCCTGAGTTGATGAATCTGAAAGGATTTTGTCACACAGTTTAGGGTTGTAAAAGAAAATAGAACCTCTGGAAAAAAAAAAATACAGTCAGCAAAAGAGAGAAAACAGTAACTTAAAAGGAAAAAAAAAAGAAAGGTTAACAATGACCAGAAATAAGAGTCTCATTTATTAGATGTATATGCAAGACACACATTCAAATTTAGGTCACTGTTCATAAAACGAGACAGCCAATATAAAGTCCTTGCACTCCACAGGAAGAACAGGATGATTAAAGAAAAAAGTAACCTAAACAAGGTACTCAATGATAATATTATTCAAGATTTTGCCAGTGCTGGTGGGTCTTATATCTGAATTTTATGTTAAAAGGTCTCACTTACTTCTTTGCTCCATCTCGTTCTCTTTCCCTCTCCCTGGGGCCTTCTCCTTCACTATTTTCTGAAGAAACTGTTGCATCTGAGTCTGGAAAGGAAGACAGGAAAACTCGGACCATCAGGACAAACAACTAGCTCGAATACTATGACAGAAATTAAAGCAAGTAACAGTGAATAAAATTTATTTCTTAAAGCTTTATGATCACGTGTTGTAACTACCCGAGGAGTCTTCGTCGACCCTTTCGTACTGTAGCAGCCTGTCCAGAAGGAAGCTAGAAAGCGTGTGAAGGATACAGTTAATTACTGCTTACATATAATATTAAATACCACACATTCAAATGTGACTTAAACGCAATGTAATCTCACCTTTTGTCCCTGGAAACTTTGAGAAGTTTTCTCTGTGCTCTCCTAAGCTCCTCCTGAAAGCATTCCTGCTCCTGCACAAGGCAAAACAGACATGAAATCATTGTTGATAAAGAGATTGATAAATCTTTGTCTACACCCAAACACAATATTTACAGATTTAATGTTAACGCTTAAAATGATGGTACTCACATAAACAAGAAATTTTAATTTGCGTTTAAGATTTTTGTATTTTCGCTTGTAGTCAACTTCAACGTCCGCTTGGCCGTTCATTTCTGCAAAAAAAGTACAAATGATGTAACAATGCTTCCTATCCTCTGCTAACAGTTGCAGTTATATACCGGAGTCATTTTTTTCGAAACTGACTGCCTTCTCGCATACTTATGAGATAGAGTACTAGCTCTATGTTAAGCTATCGTTAGCTTAGCTAGCATAACTTAGGTGTTAAGATATGTTAGCTTACACAGCTTGCTTGTTGGTCTATAGGCATATGAAAATACCGTTATCTACCTAATTTTGTTTCAAATATTATTTCGCCTATTATGAGGATTTTTACATGCCTGAGAAAACATTAATACCTCTTGTTTGAGTCGGTCTGTGCGACATGCTCTTGTTTACTTTCGTGACGTCGTTTTCATGCGTCGTGATCGTCTTCTTCTTCTGAACGGCTGTTTTGTAACCAGCGTCATTATCGCCACCTTCTGTTCGGAGTATGGACTGCCTGATCCACTTGACAGATTTATTGATGTTTAACAGCATGAACCCGAATTGAAGCCTTCCGAAAACCTTCAACCTTTATGTCTACGTCCCATTACTTGTTCACACGTATTGCAGTCCATGACAACATGCACAACAAGTTACCCCATAAATTATTTGAATGCTTTTCTATTACCTTGTATCGACAGTATTGAGTCTTATTCCCTTAAAAATAATCTCTTCTTCCATTTTTTAGCTATGTTTTTCTATATTGATTTGATTTTTTAAAATAAAACTTTACAGAAATATTCTCTTTATTTCAGTGTTCAACTGCTCTTGAATATATTCACTTAAATTTTGCATAACTTCATGTCTGGAACAGCACTTTGAGTAAAATTTGATAGCTGTTACTGATGGATCTCAGGCTCTTTAGAGCTGAAACACAATCTAAATTACCATGCACAGTCTCATGAATTCACGCAGTAAGCTTTTGTATGTTATTGAATCATCCTGTCGGTGTGCCCTCCACCTGCCGCATACTGTAGTGCACTGAGTTTGCAGCTCAACCCCAGCTCAGTGCAGTCACTTGCCAGAACCCTGCACCATGAATTATAGATGAGGAACATTTGCAGGATGAGTAATACTGCTTCAGTGCACCCATACCCAAAGCCAGACCCCCTTGTGTGTGCGTGTCTCTGTGTGTAGGAGTGATGTGGAGCCGGAAGAGCGCCAGGCAGAGACAAAGAAAGAGGTAAAAAAAAAAGTTTAGATGTGAAGTGGACGGACCCAAGGCAGGTTTAAAAATAGAGAGGAGGCTGGTAGCTGGGTAGAGGGATGCAAATGTGCACTCTTCGAGGAGCAGAGAGCAGAAATGCTGACTGTGTGTTTTTAGACACAGTGCACCCCTCTCAGACAATATGAAAGCCAAGTAGGGTACACACACGGCTAAACAGCATCCTTTGCACAAGCACTTTAATAGCTCGTAGTTGCCACCCTGGGTCCTTTCACACCTCCATACATTAAAGCCACCAAGTAAAAATAAACATGCATCGTTTCCCTTCCAGGCAAAACAACTGGTGATATGCAATACAATATCTGACTGACTGCCCCTTTCCACCGCCAGATTCTTCTTTGTTTCCAAAGACACAGGCAGACAAAAATAGACCTATGTGTCCGCTGCCATAAATCGCTGCTGCCAGCCAACCAGGCAGTCAGCAAGCCCTCCTGGCATCCACAGTCATCTGCCTCCCTACCACTCCTCCTTTCTCTCCTCTACCTTTAATGGATCCATATTTTCTCAAGTCAGGCTGTGGTTACTGATCTGTGCTTGTCAAAACTCTTTCTCTTGTTCATTTTCTGCTTGGATGTA
>JAQNCA010000030.1:8811299-8855597 GCA_029783725.1 Acanthurus tractus
TGTGTGTGTGTGTGTGTGTGTGTGTGTGTGTGTGTGTGTGTGTGTGTGTGTGTGTGTGTGTGTGTGTGTGTGTGGGTTACAGGAAAAGCTTCTCCAGGCTATTAAAAGAATCAAGCACGAGGTAGATGAGTGCAGGGAGGCAGAGAGAGAGACGTACATAGAGTCAGTGGAAGTAGAGGTACTGCTACATTATTAATCTTTATCTTTTTCAAAGACACTCTAGTTGTACAAAGTAATTCCAATTTAACACTTGACAAATGAGTATCCATAACATTTCTGCTAAAGCCAGTTTTGAAAATGATCATCCATATTATTGTAAATCCACACAGTGAGTTTGTAATCAGGTCTGAATTGATAGTCGTATTTTCCTTTCTCGTATTTCAGAACAGTTTTGATGCCTTGGAACGAGAAATCAGAGCAGAGTTTCAGAACCTCCATCGCTTCCTGGATGAGGAGGAGTGTAAGGACCTGGAGCGACTGAAGAGGGAGAGACAGAAACAACTGAAGCAGCTGAAGGAAAGAGAGAAGAAAATAGCAGAGCAAGGGAGGGACCTGGAGAGAGCCATCACAGTGCTCAACGGCAAACTGGCAGAGGAGGACAGCCCAAAACTGCTCAAAGTGAGGAGGCACTTTCTCTAAAAACAGAAAAACATGTCTCGTGATAAGTAAAGTTTGGTTTATTATTTGTTTAAATATACTTTACAACACGGAGCCAGTGTATGGTGATGGGGATGATGTAAATTAGGAGGATGAGCTAATGCATGAGTGGGTACAGAGGAGGAGGTGAGAAATAGTTTGGCTTCCTTCCACCAAACACTCTGGAAACTTCTCTGCACAACAGTGGTGCAACACAAGGGTTTATCCAGGGTCATTGTTAGGGCTCTAAACCAAACATTACTCAACTTACTTCTGCCATGTCAAAATAACTATTTATAATTGCTGGTCCTGTGAGGTGCAATGTGACTCTGCAGGTTTGCATCAAATGGACTCCGTCGCAGAGCTGCAGCTTGACCTTGTTAGCTGTTCTGCAAATCTTCTTTAGCCCTTATTCGATCAATTACAGACACTGATTGGCTAAACAATATAATTCCCTGGTTTTGCAGGTCAAAATCAATTTCTCACTTGAAAGTTAAAGGACTAAAAGCTGTCATGCATTGGTCAGCAAATAGAAATGGATGCTACAAGAGAGTTTGGCAGCTTGCATTTAGAGTCCAGACAAAGACAACAGACACAAGCAGTTGTTTTAACAACCAACTCTCCTAAACTGTTTCTCTCATTGCAGGAAATACAAGGTCTCGTAAAAAGGCAAGTTTTTTCCCAAAGTGTGTTCCCATCAGCCCATCTCATTAATGTTTTATGCATGCATGCTTGGCATTGCCTCTCTGTTTGGCACAACGATTCATCTCAGTCCTCGCTGTGCTGTGTCTACCAGGTTGACGCTCAAATATTCATCAGTCAGTCCTCCCATCTTCTCATTTTGTCCAAGCAGGTCTCAGGTCAGCTATGTTCCCCCCGCCGAGGTGGACACTGAGGTGCGCTCTGGTCAGTTTGTGGGGCCCATACAGTACAGGATATGGAAGCACATGAAAAGCTGCCTCTACCCAGGTATGTTCAAATATGTCATGTGACAGTGATACAAAACAGGAAAAATCACAAAACTCACTTTTAACTTGTCAATCTTAATGCAATCTTAACTTGCCAACAGATATTACATCAGTGGTCTTTGACCCTGAGACAGCTCACCCAAATCTGTCCCTGTCCGAGTGTCGCACCTCTGTGTGGTTTGACGAAGATAAAGACACCAAGGATTGCCAGGCCAACCCACGACGGTTCCACTATTATTACTGTATCTTAGGCCATCAGGGCTTCACCACAGGACGACACTACTGGGAGGTGGAGGTGGGGCATAAGACAGCATGGAGGTTAGGCGTGGCAAAAGAGGATGTCCAAAGAGGGGAGATGAAAGCTTCTGGCACCTCCAGCGGCCTCTGGACCCTGGCCCTGAAGGGTACCTCTGTCATGGCCTGCACCGACCCAAAGCCCACCAAGATCAATGTATCCGTCCGTCTTGTCCGCATCGGCGTGTTCTTAGACTGTGATAAGGAGGAGGTGTCTTTCTATAACGCTATAACCATGGCCCCAATCTACACTTTTACGATGGGAACGGTCATGAATCCTCTGTTTCCCTTCTACAATCCATGTGACACAGATGATGGGAGGAACACGGCAGCCTTAAAGATCTTCCACCCTTCACTATGAAAACTGAAGCAGCTTTGAATGGTCCGATGAAGAATAATGCAGCAAGTTGCAGTTAAAAATTAGCATCCATTTTTGTTATAAATTGACAATGATTCTTAAAGCAAAAACTATTTTTCAGATTCTTAAATATTGTAATTTGCTGCGTTTATTTTATCACATGGAAGAATTACCTGAATATTTGTAGCATTGAAGCAAACATGTTATTTGAAGAGGTCTCCTTGGATTTTGTCAATCTGTGATGGACTCTATCTTTCACTTTCTTCTTCTACATGTTACAGACAAAATGAGTCATTGAGAAAAGAATTGACAGATTTATCAATAATGAAAAGAATAGAGGAATAGAAACTCTGGATATAGATTTTATTGTACTTAACTTGCTAGTGTTACAGAAATGTCATACTTAATGATTTAAAAAAAAAACTCTGTACATAACACATGGCTGCTACTGTGTCTGTTTTCATGCATATCTTAAATACTTAAATCTGAAAATAAATGTGGTGAAAAATATGAGGTTTCAATCTACTCATGGGCTGATGCAATGGTGTTTTTAACAGTTGAGGAAAAGAGAGCAGGGGGAAGGTTGTTATTTGCAGCCTGCCTGGAGCTTCAGGGTCCAAAGCAGGTGTTAACAGCATTATGACATTACCATTGCTTATAAATATCTCTGCTCTGCCCTGATGTGTCCCGGTGAGGCTCTGGAAGCTCAAAACAACACAGTGGGATTACTGGCACACAGGACCTGAGGGGCTGGAAAGTGGCACATGACAATAAGAATAAATGATGTCTGACATTGAGTGAGATGACTTGCAGAGATGGGACGGACAACTCTGAGACAGAACTGTCCTTCTGCAAGTCTGCCACTCCAAGAAATCAGACAACAAAGACAACAGGACAGCAAATGTCATAATAGTTTGTTTATTCTTAGTATTCTTTTTTAAGACATGAAATAAAGAAAAAAAACAGTTTTCTTTACAAAAAACATCTGTGTGAAGTGTTGTGCAAAAGGAGTACAGAGAGAACATGTGGGATATCACACCACACCAAGGCCAGAACAGCAGAAGTAAACAGGATCAGAGGGCAGAGACAATTCACTTAGTGCAAGAGGTGCCAGTGGTATTAAAAGTGATTTTTTTATTAGTGGGTTATCAGAGGTGGGTATGTAACCAGAATCCCTCTGGCACCAGTTTGATGTAATAACCCCAACCCCACCAGACTGAGCCATCTTTGAGATGCTGGTAACATGTAAACCAAAGGCTTTTCCTGCCTACAATACACTATCTGCCTCTTTCACATCCCTACTTACTCTTAGTGGCCTAATATTACAATCACAATATCTCGTAGAGGTGGTGCATAAAAATACTGTTTTTGCATCCCTCATCAATTGCTTGCCATCACATAACCCTAAGGTTTTCCACACAGCTTTGCCATTCATCTGTCACTATCATGAATCCACTCACATGCTCCGTACTGCGAAACACCCGCACACTCATCATTCCATCTGATGCTCAGAAACATCTGAAAACTGAACTCAGAAACTGTTTCTATGTCTCAGTATGTTGTTCCTTCCACACATTGGCATTTCATAGGCCACTCAGCGTGCAAACAGCTTTGGACATCAGTAAATACTCTTCCTATCAAAAAAAGGTGCCATCAGGAGTGTCGGCTAAAGACAGAATACAGGCCAACTATCCAATATACATTTTAGGCACTAAACAAAGACGAAAGTCACTCAAATATCTCAGTTACAATATCTTTAACAATATTTTGTGGCTTTAAACACATTCACACTCATAACTTGAACACAGCACTTATTTCCTTCACATTGCAAGACGATTTTAAGCAGGCACATGAATACCTTACTGACAGCAGATGGAGAAGCACATGAAAAGTACAGTTGTTTGAATCTGTACAAACTGCCCAATGCAAAGACTCAGCACACACAACAGTCATAAACCACACAAACTCATACATCATGTGTGTCATTTGCATACGCACTGAAACACAGAAATCTCAAACTTACAACAATGGCCACAATACAACAACACTCCTCTGGTCACACACACACACACAGAATCAACTTGAAGACAATAAAAGCCAGTTTTTCAGGATGTGTGGTGGGCATGCTGCAGCCAATGCTTGAAGCGACATAGGTTAAACATTTAAATACAACATGTAAATACCGTGAGAGATACTGTATGCTGTGAGCATCATCAGAGCAATAACAGCAGTAAATTGATCTAAAAAGATCTAATATAGTCTTGATGGTTTTTTACAATATTTGGTTGTTAAATTAGTTTGAGACGTTAGTGAATATTAGTGTTTATAGCATATTGTAAGTGTTTTTATACATATTTTATATTCTGAATTTAACGTTGGTGAGAAAATTAAATTAGTTTACTTTATTATTATTAAGTATAATACAACAACCATTCTATACACTACAAACATTCAGCCGTAAGGGGGTTAAACTGGCAAACACATGCAATATTTACAAGGCTGGAATGTGTGTGTCGCATTTGCGTGTGTGTGTGTGTAGATATATGTATATATATAAAGAATTTTAGAAATGCCAAAATGTATGAGTAGTTTTCAAAGATCCAGGCTAAAAATGAACCATATTCAGTGTTTTACATGATTCACATTTAAATGCCTTTGTCTATGTGAAATACGTATGACTATCTGATACTGTCTATTTAACATTGAGGCCCCTTTGAATTTTTTTTTTTTTGTTTGTTTGATTTTATTGTTTTTACTGATCTTTGTATCAAATCTGACATCGAAATCTATTTCGTCATATGGCTTTTTGAAATGCTGACAAATAGCCTGATTTTATCTACTTGTAAGAAAAATTAACAAGAAAGCTACCAAGAAAGGCCTTTTGGTTGTAGATTTACAATTATAATCTACTCCTTACATTTTCCTACATTTCACTGACCATTTGATTGAATTTTCATGGCTGTCATTTTGTGCTTCTCTCAAAAATCCAAAATGCTTTTCAGTTGATTTCAGTGCATCAGACAAAGACTGTCATTGGTTTCTTATTGGTCAGCCATAAAACATGAGGTAGAGACGTGCATTTTGCGACATAAAATTTATCTGCACACCTCCTTTGTACCATACAACAGTTACACAACTGTTATGTAAGATTAGTTTATGTTGACTGAACATACACATATCTACAAACTCATTTGAAACAGCTCTGGACAGACAGTGTTGTGACACTGATAAAGGCCTCAGAGAAGAGTTTTGGATTTATTAAGCACGCTAAGCATGAATGTTTAAGCTTTTGCCAAATTTTAGACGGTTAAGAGCAAAGTTAAGATTCTAGGTTATGTCAAAGGCTGTGTTCTCAAGTAGTTGAGGAACTAAAAATGATGCTCATCAAAGGGAAAGGAGGGTCAAGAGGAGGAAAAAGAGATGATCAAAGAGGGGATGACTGTCTAGTAAGCCTGAAAGTACTTACTATGTGGTCTTACCAGAAACGTAACCACCATTTTTAAAAAGCCCAAACATGGAAGTTCCATTAAACATTACATGTAAAACATGAAAAATTAAGGGGGGCAGAATATCAACAGAGTAACCCCGTAGCTCTCCCTGACTAGTTTGCAACTGTCGTTAGCTTGTTTGCTCAGTTAGCCATACAACTACTAGCTGATCTGCCAACCTGAACTGGGAGCTTGGAGCAACAGATAAGTGTTAGTATTTACATCATGGATAGTGGACCAAGAATGGAGCCCTGCAGTCTCCCACCTGTACAAGGACTGAACACAGCCACCAAGACTGACCAAGGCCAGTTTGACAACAGGGATCACAGGAATTACAACGGCTTAAACAAGGACTCTTACTCCAAGGACTGGGAAAACATGTCAAGTGGGGGACCAGAAGGGTAAAAAGCAGGAGAGGAAAGAAGGGATGGCTGGGCATCACCAGTGTTGAATAAGTTTTAACAACCAAAACGCAGCTGTTTTTTGCTGGAACAGTGGAAAGACAAACCAAAAACTTTCTTTTTGTGAGTTTTGTCTTTCTCTTTTTCTGTGTACTTCTAATGAAATGTTTTTCACGATAAGTTAACAAAGCAAATAGGCTGAAGCTCGAGACAGGACAAGCAAGGGCTAGCTGGTTAGCACATCAACTTGATTAGATATCAGAACCATTATAAATAGCTAACACTATCATAACATCAGAAAAGTTGCTTCCTCTCGTTCTACTGACTAATTCTAGTTCCCCTTTTTGTCATTTTAAACCGAAATTTTAGCTTAATGTTACACATTACTCCTTTAAATGCCTAGGGTTATCATTGGCATTAGCCTCCTGTGGGATTTTAATTGAGCCATGGGGAAATCAAGATAAAGAAAGGAAGGTGATTGATCTGGGCTTTAGGGATCAGTCTGTGAAACACATTTTAGTCATAATAATGTTTTGCACGGGTTGCTGAAGCCAGAGGACTTGCACAATCATATACACATACATATTTAAACTATGTACAAATGCCATCAACATGTAATGTGATCAAGAGGGTTTTCATTTTGTGTCCAATCAAAAGACCATTATCACATTTAGGTTTGAGATGACATTGGCTGAGGATTTCATGCAGTTCGTCTGTTTTATCCACATGCTGAAAGAGGAACGAGCATTAAGATCGAAAACAACGGCTAGTTTTAGGTTAAGGTTAAGGAAAACTTGTTAGGAAAGGCTTGTTTTTGTTTTCAGGAAACACAAGTCATTCTGGCTACTTCATAATGTTAGAAAAGACCTTAAGTGGAGTTTTATTGTAAACTCTGCAAAGGATTTCAATGCAGTCTGACTGTTTAACTGTTAAGATAGCAAAAAAAAAAAGGTTTGTTGTGTGACGGTTTACTGAATCAGAACGTCTCAAAAGTGTTTGTTATAAACAAGTGAGAAACTGTTATCAAGTTAATACTGTGTTCAGGCATTAGACATGTTAAACCAAAGTCCTCACCCCAGTCTCAGTGGTGTCTTCATTATTTGGTAGGGGGTGTTCGATTGTCTATAGTGGTGGTAGATGGAGAAAATCTGTGGGGTTTCCGTTGGATTTTTGCAGGGTCAGTTCTCAGGTGGTGGTTGTTGAATCCTCAGCCATAGTGCCATCTTTGCTGGACTCAAGTGCCGCACCACTAGATTTCAGCTCCACTTCAGGGGTTTTAGGAGGAGCCGCCTTTGGAGCTGAGCTTCCGATAATATCAGCATGATCTGGGCTTGGCTTGGAGTCTGGGCCAGGCTCAAGTGTACCGTTGGTAATTGGTTCCGGTGTGGTCGGTTTGGGGGACTCAGGTGTGGGAGTCAGGGCGCTCTTACTTTCAGGTTTTGGAGTCGTGGCTTTAGGAGAAGCTGGTTTAGGCTCCGGGCTCGGGCTGGGTGCTAGCTTTGGATCAGCTGGACTTAAACGAAGCTTGGGCTCAGGGCTTGGGGCTGGGCTAAGCTTGACCTCTGCGAGGTCAGACACGTCCAACTTTGCTTCCTCTGGCTTCTCAGGGGTTTTCTTGGTCTCAGGTGTCGGGCAGGCTTTGGTTTCCGCTACTGGACTGGGCTTAATTTCAATAGCTGGTGGAGCACTTGGCTTGGACTCAGCAGCAGATGGTGGACTTTGTTTGATTTCAGGGGCGACAGAGCTGGTTACAGCCACAGACTCAGACAATTGATCAGGGGCATCAGTGTCAGTGTCGAGTGGGAGGGCAGTGTTAAAGCCAACGCCTGAGTCACTGGTCTCAAGGTTACCGACCCCAACCTCTTTAGAGGACACCTCCAGACCCTGAGTTCAAACAGACATCAAGGTAAGTGTATTTGTTTGTATCAAAGTGCTTTACAAGAGTCATAAAAGGATAAGATATAACAGACAAACAAGGCAATATAAAGGGAACACATACATTGGATTTAAAAAGTAAAATAAGACAGAGGATAATAATAATATGCTAAAATTGAACAAAACAAACCAGGGGAATAAAAGTCAGAGTGCATCAACAGTGCAGTGCAAGATGGGAGCAAACTTCCCTGAATTCAATTTAATAAAGAGGCAGTGGCAAACAGAAAAAAATTTAAGCCTTGATTCAGAGGTTGAGGGTTGGAGCAGACCTCAGGTTTTCTGGGAGTTTGTTCCAGATATGTGGTGCATAAAAACTGAATGCCCTCTCCATGTTGAAACATTAACTCAGTGAACTAACGGATCCCAGAAGACCTAAGAGGTCTGGACTTTCACAACACAACAGCAGATTAGAGATATTCTTTGGCCCTAAATCATTCAGCCTTTTATGAACCAAAACAATTCTTTGTCACACAGGAAGCCACTGCAAAGATCTGAGACCTGGACTGACGTGATCCGCATTGTTGTTCTTAGTGAGGACTCTAGCAGCAGCGTTCTGAATAAGCTGCAGCTGTCTGAACGCAGAAAACAGCATAAAAATGGAGATATTATTAAAAAAAAACAAAAAAACATTGAGACTCAGTTTTAAGACTAGATATAAACACATCACACATCCTCACCTTGATGTCCACCTCAGTGCTCTGAGATTTCTCCGTATTGTCTGCCTGGGAATGCTTGGATTCCTCACTGAGTTTGGTGATGTTCTTGACCACCTGTGAAGACGGCAGTCATTAATATATCAGGATATATATTGTTATCATCATCATCATCATCATCATTGCCACCACATTGTCATCTATCCTTCTAACCTCTCTGAAGGCCTCTCCCTCATCCTCTTTGCCAGCATTCTGGGCAATCTTCTCCAGGGCAGCAGCCCTTTTGGCCCTCTTCTTTACTTTGATCAGGCAGGACAGCAGACAAACCAGCAGAAGGAAGACCAGCAGGCCCAGCAGGGCAATGATGGCGACATACAGTGACTCCAGCTTGTAGGCTGCACAAAGTCATGGTGAGAAAAGGGTGAGAAGGACGTGAGTGGGAGAGTAAATATTTCAACTGACCTTTTATTATTGACGTGTTGAAATTCCTGTGCATGAACACAGAGGACAAAAGAAAGGGATTATTTTTCTATTTTGTCACTGCAAAACAATTATTCTGTCCCAGCAGTTGGCACAGCAATATGAAGCTGTTATTTATCCCATCAAGCTCCATTCAAATCCTTACGTTGTACTTTCAGGTCGATGCTCGACACAGTGAACCCCTGTGAGTCCGTAATTGTGAATAAGCCTGCATCTGCACCGGTGACCTGATCCAGAAAAACCATGGAGCCCTCCATAGAGAGACGGTCCTCAAGACCCAATTCAGCTCTGGCCTGGATGGAAAAGACATTTATAAATGTATATATCCCTAACATAAAAACTAAACATTAAAGATGTATTTATTATTAAAGACATTATCATTAAAAAATAAATGCACTAATAATTTTTCTGTATCCTGCAATCCAGAGGTGGGACTAAGAAAAAAACAAGAGGCTCCAGTTACACTTGTAAACTCTCCTTTGTCCAGCAGCAGATGACGGGTGGGCTCGCTGTCAGGGGTGTAGAAGAGCTGGACCAAGGAGCTGTTGAGTATCAAGTGGATCTTCAGATTTTTACCGTATGGCAGCTTCACAAAGGTTTGGTGCTCTGAAACAACAGACAAGGCAAGGATAAAGGAAGAACATAAGGTAAATACATCACAGTTTTCCTACAGGCTCCTGAATCAACTAAAATGCATTAGCCTGCCCATTAAGGTTTGGGTCTTTAAAAAGCCATTATGGCAGACAAGGGGTGCGTTATAACTAGAGAGGAAACATCAACAACATCCCAAAGGAAGGAGCTGATCGGTACATTCAGGTCAGGCATGGAAGAGGAAAAAAACATGTGATCTGGCTTGTTTTGAGCTCTCACCTTTGACGTTGAGACATATTTTCTTTTGGATAGCACCCTTGGAATCCCTGACTGTATAGCTTCCCTCATCTTCGCCGGTGACAGCACTGAGGGTGACGTAACGTTCACCTATGCTGATTCGACCACGGTATGCCCGCACAGGTTCCCCCAAGCTGGTCAGCAATACCTGAGCGGGACTGCAGGAGGGCAAGGCAAAGAGGATGAACTTTCTTTGACCTTTTCTTTATGAGTCTGAGCCACGCTGTCGCAGTGTCTGCACATCACGTCATTAAACATTAGTTTTATTTTGCTTACTATACCTAGATGTCTGGTTGGCCTCCACAGCACTGTGCTTGAACTCCAGCATGATGGGAGGAGTCACCCCTAACAGCGGGATGTTGAAGTTGTCTCCATATTTAATGATCTGCTCGATGGTGCAATCTAGGAGGAAAAAAAGCAGGGTAGTAAACAGTTTGTTTTTGAGTGAAAGCAGGAAGCAAGGTCAATTATACAGAGCATTTAAACCAAAAAGAAGTACAGGAAGAGAAGGAGTTTTTCTTGTTTTTGGTTTAGAGTGAAAGAAAGGATAGTTAGGGGTGAAGGAGAGAGGGTGAGAGAGGAAGATGTGGCAGAAAAGAGAACAGATTGCAGAGATGAGCATGGATCCAAAAATATCAGGGTGGCTGAAATGAAAGGGTAGCGGCACGAACCGAATAGAGAGAGAGACAGTGAAGACATGATAAAGACAGGGAAACAACAGGGAGGAAAGCATAGAGGAGTGGGCTGGTGGTTAAAGAACTGCATAATTACTGGCTGGCAGCTCTCCATGATATGCTCTCACGCATGCACACCAGTATACACATCTCTGTATCACCTCACAACACATTACTGCCTCCATATGGCACATCTTCTACATATTGCTACACTACAGTCGCCTTTATCCATGCTGGGTTTGAGCCCACTCCTCCCTCTGCATGTTGAATCACCCCATCCTTGTGTTGTGTGCGTGTGTTTGTGTGTGTATGTTTGTTTGTGTGTGTGAGAGTGTGTCTAATCTCATCAGAATTACTAGTCAGAGTCTAAAGTCAACACTGCTGCAACTCGTAACGCTCCGAGGACAAACAGGATGTGTAACTGAGAGGTTTATTCATCGGCTGACTGCATGATTAAAGCAGGAGAGATGTCAGCTCCTACGCTTCCCAAACTCTGACTCCAGATCAGATATAAGAGGCTTATTTTTCATGCAGGGTCATGCAGTAGTGGATGGAGTGTTCAGATCCTTAACTCAAGTCTAAGTTACAATATCACAATGTGAAAACACTCCACTTTCTCCTTTCATGATAGGAATTTAAAAGTCTACTTTTGTTTTTTGGATTATTGCTCAGAAAATAAAGGGAACTGATGGATGTTTTATGAAATTATGATGGACATTTTTCACTATTTTTTTGTACATCTCCTAACTTATGATTTAATTGATACATTGAGAAAACAATGATCAGGTTAATAGATGATAAAAAGAAGATTAGTTGCAGAAATTCATCATTTACTTCCATGGTTAAAGAAGTTATATCTTGTCTGTGATGGAATAAATTGTGAAATGAAGAACAAACTGAAACAATGCTTCGCAAAACCTTAAAAGCGATAAGATAAGCAAAATTCTACTTCTACACACAGAATTTTTTTTTTTGCCAGTTTAGGATTTTAAATGTTGTTGGTCTGTAGGTTTTCTGTTTAAAGTGTAGTTTATAGGTGTACTAATGAATACAATCACTGTTGGATTTATAGTTAATTATCCATCACAGGTGAGGTAATGAGGAACTGGTTCGAATATCATTTAAAATTAGGGATTTAGGTCTCAATGCTTCATGATACAGCATATTCATGTAAATCCAGTACCTCGGACTGTAAGTCTGATGCGTTTGGTGTGATCCGGGTTGTTTAGATTCTTCACGGTGTACACGCCTTCATCTCCCTCATCCACATCTTCTATAACCAAGTGGCTGCCGAGGGCGTTGAGTCTGGCCAGACCGCTGACCGCTGTGCCGTTCCGCATCAGAAACACATCAGGTGACCGGCGATTAGAGCTGTTCAGAAACGTGACATCCATCTTGAGTGTGGGCAGCATGATGTGGAAATCCTCCCCATGGAACAAGGTAATGTTGTCCTCATTGACTAGATTATGTGATGGAGAGAGGAAGGAAGAGGCATTGACAAACACATAAGAGGTCAGGAGAAGTTCATAATTCATATTTGATGAGTGAACTTCAAATTATATGTGCAAGCAATGGTAATGGTATAAGCAATGGTGCACTTAGTCTTACCTGTCACAGGGGCAGAGAAAGCTTAAAGCAAAGAAAAACAGCAAAGTGAAAGTAATATCAGTAAGAGTCATTGAATTAATCGATAAAAAATGCAGTGCAGTATCTGAGTCCTTTTCGAGACGGCTGATTTCACACTGACATCAGGAGAAAAGACACAATATGCTTGACTGGTTTTGAACTGACAAGTAACAGCATCACCAGTTTTTCTTCACATACCTGTGGAGAGCAGAAGGCTGAACGCGATCACACCGACTGTCGCCATCCCGGCCGATGCTTTTGAGTCTAGAGAGAAAAAATGAATAACGCATGTGTTCAAAGAAAATCAACATGATATTTATCATCTTCATATTTTTACATACTGCTGTGATTGTTTGTTTTTTTTTTTTACTTAAACCTATTTTTTGGCTTTGCAGTCTTCCCTTTTATACTATGGGATGTTTGAAGGTGCAAGACAGTGCTTGACCCTGTCGCTAATTCACAGTTAAACTGGTGTGTGACATCATCCCTCTATGATGTCACCTCATTGATGACTGGAGCATCAACTGAAGCACAAAACTGAAACTGAAGGCGTGAATAGGTGTTTCTGCTTTACGGTCACTTTTCATTTAAAGGTTCAGCATGTGGGGGATTCAGAGGGATTTATTTGCACAAAATGGTAGAAATGGAATACAATATTAATAAGTATATTTTAATTATCAAATCAGAACATGAAAATATGAATAATTTTATTTTTGTTAGTTTAGAATAAGCCTCATATATTTATAGAAGAAGAGAGTCCTCTGTCACCGCGGTGCACCACTGAGTTTCTACAGTAGCCCAGAGTGGACAAACCAACAGACTCCTCAGTATATGCAATCTGCAACTTCACCACTAGATGGCACAAAATCCTACACACCGAACCTATCAAGTTCAGTATGTCATAGTAATAAAAACAACAAGACTCAGAACATTGTAACTATTCCTGTTCATTTCAATTTGGCTAAAAAATCTAAAATCAAGAGCATCGTTACATTCTAATCAGTTGTTCCTCACAATATAATGGAAACACACACATACATACACACACACACACACACACACACACACAGACACATTCCTAAATGTGATGCAAAGTAAAGTTTACAGTCAAGAATCTAAAGGAAAATGTCAGCAGTAAATCATCAAATCAACATAAAAGACACATTATGCTGAAATGCTTCGTCAAAAAAAACCTCTTGTTCAAAGGTTCAGGAATCATTTTCACAGCAGCAAATTAAAGGGTTGGCTTCAAACGGGAATCATCTAGAGAAGGCAAGGGAAACAAGGCAAAATTTTATCTTCAAAAAACTCTGAAGGTTTTGGAGACAAATCCCGATTAGCTGCAGCATCGAGGGGACATCAGTGATGTGAACGGCCCTCCTCTGTGCTGAGACATCAGAGGCCACACATCAAGGGCCTGGAGCCAAAGAAACTTTCCTGCGGTTTCCATTTTAAAAGCCCAGGAGGGGGGCAGTAGGGAACACCTGCAGTGCTCGCAGTCTGACAGAGCAGCAGCTAAGTGGCATGCAGTCAAGGTTATCTATGTACAAGGGTAAAAGCAAACAGGCTTCATTATTTATACAAAACAGCACCATTAGAATGTGATTACATTTAAGACCAGTGCTTTCATTCTTTCTCTCTTTCTTTCATCTAATCTGTGAACATTCTTTAAGGTGCATTAAGAATTCAATTAAGCTTTCTAATCACACTAAAAATCTAAAAAAAAAAAAAAAAAAAAACTCCCTTGAAGATTTGCAGAGGATCTTGCAGTCCTTGTAAATTCAATTTACCTGCCACTGCTTGGAGATTTTTATTGGACTTTAGACATTAAAAAACAGTCTGTGGTGTAATGTTTGTAGAGAAAGTCGATGACTGTTTTTTCACAACTTCATAAAATACCTGATCTCAGCGTAAAATCAGGGCCATGCCTTCATTTATTTGTCAAAGTGAGTGTTATTTCAAGGCCAAACTGATGATCTTTTATGTCCTTAAGAGGCTGTTTCCTTTTAAATGTATGTGCATGTTTAGTGCAGCCACCTGTCTTAAGATCAGAGTGAAGGACTGTCTATTGATTATGTGCCTGAATTTTAACACAGAATAATTCATGAATCTTAAGATGACGCCAGTCATGAGGATGTAAGTGATGACTTCCTTGAGTTTCCAACAGGAAATGTACATGATGAGAAGGGCAACAGGGCGAACCCTCGCCAAAAAGAACGGTGTTTAATTGCAGTACCGAGGGGGATTATGATTATGCGAACTGCCTGCTGCTACACTCGGGCATCTGAGGCAGCACATCAAGAGATTCTGTGCAAAAGAGATTTTTGCTGCTGTTTTCATTTACATGGCCCGCAAGGGGACTGGGAGGAAACACCTGCAGTGCTCAAAGTCTCACTTTGCAGCAGCTACTAAACATTCAGTGAAGATTTAAGTGTCTCATTGTAACACAGAGGACATTATAAGACATCCCATTCCTGCAGGAAATGACGAGGCATTAAGCCATCTTCATAAGCTTATGTGTGCACTTTCTGTGTGTCTGCCACCTGTCTGTCTTTGCATGCGTGCAACATGAGCCTTTATTTTGCATGGAACAGCGGGCGGACACTTTTTCTCTGTTTGGATAATGAAAATTAGTAACATTTCACAGCGTCATGATCTGACATCCGATGTTGCCGTCTCACAGATGTCCTAATGCAACCCTCTGCATTATGTCTGCCACATCAACAAGCCACATTCAGGGCAGAGGGCCAAACAACCCACTGATTTTATTGTATCTGAAACAAAATATGGCACAAAGCTGCGTCACACAGAACCCTGTCTCCTGGCAAACAAACCTGTAGCGTCCTTTGCCACATTCATCTTTATAACTCAAATTACACTGTAATTTTATTACTGCAGCCTCAGTCCTTTTTTCGGGAATTTTTGGCCTTGAACCCTCATTTGAGGGAAGCAATTGCAATTTAAAAACTGACTGTTGATGCCTGTAGCCATCAGCGTTTAATTAATACGGCTTTCTGAGATGTAGGATTGGCTGGCCCTGAAGAAAAGAGGAAAGTGAACCGTGTCCATCTGTCACAGCAGTAGGCCTCGTGGAGTCACCACAGCCAATCTGGTGTTTCTTTGCAGGATCTGTGAGACAAAAAAAAAAAAACCTAAAACCTTCTCTTTCATTTTTTGTGTAGTTTGGAGCATTCAAGGCCATTTCAGGATCTGCGTCACTGAGCACAACATGCAAGCACATGAAAACACATGCAATAAGCTAAATTGTATGCACATGGGGTCCTGTGGGCTGTAAACCATGAACAAATATGCCATCTGCTATTTATCTGTGAGTCTCTCTCTCCCTTCACTAAGCTTTTCTTAGTCTTCATTTTACCTCGTCGGACTTCTCCACTCTTTCCTTCCTTTGTTCTTCTGTTTTCTCACTTCTTTCATAGTTCTCACATCCTCAAGTGTTACTTTCTACTGCACCACCATCACAACCTTGTTCAAGACTGCCTGTCCTCCTCTGATGCCTTCCTTTTGCTTTCTATACCTCTGTTTGAAAGCTCCTTATCATCTCTTGCTTCATTTCGACCACATGTCGTTTTCTCAGTGTGTTCCCTCTCAACCCGAATCCTCTGCTCCCTTATCTCGGGGAGTCTCTTTCGTTTTCCCTTTTACTTTGCATTTTTCTCTGGATCTCTTTCCCTTTTTATTATGTCCCTTTCATCCTCTCCTCCCCCTTATCTCATATAACCCAAGTCAGGGCATCCCACTCTGAAAGCCTGTGTCTGTGTTCCTTCGAACTCCAAAACTCGCTACGTACTGGAAGGACAGACAAGCCTTTGTCCACGGGCTATAAAGAGGCGGAATTGCATTCAATGACTGCAGATGTGGGGATCCTACAAAGCTACCTCTGTGTCTTTACCCTTCATCATTTCTCTTTCATTTCCACTTTACTTGATTCCTTTTGCACATGTGATAAGAAAGGATGTAGTAAAGTTCAAGGCAGGTTAGAAGTGAGCCTCAACACACACGTACAGACACACATACAGATGCACATACTGTTCCGTCTTCTCAAAGCCCTGGACATTTATAAATCATGAGGCAACAAAAAAGGGAAAAAAAAAAGGATTGCTGCATGAAGAGGCGTGCGTGAAAATGGCTGAATGTTTACTTAAGATGCACCACTTTTAAACAAATATTGGTTGTCCCTTTGCAGGATGCTTTCGAAATGCAAAGAACTTCTCAATCTCGAATGTCCCCCAGATTTCCTATCATTTTTCAAAATGAGATGACGCAGGGAAAAGTGGCTCAAACAAACACAACATCACGTCTAGACAAAATCCAAATATATAATTTTTAAAGTTTATCTCTGATAGGAGGCCCGCAGCAGCTGACAACCCATTTTCCTCCGAAGCTGGCTGCCGTGAACTAAAGGATGAGACAGGTTTCCACCATATTGCTTGCACCTGTCAGATTCATTAAAGTCAGTGGACCTGAAGGAGGAGCAGGGGTGGGTGGGACATGGAGTTACATGCAGTATTGACAAAATATACATAGACAAGGGCAAAGATGATTTGGAATGTGTAATAGCTGTTATATTTCCTTGGTCTTCGTGCAGCTCACAGTCTATAGGCAGCACACTATAGGCAGAGGCATCACAGCCGGAGAGCCTTCCGGCTGGAGCCTCCTGTCACAGAGGCCTAATGGATGCTACTTTCATTTAAGTGTTAACTGTACAGAGCATTTAGCCTTTCGGCCAGATGACAACCTTATATGAAGAGAAGCTTCAGAAAAATGAGATAGGACTAAAAATATGACATACAATTCTGTCATGATAATAACATGAATGGTAGGATTGTGATAACAGTTCATTTTTTTTCCTGTTTTCATTTAAGCTGGACCAATGGCTGCTTTAGACTGATAATACCTGTTTCAATTCAAGCTGTTTACATAGGTATAAGACAGTGAGACACACCTGACATCATCTTGCATCCAACAAAATAAAATTGCATTATATTTTTTTGACCACCTGAATCCCACAAGGATGCTGAGAAATAAATAAAATTAGCATAAAATATCCTCTGAGGGGCGAAGCCGGCTCCATCCCAGGACCGTTCAGCCAGAAAACGAGATCAACATATTTTCACACCTTTGCTCATTAACAGCATTATGTGTCAGTTTGTGATCAACCTCTCCACTCAAAGTGCAGTCAGTCACCTTCGGGGCCAGGATAGCCGATAAGCGCATCAACCCAAAAACTGCAGAATTTAACCCGTCACGCACCAGTCAAATGCGGGACACAGATCCGCACATGCATGGAAGGTAAAGGAGGGGGGAAAAAAAATCACCGTTCGGCAGCTCGCCTACCTTTAATTGGCCGGTCGGAGATGCGGTGCAGTCAGCGGGGATGTCGGGATGCTGTTCAGAGGTGAAAATCTGCTCGGATGTTGCCTGTTTTCTCCCTAGTCGTCTCCCTCCCTCTCAACCTCGCCCCCCTCAAGAGCAGCACTTCACGACTCGGGCTCAACATTTGGAAGATGTTCAGAATATGTCGGGCTCTGCTCGCTCTCGGAACCACTCGACTTGTGTCGGGAAACACCGGACACCCTTCGCTCCCCAAAAGACACCCACGGTCATCTGAGAGTGCGGAGGTGGTTTATTTTAATGAGATATTAAACAGGCAAAGCCACCGAGGATGCTGATTCGGCTAAAAAAAAAAAAAAAAAAAAAAAAACATGCGTCAACAAGTTAAGCCCAGACATTACGTGCCATGATGGAAAAAGGTGTGTTTAAACTGCCTGGATGTCTTAATGCACTGCTTTCCACCATTTTTTTTTTAATTTTCCAAAAAATTAAAGCATTTATTGGTCTACTGACTTGAAAAGCAGAAACTAAATTATTTTGTTAAATTAAATTTCTTTAAAGAATTTCCAATTTCAATCTCTATCAATTAAGAATCAAAACAAATTTTTTTATTTCTTCCTCTTTATTTCTGAAATACAACACAGATGTGGTGGATGATGCTTATCTGTTCAGTAGACCCAACTAAACTCTAACTAAAACCTCTTATAAAACAATGGAAATGTCAAGAAATAAACCCAAGTCTCAGTAATTCTTATTCTAAATGACCTAAGAAACATAAAACTGGCAAAGATGAAGGGAAAGGGTCTTCAATGATGAGTTCAAGCCTGGTCTCAAGTTCTAAAGTCAGTAAAATAAATTTTATATTTGACCAAGTACCTAATGATGCAGTTTAAGCATGTGTTGCAAAATTAAATGCAAACTCTGTCAAATGTAATAGAAAAAAATTTAATGCTTTCATTGGTTAATACAGACAGGTTTCATGATTTCATACAAATACAAAGGTTGTGTTGACATATTAGCCATTTAGCAGTGCTAAAATCAAAGCTACTTACGAGTTTATGAGTCTGTCTTTAAAACACCAAATGACAGCAGGTTTATAGATTCACAGAGGGTCAGAAAAGAAAACCAAATGTGATTTCTCTACACTGGTCTTCCTGGACATAACAACATGTAAACATGAGATGAACACACAGGAGCTATTGACAAACATAATCAGACAGAAGTAGAAGCAGCATCAGCATTTAGGTGCCTGTGTTGTGTCTCATCCCTAGAGGTAATAGGTTTGGAGAAGCCTTAATGGAGTAGGTTGTGTTGGTTAATGGAGACAGACAAACAACAGACACTGGTAGGTTGATGACTACCTCCGTACAAAAGGCACTGTGCACTTAATCAGGACAGGAAGCAAGCTTTGTTTTATCCACTGGCCATTGATGCTGATGGAGTTCATAACAGACCCCATCGGTTCTACCACTCCACCACCCAAACATGATTATACAACTCTCACTTCACCTGCCAAACTGGCTGATTGAGTTGAAGCACTTAGCACACACAAAGAGTATGGCAGCAATTTTACAGCTTTAATTCCTGCTCCCCTTTGTTATCCTAAAAAGAGACAGGTGGAGCACAAAGGAGGATGAGAGGGTGAACGACAAGGACGGTCGAGGGTAATTATTCCAACCCTGAATAGCAGCAAGTTCTCTAGCTTTTACAATCTTAAAAACTACATTTTTTTTTAACATAGACTAGAACGCACAAGACTGTACTGAGTACAGGTTGACTGATTTTTGAAACATTTTGATAAGTTTCTTAAATATTGTTACTTTCATTCCTTTCTTCCAAAATGAAACAATGCACATGTGAGATATGCTTTTCATATCTAACAGCAAATAGTAAAATCACATGAATGCTGCACAGTGTGTTTGTCACTATGCAGGTTAAGTCTTATATACAGACAAACAGCTGACTCACTAGTGTTTCTACCGGTCTCTGATTCGAAAGGGAATTGATGATCGTGGGTTTTTACTCTGTACACTAGTGTTGCTAAGTCCTCTTCCTGCCCCTTCCCCTGCCTCCTGCAGGTGGTGCAGTGCTTGCAGGGGCAGAGAGGGAGTGGGTCTGAAAGTCGACTTTCTGCTGCAGGATTCCTGTGAGAATGAACTCAGCAGTTACGACAGGGAGAGACACAAAGAGGGCCGGGCCACACAGCGACCAGTCCTCCTCGCAGGAAATCACTACAGTCTGAGGCTGAGAGGGAAGAAATAAAGATGGGGTTAATTGTATAATCCTATTATAAGACTTAAAGGTCATAAAATTATGCTTGTTTCTTGTAAGTGAGCCTCTATATCTCAGAAGGGCTTTAAGTTCGACTGGTACCTTGTGAGAAGAGGGCATCCTAGTAAGAAAGGTAGCTCCACTGCAGGTAATGATGTCTTTCATGTGAACCGGTTCTGGCTTCACTGACTTTGTAACGTGGATCTCATATCCCTTTGAGAAAGAGGACAGAAAACACAGTAAAGAACATGAACACAGATTGTGATTTCTCTGTTTGTATTTAATATCTGCAAGAATGACTCAGGAAATCCATACAAGGCTCTTGGGAATTGTGTGGTATACCATTCACCGTTTTAAGCAAGTATCAGCATGATTTGTGGTGTCAAACTACCCCTTTGCAGTTTTAATGAGACAGTGCAGGACAGAGGAGCTTATAACAGAAATGAAAAAAAAAGTGTGCTTTTCTAAATGAAGTGGAAGTAAAACATAACCAATACATAAACAATTAATGAAATAAGTCTTCTAAATGTTAGTATGCAATGGTAAACAGTCAACACTGTTCTCTTATAATATGTGAGCATGTTCAGTAACAAAGAGATTGAGCATAAAGCCATTCTGGTGGGTAAAAAGCAGAGCATTTCAGATCTTTTATGGGCTTAGGATGATTGTGATCACAATTGCAATGATCAAAAACACTTCAGGATCACCCTTCTTCACTGTCAATATTTTCCTCCGCCCCAGTGCCATGCCCACTCTGTCAGCCTCCCACTAAAAGGAAAATGTTGTAGACATATACTGCATGACTGAGTGATCGGTACCTGTAAGAGAGGCTGACTGCTCGCAATCCTAAGAGACTCCTGCAGACAGAAATTGAACTTCTTCTCCTGCTCAGGATCCTTCACAACGAAAGCATTAGGAGACAGGAAGCTCCCAGCCTTACCACTCTGAAACACAGAGAGACAACCAGAGAAGTGACTGTCTATTTCAGCGCGTCTCTGAGAGAGAGCAAAATGGTCTAAGGCCAGTTTTAAATACTTGTCTGGCAACTAACCTTTTCCAGCCAGTGTGTGGTAACAACGGGGACTCCTTTCGCCACAGCACAAAGGAACTTGACAGTCCTGCGCACCTTATCAGTCACCAGACAGTTCATGTCTGTGACATCTTTAGCCATGCTGCCTCCTAAACGAGCCAACGTTCTCTCTCCTGCTTCATCCACCACGCCTGTGAACAGCACCTGTGAATGACCAACGGGTCTGTGTTCAGTGTCAAACTTCAGTTTTTGATGGTCTACAGCCTAAATTAGCTCCTCATAATGGTCAAATTTCACTCTTGTGCATCATATTTCTCACAAAAATGACCACATGTTTACAAAGACACAACCTTGTATGCCTGGCTGGCAGCTCGTAATCGACCACTAGCTATCGGGGAAGCAGAGGAGGAGCGAGGGGTCTTTGCCACAGGCGAGGACTCTGGAAGAGGCTTTCGCTTGCGGGATGCACTGCTGGTTGGAGTCTGGGGCTGCTAAAAAGGAGAGAAACCAGGGAGAGGAGGATGGGTAATGAAGAGAAAAATAAAATAAAAAAACGTGTTCGTAGCACAAAAGACAAGAACAAAGCATGAAAAATGGTGTGGATGGGAAACAAAAGAGTAGGAAGTGACTGCAACCATTAGGGTGCTTAATTCTTTAGTGTATTAATGGTGATGCAGATCAGACTACTCTAGTTGCTGAGAGAGCTGGACCTGGACTGTCACTGATGTTGACTGCAGTACATTATGATGGGTGGAAAGGCTGACTAATAGACAGAAATGCACTGAGGCCCTTTGCCAAGTTAAAAGCATTTCTCCACAAGGACAGAGGTTCCTGGAAACTAAATATATGCTACTCATCCTTCTGTTTAGTCTGATTTATGTTTCAGTACTAATCCGTTTTTCTCTTAATCAAAGCAACAACTTCTGACACCTCTACATTTTTCAAAGTATGTTTAAGTGAACTAATCAAGTCACCTTTAATGTCGCTAGATGTTCATTCTGGTCAACAGATGTTTTACTTTCTTCCTGCTCCTTGTCATTCTTTTTCTGGACTGTTGATGGCAGGCCTCTGCCTCTCTCTTCGACAGTCTCCACCTCCATTTTCTCACTCTCCTCTTTCCCCTTTTCCACAGTGGGAGAATATTTTGCCTTCTTCTTAGCTTGAATGCCAGATGCTCTTCCTCTAACTTTAGGTTGGACAGGAATTTTATCTTTTGCTTCCTCATCTGCTGTTTCTGTTGTTTTGGCTTTCTCTTCCCCATGGAAAATATTAGAGCTACTACTGGCATCCTCTTCTGTATTTGCCTCCAACTGCCCTTTTTGTCCTTCCCTTTTGTTTTTAGCCTCATCTCCATTACTAGTTCTGGGAGCTACTGGTACTTCCAGAGTCTCAGTCTTCACTGCTCTCTTGCCTCTGCCTCTGGGAGTTCTTTTAGGTGGAAGTGACAGTTCATTGGCAGCTTCATCTTGATTTGAGGGGCCCTCCTTATTTGCAACTACAGGTTCAGAGACATTTGTATTGGCTTGCTGTCGCCCCCTTGTGGCACAAGCCTGGTGAGAGTCTGGCCTCTCTGTATCATCTGTATGGGAAACCTCACTAGAAGATTTCTCAGCCTTCACACTCTTCCTGCCTCTGGTTGTGGGCTTGGGAGTTAAATTCTGGTCACTCTGACTATTGACAGGAGGGACTGATACTGCCTCTGTTTTCCTCCCTCTTCCTTGTCTCCTGCCTCCTCTTCCTCTGCTCTGAGAGCTCAAGCTGCAGCTTGAAATCTCAGAGTTGAGGGAGTTCTCAGAGTTGGACCTTGAAAGGACGGGCTGAGGACAAATGTCATGACTGTCCTGATCTGTTGGCTGTGCAGCCACTGTCCTCCTCCTGCTGCTGTTGCCGATGGCTGTCCGGGGCGGCTCACTGGGCCTCTTTGCCCCCCTGCCTCGACCTCTCCCTCTGCTCCCCCGGGTGTCAACACTTGAGGCAGACCTTTCTGAGTTGACAGAGTTGGAGGAGTTGGAGCGAGATCTTGTTCTCCTTGCTGGAACGTCATCATTGGTTGATGTAGTTGAGCTTGGTTCTGGTTCTGCTGTTTGCAAAGCAGCGGTTGTTCTTCTTGTTTCTCTTCGACCTCTTGCAGGCACTTTGGGCTTGTTTTCTTCTCCCGTGTTTTCTTGTTGCTCTTTTACTTGTTTGTCTCTGACCTCTTTCTCTTTTCTTTCTTTCTCCAATCTTTCCCTTTCCTTTGCTTCACTCTCAAGTCTCTCTCTATGTTCCTCCTCCCTCCTCTCCCTCTCAAGTCTCTCTTCTAGTTCCCTCTTTGCTATCTCCAGTCTTTCCTTTTCTTCTTGTTCCTTTCTTTCCTTTTCTATTCTCTCTGTCTCCTCTCTCTGCAGTCTTTCTTCTCTTTCTGCCCTTTCACGCTCTAATTTCTCCTTTTCTTCCTTCTCCTTTTTTTCCCTCTCCATTTGTTGTTTTTCCTTCTCTTCCTGTGCCTTTCTTTCCTTCTCTAATTTCTCCTTTTCTGCTCTTTCCTGCTCAAGTCTTAGCCTTTCTGAAGTTTCAGCTTGCAATCTTTCTTGTCCTTCTCTTTCTTGTCTTTCCCTTTCCAATTTTTCTCGTTTATCCATGCAATGCTGACTTCCCTCCTCTTTTTTTCCCATTTCATCAAGCTCCCGGCCTTCCTTCATTTTTTCTCTCTCCTGTTGCTTGAGCTCTGACACATCTTTCTCTTCTTCCAATCTACTGTCTTCTTGTTCCTTTATTAGGCTGTTATTTACAGCATGCTTGTTTTTTTGTTTTTCGTCCTCTTCCTCATCATCTCTCTGTTGCATCATGGACATTTTCCCTTTAGCTTTCCTTGCTGGCTCTACCTCCTCCTCTTCCTCTCTCTCATCCTCATTAGGCCTTGATTTTCCTTTCCTGACCCTGGTTGCCGACAAAGCTTTTTTCTTCCCTCTTGTCCCTCTCTTGGTAGGTTCAGAACATTCTGCCTGCTCCTCTTCTTCTCTTAATCTCGCCCTTGTCCTTCTTTTACCTGTGACAGTAATGTCACTGGCTCCAGCTTCAGATTGTGTCCCCTTTTCCCTCTGAGGCTGCTCGCCACTTTTTGTTTCCATGGGCTGAGTTTCAACAGTGGAGGCCTCAGAATTTGTAAGCGGTTGTGTCTCCTCTTCTTGGATTTGCAGTGGCTTAGCTTTTCTTTTTCGTGGACCCGGCATTGAGTCCTCTCCATCACTTTCCCCATATTCATCTGTGGCCATGGGCTGAGTTTCAGCAGCAGAGACTTCAGAGATAGTAAGGGACTGCGTTGTGTCTTCCTCAAATTGCAATGGTTTTGCTTTTCTTTTTCGTGGACCTGGAATTGAGTCCTCTCCATCACTTTCCCCATATTCATCTGTGGCCATGGGCTGAGTTTCAGCAGCAGAGACTTCAGAAATAGCGAGGGTCTGTGTTGTATCTTCCTCAAATTGCAATGGTTTTGCTTTTCTTTTTCGTGGACCTGAAATTGAGTCCTTATCATCACTTTCTCCGTGTACGTCGATATCCATCGGTTGAGTTTCAGCAGCAGAGATCTCAGAGTTTGTGAGAGTTTGTGTCTGATCTTTTTCAAAAGAGCGTTTCTTTCCTTTTCTTTTTTGTGGACGCTGAGCTTCCTCATTTTCACTCGTATCCATGGGCTGAGTTTCATAACTGGTGGACATTGGCTGGGTTTCAACAAGCGATAACTCAGGTGTAGTGGGGGGCCGTGACTCTGGTTTTCTATTTTGTGAACCTGCAGTTGAGTCCTCATTATCGCTTTCTTGGCTGTCACTTGCAAGCATTGGCTGAGTTTCAGCTAAAGACAGAGCTTTACTTGGGGGTTGCTTCTGAGTTTGAGCTTCCCCTTCATGTGCTGTCCTCTCCTCTTCCTCAAAGGCAGACATTGGTTGGGTTTCAGCTGTAGCAAGAGTAGACAAGGCAGGAAAGTCTAGAGGCTGAGTCTCAGCATCCTCTGAATCACTGTTCGGCTCTGAGATATATGCTTGTGTTGCTTCTAGGGCCAAATCTAGTTGGCCTTCTTTTTGAGATCTTAAACATCTCGCTGGTTCTTCATCATCTCCGTAAGCCTGTGTAGCCTCAGGATTTGATTCATTTTCCGAGAAGGATCTGTCTGCATTTGATACGGCCGTATATGCTTGGGTATCTTCCATGTTCACACCCACCTCCTCAGAGACAAAAGCATGGTTATTCTCCATAGCTATAGCTTGAGCCTGACCCTGCTGGTGGCTGCTGTCAGACAATCCCAGCGGGAAAGACCCTCCTCTGCTTGACTGCTCGCCTTTTTCGTCAATAGAGGACTCAAGGCAAAAAGCCTGAGTGGGCTCTGTGGTATGGTCATCCTGAAGGTTGCCTTGGCAGTCTTTAGTTTGAAGAATAAATGACTGAGTCTCGGCCACGGCAAAGTCTTCCTCCCCTTGACTGTCTGAGCAGGGAGACAGTACTTTAGGTCTCAGAGTAGCAGCACCTGCATCTTGGAGAGGAAAACATAAAGAAAATTTTGTGCAAGGTTGAGACAAAAACTTTGCTTTGATACTTCAACTGTCAGACAACCGTAAATGTAAAATTTGACTGTGTTAAAAAAGTTTTCTCACATCTAGATGGTCCTGAAGAGGGACTCAGGAAAGACTGAGTCTCCATATCCTCCCCTCCTCTTCCTGGAACCAAATAACATGAAAAAACAAAAGACAGTTTGAACAGGTTTTCTAGTCAATAAAGAAAAAGTGTTAAAAAAAACAAAACTTACAAACAAGGTATACAAGTGGATCTAACAGGGCATGATGGGTATGGATACATATGATTTTTTTTTTGATAGAAGTAACCTCATCGCTACCTCATCATATATGTATATTAATTATTTTCCAACCTTTTTTTAACCAATGACTTAAGATTGGAGGGTTACTCAATAATGTAAATAATGGTTAGTTACAGACAACATTTAGTCCACTGATTCGACTGATTACCTGACAACTGTACAGGTGTAGAGCATTTCTGCAGAAGGGGAACCTGCAAGCCTGGTGTATTTTCTCTGTGTGGGCTAGAAATCTGGACATCTCGCGCTCCTCTAAAGTCTACCTCATTATCTTCCACATCTGTGTCACTGTCCACATGGAGGTCAGCTGGGTTGACCCTATCCCCAGCAGGGGGCAGGCTTGATTTGTCCACATCTGTGTCTGCACCAGAATCTGACTCAGGAGCATCTGATGCTTCACCACCAGCAAATGACAAGGATTTAACAACAAAGGGTATAACTAGAGGTGAGTCATCACGGTCTACTGGGGGTTCACTAATGGCAGAACCAGGAATAACTTCATCGTCTGTGTCGCTGTCTACATTCAGGCTGTGGGGTGCAGGAGGGGCAGGTTCAGGCCCAGTTGGCTTGATATTTAATCCACTGGGCGTTTCCTCTGTTTTAGAGGATGCATTTATTGATTCACTTTCCTTTTCATCTTCATCATCAGCATCTGTGTCACTGTTAAGGTGTAAGTCATTCTGCTGTGTTGAAGAAGCACAGTTAACTGTGTGTGTGCTCTGAAATGACAAGGGGTGTCCTTTTGAAGCAGCGTCTGACACAGCCCCATCATCATCATCATCATCCACATCAGTGTCACTGTCCATAGTGACGGCCTCAGGCTGAACAACTGAAATAAAATGATGAGGTTGCATGTTGTCATCAGAGGAAGGCACAGTTTTGGGAACTTCGTCAGAGACATAATCCTCATCCACATCTGTATCACTGTCCATGTGAAACTGGCCTGTGTTTGGTGGCTGATCAGCTTGTTGGTTTGTATTCAAGGTCAAAGTAACTGCAGATGCCACCACTTCCTCCTCTCCCTCCACATCAGTGTCACTGTCCATGTTAAATGCAGCAGTCGCATTTGTTAGGACTGCTGGTGCAGATACAGGTGATTCATCTTCTTCTGTAGGGTTGACACTGCCTTTCTGTTTCACTGGCACATGTTGGTCACTTTCCTCAGACTTTCTCTCTCCCAGTTCTGCTCTTCCTTGCTCCCTTCCTTCCTCCTTTTTACTGTTGTCAACAATCTCAAGTGCTTCTTTTTCCTTAAACTGCTGTTGCACCAAATCTACGACTATGTCCTCCTTACTGAAGCTGACATGTCTGTGATGCCTATTTTTAGAGGAGACAGAACGTGTGATGGGACTTTCATCCTCACTGTAAAACAATGGAAAACAAGGTGACAAGCATTAGAATTTAGAGGTGAAAGATCATCTGATATAATCATATATTAAGAAAAGCATACTAACAGAGAACAGTTATGTCTGTGCTATGAATTAACATACTTTTCAAAAATTCTAAAATAAGATGTTGCTTACGTACCTTTCAGGGACAATTTTGCTTGTGGGGCTCAAGAATGTTGAACAAGTGGGACTGAATTTACAGGAGTCCGAATCAGACACTGTAAAGGATAAGAAACATAAACTCGTAAAGCATCTGATACAAAAGAAAGGGATTTCTACGCACCTTGAGATAATTTACATACCTAACATCTTGCGCCTCCTATCTGCTCCTCCCACACTTTCTCCATCTGAATCGGAGTCAGATTGTGGGACCAGCGTCCCCTGTGGCTGAGTTGGAGTTTGTTCTAAGGACAAGCAACTGGCTCTGACAGGAGTCTTCGCTTTTTTACCTCCATTGACACATTTCTTGCCACCTGTGCTCGTGTCACCTCCCCTTTCTCCCGAGGCATCTGGCAACCAGGTTTTTACCCCTGAGTTTCTGCTCACAGGGGTCCTCAGGTCCCCTCGGGAAGAGACTGTGTCTGTAACATAGCTGACATACCGACATGGAATGTCTGCCACCATCAAACTGTCACCTTCGCTGAGGGCATAGCGTACATTAGGAGTCAGCTTTAAGCGGCCCTTGCGGGTCCCATTCATGCTCCCTAGGTCCCATACCAAAGTCTCTATGTCTGCTTCACTGTGACAACCTCTTCTCCCGTAGACAGAGAGACAGATGGTAGCATGCTGTTTGGATATTGAGGGTGCTGGCAAGGGCAGGGTGCAGGTGTTGGAGTCACGGCCCAAAATGTTGTCTCCTAAAAAGAGGGGCAACTCTGGGAGACAAAGAGTGTCCATGGTGAAAACAACGCGGTAAAGACAGGATCTGTTCATGCAGGCAGGGAAGACTACACATGAATAACAAACAATAAGCGTAATAACAGCAGTAGAGAATCACTCACCTGTCTCAGGGATGTGCTCATTTTTTAAGATGCATAGTTTAGCCAAGGGCTGTCTCTCATCACTTTTATTCTCTTCTTCCTTTTCATCTTCATCTGACTCCAAGATTGAGTCACTAATCATTTGAGTAGCATCCATTCTCCTGTCAAGGTAAGGGGAGGGGACTACTCTACCTAAAGAAAATCACACAAATTTGTACTTACGTTGCAATGTTTACAACTAATCATGTAACTAAGTCCACAAGTGTTAAACTGGCCTTGAAAACAGACAGACGTTGACTACCGTTAGCAGTGGTAACAATGAAGAGCCTACTGCTAGCAAACTGCAGGCGGCTAACTTATATAGCTAACGTTAGTTCATGATCTCTCATGCTGTTTACCTTTCTGTTGTAGTCTTGTTGTTATCAGATTTGTAGCAACGATTTAACTTAAAAGGCACTTAGCAACGCTGAGATAACTTTTATGTAGGTGCATGAGCATATCTGTCGAAAGCACATCACTTCACAGTGCTGCCACTTCCGGTCAGCATAAACAAAACTGACACCAAACGCAAAGCCGTTAACCGTTAAGCCAAACAACATCCCAGTTTTATTTTAAAACAAATTTAATGTCTTATAAATTACGTCTTGACCATGAGTGGAGAATATAGTTCTCAATTTAAACCTTATTTTCTAGAGTTTTTGACAACTCACAACTAATTAGCTAGCTGTCTGAACATTTATCTTGAAAACTAGAGAGGAAATTTGCCTGATATGTCAAGCGAAACAGTTGACAGTAATTCACCCAACTGCACGGAGAGAATGTTCACACAAACTCATATGTAAATTTACAATATAAGTACATTGAATTTTGCATTCGCATACGCTTTTACTTACACTAGAAAAAGTTTTACTCTGCCTTTCACTCACCTTTGCACAACCTGCCTTGCTTTTGTAGTGGAGATAACACGATGGATAAACAAGAATGTGCATTCACATCCTGTAGAAAAGTGATTACGCCCACAAGAGGCGTTATGCCCTTCTGTAATTGGTCGGTTTACCGTTACATCAAGCTAAATCGTTTCTCCATTGGACATTTAAATCTCAGTCTTATTTTAGACGTCACTTATTGGACCAAAACTTCCTGAAGCGTCATATATTTTTCGCGCTGTGCAGCCTTGTCTTAAAGGGACCGTACACTAGTGGTTTTGAACGATAACAATCCCATCACGCGCAATTTACGCATCTTTGTTTACAATATGGGCAATGTAGTAATTAATGGATTACGAGCAATATCGGGCTTTATGAAAAAAAAGTCTCATCGCTAGGTGCTATCACAGGGAGACTATGCTTCATTTTAGCCCCATTGTGCAGATTCACACTTAAACTCATGACTAGTCTGATGTGGCCAAAATGTGGTCAAAACCTTTAAAAGTCACTTGACCCAATCCTAATTTTTGGGTCACAATATGCAGTAAAATCCAGTGTTTATCATGTAGTTGATATGATCTAACAGTTAGGATTTCTGGTTTTCACATGTAGGCATACAGGCTCAGCCTCCCACAAACCTACACTAAAAGCTTATATGCTTTTCATCCGGAGATCCAAAAACATCTTTCAGGTGTTCAGTAACATCTAAAAACTAATTTATGTTTCAGTTTCTATATTCATATCCTTGGCCTAAGACAGGACAACTACCCTAGTCCACAGAACTCAAGGGGCCCTGGATGTTTGTCTTTTTTTCTATTTTGTATTACATTTTGTAAGTGAACGTATGAAAAGCACAATATAATATGTAAGGGCCTTGGGGTTGGTGCTGATTAATCACATAAAGGCCCTTGTGTCAAAAGTTAGTACAAGACCATCATTCTTTCAGTTTTTATGCCTTTATTTTGCTCAAGTTACCACACAGCAACCTTGGGGCCTGTGTGGGAGGAACAATGGTCCAGCTGCAAAGGTTCAGTACACTTACATTCTTAGATTTTGACTCAGATGTTAGTAATGGGGCTTGGTGCAGAGAGAAAAAAACTTTGTCTAACTTATCATGTTGCATTTGGTTGTGTGCCCTAAACCATCATACTGCTTGCAGTATGAGACATTAAACCTGCTTATTCAGGCACAACAAAATAGAATGACAGAGCTATTTTTCATAGCTGCAGGAAGCAGCACATGAATGCATTTGTAACCTCTGCCACAAAAAACTGCTGACTTTAGAGTTAGCATTAATTCCTCTCTGGAAATCCCCCGTATCCAATCCTTTTCATTTAAACATTTTGGAAATGTGACTGATTTAAAATGTGATGAGTTGCAGTTTTGTGTTATCAACAAATCATTTACTTGGAAGGATAAATGAGAGTCAAACAAGTTTTCATTTAACAGCTTTATTGGCAGGGAATCACAAGGTTTATCTACTGTATGCTAAAGTTTTATTCTAGCAATGACACTATGTTTGTTCCTTTGTTACTTTTGTGGTTGTTCCTTTTGATTATTTTTCCATTTTGGCATTGAAGTCTTGACCTTCATATCTTTGTCTTCAAGCGTCATCTTCAGCTTCCTCCTCAAATTCCCCCTCTTCTTCAGCAGTGGCATCCTGGTACTGCTGGTACTCGGACACCAGATCATTCATGTTGCTCTCTGCTTCAGTGAACTCCATCTCATCCATACCTTCACCTGTGTACCAATGCAAGAAGGCCTTACGACGGAACATGGCAGTGAACTGCTCAGAGATGCGCTTGAACAGCTCTTGGATGGCTGTGCTGTTGCCAATGAAAGTGACGGCCATCTTAAGGCCACGGGGTGGAATGTCACAGACGGCGGTCTTGACGTTGTTGGGGATCCATTCGACGAAGTAGCTGCTGTTTTTGTTCTGGACGTTGAGCATCTGCTCATCAACTTCTTTCATGGACATGCGTCCACGGAACACAGCAGCCACAGTCAGGTAGCGTCCGTGACGTGGGTCACATGCGGCCATCATATTCTTGGCGTCAAACACCTGCTGGGTGAGCTCTGGGACTGTGAGGGCACGGTACTGCTGGCTGCCTCTGCTGGTCAGGGGAGCGAAGCCGGGCATGAAGAAGTGCAAACGGGGGAAAGGCACCATGTTGACAGCCAGTTTGCGGAGATCAGCATTGAGCTGACCAGGGAAGCGGAGGCAGGTGGTGACTCCACTCATGGTGGCAGACACCAGGTGGTTAAGGTCTCCATAGGTGGGTGTGGTCAGTTTCAGAGTGCGGAAGCAGATGTCGTACAGGGCCTCGTTGTCAATGCAGTAGGTTTCATCTGTGTTCTCTACGAGCTGGTGGACTGACAGGGTGGCATTGTAAGGCTCAACCACTGTGTCTGAAACCTGAAGACAGAAAAACACAGAATCTTTTTTCAGTCTCATGATGTTAAAGAGAAATCCTCAGGCAAGACAAACTAAAATTAAAACACAGAGTTCTCATGTTCTATCACAAGAGGAATTACCTTTGGGGAAGGCACCACACTGAAGGTGTTCATGATACGGTCGGGGTATTCCTCACGGATCTTGCTGATGAGCAGGGTTCCCATTCCAGATCCAGTTCCGCCGCCAAGAGAGTGGGTGAGCTGGAAGCCCTGCAGGCAGTCACAGCTCTCTGACTCTTTGCGGACCACATCCAAGACTGAGTCCACCAACTCAGCTCCCTCTGTGTAGTGACCCTTGGCCCAATTGTTTCCAGCACCGCTCTGACCTGGAAAGGAAAGAACAACATACAAGAGAGGCTATCATTTGTTTTGTTTGTGAAAGGTTTTACTCACTTAAGCTGTGTTTATTCACTTTATTCCACCCACCAAACACGAAATTGTCAGGTCTGAAGATCTGCCCAAAAGGTCCAGACCTCACAGAGTCCATGGTGCCAGGCTCCAAGTCCACCAAAATGGCCCGAGGTACATATTTACCTCCTCCGCAAGAAAGAGAACGAGGGGAGAGAAGTGGAAAGAAAACATACCAACTCAACAATTTGGGAAACCACAATCTTGGATGTTACACAGGACATTTAATGTGAGAAAGCCCATGCATGACCGACCTAAAAAACACATGTTCAGATTTGCCATTTAAAAAGTTACAAATCGCTTGTGAAAAAAGCAGCAGACCTGTGGCCTCATTGTAGTAGACACTGATCCTGTCCAGCTGCAGGTCACTGTCTCCGTGGTAAGTCCCTGTGGGATCGATGCCGTGCTCATCACTGATCACTTCCCAGAACTGCAGAAACAAAATGGAAGACATCACAATTACTTGCAAAGAAAGTGCGCATCTATCCATTAGCAATGTGGTTTATGGGACTTGGGACTTTAAATGAGGAAAACAGCAGTGGGTTTGCATTTTTGGATTCTGATGAAAATGACAGAATTTTTTCCCTTTTAACCGAGCCATATCTTAATCCACTTAATACAATGCAGCTGTTAATATTTCCAGAGTCATTGAGTGATGACTTAGCAGAATGCAGTACTCTTAGATGTAAAATGCAAAGGAGTGAGCACAATGGAGGCTTAGATCACTACACAAGCAAAACTGAAAATAGACTCCATTTGCAGGCTGTCACACTACGCTGAAGAAGCTGATTGTTTTCAGATCTGTATCCATGTCTTTTTCTCTCCATAAAGACCACACTCAATATGTATGAATTAAATCACGAGCCGCTGTGACTGTTGCATTCCCCAGTCTCCATTTGCATGCATTTATACTCTATATTTTTGATATCTTCAAAGTGAGGCTTATTTTGTCATACAGTCTGTGATTTTCTGCTAACAGCAGCAATAGGAGGATTTAGACTAATCTGGATAAGCGGGCTGTATTGCAGCTCAGTACTTAAAAGATTGGGAGTCAGCTGTGGTTTAAGGATCATGATATTTAAAGAAGACCATGTAAAACAAAAATGACCAAGTGACCTTAATATAAGGGAGATCCGGGCAGGATAAAGAGTAGAACAAAGACTCAAAAAATATAAGGATGCTTGAAAGTGACACGATAGATGGCTATCAGTAAGGACTGAAAACATTCATAGTGAAAGAATGAGGACAATAAGCAGAAAGGCAATGCCACACCCTGACCCAATTCACCACAATGTAGCCCCTCAGCAATTCTGTCAATCATATCCACTGGATATCTGAGTCAATGAGTCCCGGGGGAATGGAAACAAATGGAGATAACCACTACCAGGCCACCAGTGGTACCATGCTGGCCAAACAAAAAAAACAAATGATAAGAGGGAGGTGGATATGAATTTACTCAATAATATCCACAGGCTTACATCATAAACCGCAGGTGGCATTGAAAAAAGTAAAATGTGAAAAGAATAATAAATGAAAGTATATAATGCTTCTGTGTTGTGTGAAGTCTCATAAGTATTTTTTCCAAGACATTGGCAGCGATAGCACATTAAGTCAATTGAGAACCCAGTGACTTCACCCACTGTGCATCAGCTGTTTCCTCCATTCCTCCCCCACCCTACCCCTTATTTGGTTGAGAGAGGAAAGACATTGATTAGACAGACAGTCCCTGCTCCACTGGACATTTAAACCCCTGTCAGCAGAGCATCACTACTACAATGATGTTGTCTCCAATATGTGAGTCATTGTTAGTGTGGTCTCCAAACCATGTTGAATACCAGGGCAATATGTTCTCTCTGTGTGTTTGATGGGTTCTACTAAATACATGTTGTCATTAACAGATTATCAGTTGTAAAACAAAAGGAGATAAGACAGGGATAATAATGGGCCAAGAAGACGTATTGTAGCAGACTGCAATTGTTACTGTAAGATAGATGGGTGATATATTGTAGAGTTCTTGTGAAGCAAACTACAGGCTTATTCTAAGTAGACTATAGTGTCTAATGCATTAAAATTGTAAAAAAAAATAAAATTTAAATTTAAAAAAAGACAAAATGAGTATATGGGTTTATTTCATTGCAAATGCAGTAATAATGTGTGTTAGAAAATGCTAATCATCAGTCTTTTTTTGTAAGGAGCAGTTCTTTCTTTACCAATTATCCATGCCACACCCTTTCCACAACCCTGCTTTCTCACCAGCTGAAACAGCATCTGCATCTACAGCCAGCAGAAATCAGATCTAATCAATAACGGCTATTGATCAATATGTCTTTTCGGAGAAAAAAAAATAACTAGGCCTCCCATCCCAGCTCCCAGTCATTGTCTGAAAAACCAGCCATATCTGCCTGTCCAAGACAAAGAAACCAGAGGAGTGCGGAATACGCTGACTGAGGGGCTCTGACAAGTGAAGAATAGACTGATTTTTTTTCTTCTTTCTTTTCCCAGACAATGACTTGAGGTCAGCTGAATCCTCACTGTCGAGACGCAGACACGCCCGATGTTGTGTGAACAAAACCCGTCGAGTCCCGATATACCGTTATATCAATGAGCGCTGCTCCACACCCACCCACCAGTTACCGCAGTGCACAAGATTCAGACAGAAAGACACAAAAGTGCAGCTCAACAATCTGCTAGTACATTTTATGAGTGTTTTTTTCTGATTTAGCATGTGGTTAAATACCAAACAGATGTAAAATGCTGAAAATTAGTGTTTTTTTTAATTTATGCAAAATGAGACTAAAAGAATCCTTTGTCTTCCTACACAAACAATCAGCTACATTCAGGTTTAAGATAATTCAACTTGTGAATCAGTTCTGCATAATGAGCCTTGGGCGGATTCATCAGTGAGGATGAAACGTCATTTTGTGAATTAATCAATAAAAATCTCAAAAGATCACATTTTCTTACCTTGGCACCAATCTGGTTGCCGCACTGGCCGGCCTGGATGTGCACGATTTCTCTCATTGTAGATGCGAAAGTTTTACGACGACGGGCAGAAAGGCTTCTTTACAGTAACGAGGAGCCGACCGCAGACTAGTGTTAAAGTGCCGGACAATGCATTTATAATGTTGGAGCGATTCCAGAACGAGGCTGGGGCCGATAGGGGGGCGTGGCTAGACCCAGACCCAGCTGCTGCGCGCGGTGATTGGCTGAGACGGCCGACCCAGACCAGGAGGAGGAGCACTGCTGCAGATCAGGGAGGGGAAATTAGATACAGAGATTGACCAGAATTTTTCCAGCTGGTGCCCAGAAATAAGATGCATTACTGTCTTTTGTTTCAAATATTAGAAGCGAATAACTAATCAGCAGTTTTTAATCATTCTCCTTACTGTAACACTCCCTATAGAGTAGATAGATAGGAATTTCAGTCTGTTAAAGCCCTTCTCCTCAGGGTGATTTGGCAATATTTGGAAATATCTATGGTTACATATTAAAATAATACCTGGGGTTACGTGTTTAAAAACAGAATCACCGCAAGGTTTATTGTGTATTCTGGAGCTTTTTTAGCGCATGGCATCCAGCTGTTTATTCTTTTTAAGTCTGTTTACTTCTGTAGTCCAGGCCTCCAGCTCTAGGCCTAATATAAAAGCTGGCAATGAAAGTCTTTGCACTGCAGCTGCTTCGTCATAAGGTCTGTAGCACTATATTTGGAATAAATGTTGCATTCAATTATTTGAAACAGTGAACGCCTTGTACAGCAAGAAAAAAACTGAGAGAAACATGACACTAACTTCAATTAAAATTAAATGATCTGCAGATGAAGTTTGTCTAGTTGTCATGGAAATGCAGACATTCAAATTTCATTTTATTTTTTTCCTCTGACACCTCAAGGACTTATCATTCATGTTAGTTTAAAACCTAAAGTTGACTGCCTTGTAAACCACATTTAGATAACATTCTCACCGCAAGGCCCATTAGCAACAGAAAAGCTAGTTCTGAAGCTTTTCCATTTTGCGGTTTTGTGATTTTTTTCCTGTTTGTGTGTGATATTACCAGAAAAAAAGAGAGCCGCCACAGCCCTGTAACAAGGTTGTTGAACATAAGTATTAAGATGCAATAAGCTACTATTTTACTATTCCATGTCTCTCAGAAACCATACCATACTTTAAAAATTAGTATCACTGATGCCAATTAGCTAAATCTGCTGATCAAAAATTTTAGATCTCTGTGGAACATATCAAATGTTGAAAACCTGCTGATACCAGTCAGATAACTGCTTGCAAAGTCTCCTACAGTGATGAAAGAGGCCTCTTTGCTGTAGGAGGACACATACCTGAGGCAAAAAAGAGCCAGATTGCTGACATCTGGTCAGAGAGGACAGAGAGCGAGCCTGTTCACAGCTCTTGTCAAACAGGCAGGAAATAAGAGCAAATCCAAAGCCATCTACATTCATAAAATAATCAGATTACAGTATTAAGAGGGATAACAGACTATGAACTAAACTCTGGCATTGGATCATTTTATTTAGGCTGAAATGGTCTCGTAAGGTTTGAAAATTCACAATATTATACTTTGTTAAAATGTCTTTAACTAAATGGCATCAAGTGTCTGCAGACAGACACTTGATTTAAATCGCCGATTTGTTTCAAAAGCCTCAACATAATTCTAATTAAGCAATAGTATTATTTGTATATATTCCCTGTCAGCATCAGCTGTCTTAATTTGTGTTAAGTCTGACATTTAATCTAAAATAAAGCAGCTGAAATAATTTTACATTTAAGGCAGGGCGGTGACTCTGCTCAGACTGCTAGCGACCAATACCTTGGCAATACCAAGAGATAGATAGCCTAGATAGCTTAGTCCAGAGACAGAGATATGACTGCATTAGAAGAGATGCGATGCAGTTATCTACAACGACCACTAGATGACGACAAACAAACGTGATTATTATGATGAGGATGGGCGTGGTCACTGCGCACTTCCCCCTCCAAACAGACATTTTTCTAGGTGACATTTTCCCAGCTAGTTGACGGGAAACGGCTAGCCTTCTTACCCGAAATTTACCGTAAGACGGACTGTTTTTTCGCATTGATCAGATATCGGTAAGTTTAACAACAGCGTCAGTTCAATTTGTTGTATCGCTTAGCTTTACAGTTGTAAGTAACGGTAAAAACACATGGACTGTTTTCCATAGGCGTAGCTACTAATCGACCCGGGTCTCGGATTCCGCAGCCTTTTATCAGCTAGCGTTATCAAACGATAAGACGGTACCCAACTGTCTAAGCGGACCGTTATATAGTTTTACATTAAATATAACGTTATCATTTCGATGACGGTATTTTTTAGGGCGACGAGGTATTTTGCCTCTGTTTCTGACGATTGGCAGCTCAGCGCTCCTTGAGTTCGTGCAGAGGGAACAACTTGTAGTGTGTTGGGTTTGTGAGGAGAGGGAGGAGCATTGAAGATACTGAGGCTGAACGTGTTCCAGGGTGTAGGTTGAATGACTGGCATGGACACATGTTAGTTGTAGCTTTTAAGTTAATTCGTTACGAAGCTCTTGACTGTCTCCACACCCAAAACAACAACTCGGATGTGTGAATGTTTATAATAGCCTTATTTTCTGGTTGACTCAAACCCCAGAGTTGTGTTTATGGGGTTAAATACTGGGTCGAATAATTGGACTCTTATGTTGTTTGTGAATACACAGGGCGGCGCTCTCTACAATACAGATATGGATGTATACTTTGGTGTCCAACTTTTTAGTTTTTACATCCCATACTTTTGATATGCAGAATTTACCATAGTTTTTCACTACCTAGACATATTCACTCATACCCAAAAGAGCACAATGCTCTGTTTTTCTTATGCTTATGTATATACTTTCTAAGGATATTGCATTCATCTTTTACCTCAAACCAGGAGTCAAGATGTTTTACACATGTGGACCCAATGAAGCCATGGTTGTGTCTGGTAAGATATTTGCTTGACTTTTCTTGCCTGCATTTAAGGGATTAATGAGTTACAGGATTTTAGAAAAAGAGATTATCCTGTGTTGGCCATGAAACACTCTGACCTTCATGCCTTTTTTTTTTTGTTTTACAAAATTACATACACAATAACAGAAATAAATACAAATACATTTACCCGTTATAAAATGAAATAAGTTGTGTTTAGAGTGGACCAGTAAACCTCTGTCATGTGAGTTTCTTAACCATCACAGGTCTTGTGCTAAGATTATATTATGCAACATTCACTTCAATTTGAAGTAAAGTAGGAATTTTCCAGCCTGCTGCTGTATGTAGGTGTTAGCTGTCACAATTAATGCTGTAATACTGGATTACGTGTTAAACTGTATCCTTGACCTTTTAAAAACTAACTGTCTTTCCAAGGGATAGTCTAATGTTTATGTTATGCATTACCTCTTCTGCTTCTTTTTACCCTCAGGCTTTGGCCGCTCTCCTCCTCTAATGATTGCTGGAGGAAGAGTGTTTGTCTTTCCTTGTATTCAGCAGATCCAGAGGTAATCCCATTTTCAGACTCCATTTCCCTCTTCCGTTTTTAGCACAACATATTTGCCTGGTTTTATGCATTAGGAAAACAAGGGGAAATGAATGTTGATAGAGGAGGCATGTGTTACTGATATCTTTTCTGAATGCTGTCTCCATTACCAGCTGCTTGCTATTAAAACATGGAGGAGTTGGCTTTGTGACTGATAACTGATAAAATTTCCTTTATCTCGGTTTTGTTTTGCCTTTTAATGTCTCTCTTTGTTAATACTTCATGCATTCCACCCTTTATTTTATTTCATCCACTTTTTTTTGTCAGAATCACCCTCAACACTCTGACTCTAAACGTGAAGAGTGACAAAGTCTACACTCGACATGGTGTCCCTATCTCTGTCACCGGCATTGCACAGGTATGCTTTGTGAATGGGATGACTGAAATACCAACCATAAAATCCATTTATTGAGTGAAGTTTAAAAGCCCTGAATGTTACTTCCAAAAAAGTTGCTATAATAGATGAAGATATTTTACTTTAATACCAACAGGCAGGGAAGGAAATCAGCTGCTATCTAAAAGTAACACCTGTCTGCAGAACCATGCTGTTGGCACATACAGGCCTGGAGCCTTCTGTATCTCTGGCATGTTAATTAAGGATTTACTGTATTAGGGGATTAGAGCAAGTGACTTAAAGCAAGTGTGGTATTATTTTAAAAATCCAAGTTATAGAAACACAAGCAAATTAATCTCTTTTTTTGCAAGAGCAAATGACTCCTCATATACACAGTATAAGAGGAAAGTACAGAAATTCAGTTCAGTTTGAAGGTTATTTATTGTTAGTAAATAAAGGAAAGGAAGATAACACTTGAAAACGTCCCAGGGTGGTTGGAAAAGTTAATGAGACGCCCCCACAAGGAAAGAATATCATGAGTCATTGGTTATTTTTTTAGATTCTAGATAAAAAATAGAAGAGGTATGTCTGTCTTTTGATGTTTGTGCTTCTGTCTTTCCTTACTAAGTTATAAACCTAAGAACAGATAAAGCCAGATTTTCACTTTTGAGAACTGATTGTTTTTTGTTTTCCAATCCAATCTGATTCTTGCTTTCTCACAATTCCATTTTTGTTTTCTCTCTTTTGCAGGTGAAGATTCAGGGCCAGAACAAGGAGATGTTGGCCACCGCCTGCCAAATGTTTATGGGCAAGTCTGAGGGTGAGATTGCCCAGATTGCATTGGAGACACTGGAGGGACATCAGAGAGCCATCATTGCCCATCTGACTGTGGAGGTCGGTGCACTGACATTGTCAAATGGATTTGCTAGACATTTCCTGCTCTTAATAGATTGTTCAGAGGCTTCTTGTTTATGATTGATCTCTCCCTAAACCACTAAGTGAACAGCAGTGTAAAGCATAAAGTAACTATGATGAATCCATCTCTCTTCGTGTACAGGAGATCTACCAGGACCGTAAGAAGTTCTCTGAGCAGGTCTTCAAGGTGGCCTCCTCTGATCTGGTCAACATGGGGATTGGTGTTGTCAGCTACACACTCAAAGATGTTCATGACGATCAGGTACTTCATGTCTGTTCAGGTTCATGGCAAAAATCTGACAATCAAAACACCACAGAGCTGAAATGACCTGAGTTAGAAGAATCCAAAGTGTTGACCGTGGGCTTGTATCTTTTTTATATGAAAGCTTTGGGTCTCTTATGATTTACAATAATGCACTTAAGCGATTAATATTGACTCACTGTCTCAGACTCAACCCCCCACCCAACCGCTCTGTCAGTAATTAGGTCTAAGTGCTTCAGTGGTGACCACTTCATCTCCTGTTTTTGTGTGCTTAATGCACTACCTTCCTTAGTGCTCCAGCTGTGCGCTCTCATACCTGACTGTCATTACGCCCCCCAATGTCTCTTTCACAGGACTACCTTCACTCTCTGGGTAAAGCCAGAACAGCCCAGGTGCAGAAGGATGCCAGGATCGGAGAGGCTCAAAACAAACGGGATGCTGTCATGAGGGTAAAATAAACTTTTCATCATTTCATCATCATCATCATCATCATCATCATCATCATCATTATCATTTCATCATCATCATTCTTCATCATTTAGTTCTATAACCTTAAAAGAACAAAGAAATACCAACATTTGTCTGTTCCTGTCCTGCCATATTCAATAAACAGGAGGCCAACGCAATGCAGCAGAAGGTGTCAGCTCAGTACAAGAACGAGATTGAGATGGCTAAAGCCCAGAGGGACTATGAGCTGAAAAAAGCAGCCTATGATGTTGAGGTCAACACAAAGAAGGCTGAGTCAGAAATGGCATATCAGCTTCAGGTACAGTTATCTTTTATGCTCTGATCTTCTCGGCTGTGCTGCGAGTGTTTGAAGGACCATTCCAGATTTTAGATAACGTCTGATTTATTTTTTAGTAAACAAAGACTGATCGGTGTTTGACTCTTTCTTTTCCTCTACATCCCTCTTCAGGTGGCTAAGACCAAGCAGCGCATTGAGGAGGAGAAGATGCAGGTTCAGGTGGTGGAGCGGACACAGCAGATTATGCTGCAGGAGCAGGAGATCATCCGCAAGGAGAAGGAGCTGGAGGCCAAAATTAAGAAACCAGCAGAGGCAGAGAAATACAGACTGGAGAGGCTGGCTGAAGCACAGCGGTGAGTGTTAGACCATGATAGTTTTGTATTGTTTGATGAGGGTTGAACATACAATACCTGATGCAAGACAGACAAAATGGAATATAAAATCATTTCAGACAGTTAAACAATTTGCAATGTGTCTCCTTCCTGGCAGCCTGCAGCTTATCATGGAGGCCGAGGCCGAGGCCGAGTCCGTCAGAGTGAGTGCTGTCGCGTGTTCCTCTTTTTTTAAATGGAACTTTGCCATCCCTGCCCGTTAATGAGACTTTTTTATTTTCAAAATTTTCTTTATTGATATTTCTTTAACTTGCCATGAAGTTCTGTACTCTCCTATTGTAATTTTAACTCTGTACATTTGTGTTCTTGTAGATGAAGGGTGAGGCAGAGGCTTTTGCCACGGAGGCTAAGGGCCGCGCCGAGGCAGAGCAGATGACCAAGAAGGCTGAGGCCTTCAAGCAGTACAAAGATGGAGCCATGGTGGACATGCTGCTGGAGAAGCTGCCACTGGTCAGTCTGTCATGGATGAATAGAGAGGACACGTTAATGTTATTAATAATTGTTTTGCAGATTTGTGATTCAGAATATTTCTCACTCCCTTACTCATTTTATATTTTATCACATAATCTTTTAAGGATTTCATGTCACATTCCTCTTTGTTGAAATCAAGTTGCTCTGCTTATAATATGCAAGATACAATTATAAAACTTTTTTCACTTTGAGAAAAGTTTAATTTTTCTGCATAAATCTGCGTTTTTAGCAAGTTCTTCTCATTTTTTAAATTTCCAGTAAGTCAAAATTAGTTGTTTTTTTTGCTTTGCTGCCCCCTTACATAAACTAAGTCCTCTCTTCCGGATGGATTTCAACTTCAGTGTTGAATTTTACTTAAGTTTCTTTCTAATTTCCCCTTAATTGTAATAATTTCTCTGCTCTGTCTTGTCTTGTAGATGGCAGAGGAGATCAGCAAGCCACTGTCAGAGGCCAACAAGGTCACCATGGTGTCCAGTGGTGGTTCAGAGGTGGGAGCATCCAAACTTGCTGGAGAGGTGCTAGATATCATGACCAAGCTGCCCTCTGCCGTGGAGAAACTCACTGGAATCAACATCGCCCTGGTAAGCTGGAGTATGGGTGTCAAAAACAGAGAAAGGAGGAAGACACTGAACGATTGGTGTGGATGATGACTAATCTCATGTTTCTCTGGTTGGCTTCACAGGCTGGAGCACAGTCCACACTTGTGCATTAAGAAGAGAGAGAAAGGTGTCACAAATATCCACAGGAGGAACGCCACATGTCCTCCTTGTGTCCATAACCACTGTATCAACTCTCCAACACTGTAGTCTGATGGTCCATGTGCATGCATGTGTTTCACTTGTGTGTCTCTTTTGTTGGTTCCTCCTTCATCTAAACTGGATGGGATTTTGTCCTCCTTCGTGTGTCGTCTTCTTGTCTCCCCAGTCCGGGCTGTTGCTTTCTGTGGAGGGTTACAGCAGAAGAAGATGTATGGGATGCAACTATAGTCAAAGGGAGATCAGAGCCTCAGCCTACATAAGCCAGTGATAGTCCACATTGTAATTCCTGTCTTTGTTCTCTTGCACTTCGCCTGCAATATGCAATTTTTTCATTTTTTCATTTTTTTGGCTGAATCCACTGATATTCCCTGCATTGGGAAAGACATTTTTTTGAACTTTATAATGTAGGAATGTTTATGGCTGAAAGTTTTTGTGCCTTTCTTTTATAGAGTCGCTTAATCATAGCATCACTGCATAGCTTTTGGTGTAGGCACATTGCTGCCGTTATTGTAGTTCAACACTATTTGCTCAACACAAACTAGCTTCATGCTTCATTTGCTCTTTGTGCACGGGTCCAAATATAAAGAGATGAGTTTGGTTATTGCTTTTTCCACACAGTAATCATTTTACCGAACTAGTAAAATATCAGTTTTAGTGTAGATGGAAGGATTTTCTTTGTGTCCCAGAGTGAAAGGAAAGGAAGTGATAAGTGAGAGCGTGCTGAAGGGGTTTCCTGTTCAAACCAATAAAAGTATGTTGTGGTGGAAAAAATGTTGACGTTGCTGCAGCATCGTCTGCAGTCTTAACATTTGCATGGCAAGTAGAGAAGGACTCTAACTAACCAGTTGACTTACTAGCCTGCTGCTTTGAAATAATAGCTGCCTAAAGTATAAACTGACAAAGTCCGGCTTTTGTGGTCTTTTTAGTTGGTGTACGTTTTTCCTGAGCTATGTGTTCTTGAGTATTATAGAGTTTGACCAATTTTATCTCTCATTGACAGACAGATTTGACAGTTCAGTACCTCTTATCTGGAGCTAATTAACTCTTTTTCAGGTTCTTCTCTAAGCTTCCAAGCCTTATGAATTTTGTTATTGCCAAGTGCCTGGTCAAAGCTCAACCCGGAAGTCGAGTCGACTCTTCCTGGTTAAGCCTTTTACACTTCTCCGTCAGGTAATTGTTTGTCATATGCAAATTATCAGAAGCCATCTGCTGTCACTGAGACAGCTGTAGATGAAAGCCAAATCTACTTCTTTTTTACGCTCTCCTGTCTAATCTTTACTAACTTCAAAAATGTGCAGATGCATGTATATCCTTTTAAGTTGACAGTAAGCAGTTTCTACATAGTGGGGATGTTCTATACTTGTGTCAGATATTCAAGATTTACTTGTTGTGAAATATTCCGTAGACAATAAAATATAAAATAGTTAATGAAACCTGTTGCTGTGTTTTTTTTTCTATCATTTTACCAAAGTGGCCAAAGGTTGTGAGCAAAATATACATTCCAAAAATTAAAAATAAATCATATCTTTGTTTTATGTTTTGCTGAGTTGTGTACCTGCTTAATTACCAATGTTTCCAACAGTATTCGAACTGGGTGAAATCTTATTATTTTATGGAAGGTAACTGTTTCATTTTGTGAGGAAGAAAGTCACACACCTGACTAAATGTGGAGCTTCAATACTTAATCTTGCCTGTGAACATTTCTGCCTTAATCAGTCAGATAAAGCTCCACCTTAAATGATGATTGCACTACTATTGCTTAACAATAAAATAAATTCCAAAACAACTTGATGGCTTGTTTTCATTGTTTTGA
>JAQNCA010000030.1:8855697-8873463 GCA_029783725.1 Acanthurus tractus
CGATCTAAAATATACATTCCAAAAATTAAAAATAAATCATATCTTTGTTTTATGTTTTGCTGACCAATGTTTCCAACAGTGTTCGAACTGGGTGAGTATTATTTTATGGAAGGTAACTGTTTCATTTTGTGAGGAAGAAAGTCACACACCTGACTAAATGTGGAGCTTCAGTACTTTATCTTGCCTGTGAACATTTCTGCCTTAATCAGTCAGATAAAGCTCCACCTTAAATGATGATTGCACTATTATTGCTTAACAATAAAATAAATTCCAAAACAACTTGATGGCTTGTTTTCATTGTTTTGATGATGAGACCTCTAGTGGCAGAAGTTGCACATGACAAAATTAACAAGTCTCAGCTACTGAGTGGACTGAGGAATATCCGATAACTATTTTAGTATTTAGTAATTTTAATAACCCATAAATAGTTAGAGACAAATCAAGAAAAAAGCTAAATTTAAAAATTTTTTCTTCTTGATGAATATTTGCTTTTTGTCATCTTGTGTTATAAATCAAAGTATGAATACATTTAAAAGATAATAGTAAGATTGATGGAAAATGAAAGTAATTTTAAGCCGCAATCCTCACTCACATCTTGATTTATTTGAAAAGGTTAACTTTATTAAAACATCTACAAAAATAGACAACAATGAATTACAATGGCATCAAGGTAGCAAGCGTTCTACAGAGATACAGAAGACCCCAAATGTAACAAAGAGTTTTCCATATATTAGTAAAAGAAAATTACAATTCTGTCCTTAAAATATGTACATACTATTATGCTTAACTTCAAAGACACAAAAAGGACAAAACCGGACACCAAGGAGTGTCTAAATACAGACTGTATATAAAAATATGGGTTTAGCTGAATTACAGTGTATCAAAAATTACTCAAATGGCACAGTAAACATGTATTACTAAATTTTGTGTATCCCAGGACTGACTTACAGTGCTATACAATCAGAAGGGTAGATGCATTCATTCTACCATGGTCAGCTTAATGTACTAATGTGGGATAATGCAGAGGTCGATGTTGACATTCACACTAAAATCAGGACTCCCAGCATTCCCTGTTTGAGCAATTCATAACTGTGAATCTAAAATACAGTAATGTGTTTGGATGAGTGATTGTTTGACCCATATCAACACATGAATTTGAGTTCCAGAGCAAAAAGTTGTGACAGATTTTAAATGAGATGAACTGATGGTGCCATTCCATTTTTAAATAATATTTTACATCTGATGGCTCTGCAATGCCTCATGGGAGAGGATTTGAAAAGGCAGACAGACTGTCCTGGATTTCGATCTCCCTTGGCAAATATCTGAAATTACTGCAAGTGAAATGCTTTCGGATCCACATAGACAGGAATCATATCAGGCCCCTCACAGAGAAGAGTTTTTATCGTGGCTGGGGGTTTATATATGTAGGATTTAAAGTGCAGCTGGTTTTGGAATTTTACATCATCCTTTGTGTCTGGATCACAGCCAGAGACAAATAAAAATTGCCAAAACACCTGAGCAGGAGCGTTTGAAGATGTCATGTCTGCCCAGCTGGCAGTTTTGTCTCTCTGCTTGGAAAAGTCGATCCGGTTTCAGCGGCAGCAGCAGCAACAGCATCAGCAGACTGTCTTCCTCTTCTGTGCTCTTTTTCTCAGGTGTGAGACGTCCAACTGGCAGCGGGGATGCAGTTTCTTTCTCTGTGGCTCAAAGATGGCATTTAAAAACCGCTTTGACTCTTAGGTTGGAGGGGGCATCGGTGCTTGAGAGCAAACATGATTTAATCACATTGCCGAAAAGGGGGCGGGGGGGGGGGGCGCTGTTGTCTGGTCCACATTGTTAAATATCAGTCCACATGAGCTTGGAGGTACAGCTGTGGATGTGGTAACTAAGGGTTTGGGGCTGAGACAGACCATTGATGAAGGGTCGGAAATCATGGAGAGACTTCTGCATCCCTCATGTCTAGCGATGTCTGAAATTTTAAAATCTTCTCATAGGCGGATAGTTGGTTGCCATTTTTTGTGCATATTGGCTAAAGCTTGGATTCGACTAAATAAAATGTATAACGTAGGTTTTAATTAGTATAAATAACAAGATAATCACTGTGGGCCTTTTCATGTCTCAGTGATCGGTTTTCTGTTGAGGAGTTTGTTTGTCGTGCATGTGTGTTTGCGTGCACCTTCAAAGTCATGAAACTCAGGATTTAATCATTTCCTAGCTTCCTGTGGTCATAGATTGGAGTATTTCTGTCATTTAGCCTGTGAAGCTTCCCGTGTCACTTACTCTACAGCATTTATATAATCACCAGTCACACAAACCCTCCTTAAGTATCTGAGAGAAGAGAAAGTTCCTACGCAGACTGCACCCACCACCAACCGCTGTGAAATGTAGCTCGGACTGTTTCCTTATCTAAAGCTGGGGTTAGATTTGCCTTTGGGGTTGGGGTCTGATGTGAAAATAAACCGAACCAGCGGCGTCTCAGCCCCATCCACCCAAAATAAGTACAAATAATAAAAAAAGCGAGCAACCCACTCCCCCTCCTCCATCTGCCTCTGCTGTGCAGCATCTTCACCACAACGCCTAACTGTTGCAAAGATGCATGAACGTGCAAAAGACGTTTCCCCTCTTAAACGCTGCTGCCTCTGCCTTCTCTGGTTCTCTCTCTCTCTACACCATGTTCATGGCATCCTCAGTAAGAAAGGAGTGGATGTAGGCGAAGGACGGGCGGAGTTTGCAGTCTCTGTTCCAGCAATTCAACATGAGCTCGTAGAGACCCTGGGGACACACAGCCGGCCTGCTCAGATACACCTGCAAGAAAGAGGCAGAGGCGTATAAAGATGGTGTCATGTGGTTTATGAGAACTTTCTAACTCGTGTTAAGCCCATCAACTTTTTACAAAACGCAAAGTATATCGTTAATTTACAGCCCTGCTCTTTAAAAAAATGTTATTTTCTATTGTAGTTTGGTGATTTGCAAAATAACATGCCTCTTCAATTGGCATGTTACTCTGTTAAAACTTAAACGGATGAATAAGAGGTTTGGTAAAAACACCTGAGAGTCTGATAATGTGAACATCCACACATCCACACAGACAGTAATTAGCTGTTCTCGGTTTGCTGCTTTGCATTCAGTGGCATCGATTATATAATGAAAACCTGCTAAAGCCCCGAGTGAAAGGAAAGAGAAGGACAGCTTTTATTAGCAAAAAAAAAAGACTGCGTTAATATCTCACTGATTTACTGAGAACCAACACTTAAACAGTTCAGGTCAGTTCTTTAGCAGATCAGCCTTGTACTGAGCTGAAAATTATAGTGAGTGCATCAGTAAAGGTTGGTATACAGAGATTTCTGTAATGTCTCTGATGAGAAAATACTTCAGTGCTGTTGTACCTGTCTGCCTTGGTCTCTGAAAAACTCTCCTGCGTTGTCGATGACTTGTTCGTCTGTGAGGTTCGAGTACGGCTGCTCCTGACAAACGCTTAGCATCTCCCACAGAGTGACGCCGAACGCCCACACGTCGCTGGCTGTGGTGAACTTTCCCTGGAAGACACAGACCCGACAAACAAATATTATATCCCTCATCATTATTCAAATAAGTATCAGTATTATTATCATAGGAAAATCTGTTGTTTGCACATGTTTGTAGTTTGCGGTATATTAAGCTCTCACTAAATTGCGATAACCTTTATGCAAGTTGCAATACAAATCAAGCTTGACTGAGAAAGGAGCTGAAGGGGGCTACACTGCAGTTAAATCAAAGGTTATATTTCTATTAGACAAACACCCTAACAGCCACATTTTGTGGTTAACAAGTTCCTGTTGTTACACCTAGATCAAAAATACATCGGTAATATAAACACAAAGAGGAAATTGTGGGCAGAAGTCAGGTAAACTGTTGATCATGTGACAAAATCTCTCCTAAGTATTTAAAGAGAGCAATATCACAGACAGTATTGTAACCATCTCACACCACCTGGTGCACAAACACACACACACACACACACACACACACACACACACACACACACACACACACACACACACACACACACTCCTGGCGGCCTCTCACCATGAGGATACACTCCCAGGCCATCCAGCGGATTGGCAGCACGGCTCTGCCCTGGATCCTGTAGTAATCTCCAGCATACAAGTTCCTGCTCATGCCAAAGTCAGCTATCTTGATGTGACGCTCACCACCCCGATCCTCTCCGTTCTCGCCCCTCTCGCCCCCGACTAGACAGTTACGCGTGGCCAGATCCCGGTGCACAAAGTTGAGGGAGGAGAGGAACTTCATTCCTGAGGCGATCTGGCTGGCCATGGAAATGAGGGCCGGATAACTGGGGAGGGGGGGTTGACAGATAAGCTGAATTTTAAATAACCCCAAGCTGTGTCTAAGTGTGCATTAAATTCTGTGTGTATGTGTGAAGTGTGTGTGTGTGTGCACATTTTTGTCTTACCTGATGGTCGGGGTGTTATGTGAAGGCCCTGTCTTGTCCAGGAGCACTCGGTGGGAAAGATACTGGTTCAAGTCTCCACATTCCATGTACTCGGTGACCATGCAGAGAGGATCACTGCTCACACACACCCCCAGCAGACGGATGATGTTCGGATCCTTCAGGCGAGACAGAATCTTCACCTCTTTCAGAAAGTCGTTCCTACCGGGGTGAGAAGGAAGAGTGAGGTGCTTTAGAGGATAAAAAGAGGAAAGTGGTTGACAGAGAAGAGATGAAACAAAAGGACAGAAGTAAAAAATGATGAGGTTGTTTGATGAGGTTAGTTCTTTAAACTAAATCCCTCAGATTATTAAAAGCTTCACCGAGACCGTTTTAGAGTTACCACTGAAGTGAAGAGACTGCTGATTCTCCAGTGAATCAACACCACAGTCTCAGTCCACAGCTCTATTTGGCTTTCCACCTTATTCATTTATTTGACTGGTCAATATGTTTGCAGGGCTCTGACTCTCACTAACCTCCCATATAAACCTGGGACAACCACTCCAAGCACATGAGCTCACATGAGCTGTTTTCACCTGCCCGGGGCAAAAAAGGGCAAAGAGGAGAAGTAAATAAGCTGCTGGTGAAAAGAAGCAAACACCCAGAAAACCACAGAGGCCCAGATGTTTTTTTCTTTAGAGCTGTGGGACTGAGTCAAGGCTAAAATGAGGGAAAAATATATTATGTTTGTCTTAGTGCTATGTGCTGTCTTAGTGATGTCAGGTAGTTCATTACTGAAACATTAACTATAAATAATTAATATGTTGATAAGGTACATTAAAGACCGCTCTGATTCTTACTGACTCCCAGAAGTAGGAGGTAAGTTTTTCAGATATCTTTACTTCCTGAAAACTTTTTACATTTTAACACAAAAATCAGGCTGTTCTTCTTTTGAAAAACCAGTTCAATATTTTATTATTCTTTAAATGCATTAAGGAGAATTATTGATTTTTTTATTTTGCATCATTACACACCACCTTTTTCATCATCAAGACTGATTTCAAACCTAATTTGGTGGGACTGCAGCACAGAAATGGTGATTACTTGGTGTGTTCATCAGTGCAAAACTCACAAAACAGACAAAAGCATGAAGACAACACACACTGGAGCCAAGTTCATTTTCAGCATTTTCAGGATATTTCTTTTTATATTATTTGAAGCAAAGGTCTAGCTTTAATAGTATTCAAACTGTATTGATGCAATGTGAGTTTCAGTTAGCTTTGCACAGAAACATTTGGAAGAAGTGTCAGTCAGAGGGCGACTTTTTAATTACTTTTATACTTTTATTTCTACACAATGATGCAGTTCAGTGAACAGGTTCAAAACAGGAGAAGATGAGTTAAGCTTCAAAGTAGAAAGAAAAACTGAACCACACTTGAAGTTGTGTAGAAGTCACAGACCTGGCATTCTTGGAGGCATCTGGGCGCAGTATCTTCACTGCTACCAGAAGGGGGCGACCTTTTCTCACATTGAAGGGGAACTCCAAGTTGGGAAGATCTTGAGGGTTCTCGATCTCACACAGGTGCACCTTTGGAAAAAAGAGGAATAGACATTGTAAAAGTACTATCAATCTTCAATCTACACACGCACACACACATTTTCCAGGTGATTCCTCACTTCTCCAAACTGTCCCTCTCCAAGTTTCTCCTTGAAGATGAGACACTGGCGCGGCAGCTCCGGCAGCGGCGCGGCGTCAGCCCCCGGACTCGAGGAGGCCAAGGCGGGCACAGCGTAGGTGTTGTTGCCGCTCACACCCTGCAGGCTCACAATGTCTGCCTCAGCATAGTGAGGAACGCTGGGAGGCAACGGGGGAGACACAGGGGGAGACAGGGAGGGGTAGGGAGGGGAGCCGGGGTAAGGAGGAGGTTCCTCCTGAGTTTGGGGGAAACCCTTCTCCATGTCCATGTCCACACCACAGGCTGAAGGTAAGAGACAGACACAGTGGATCAAACAGAGAGGTTACTACTTATTACAGTGTGATTAATTGATTAATAATGACAAATTGTTTTGCTTTGCGAAAATCTGAGAAAGGATGAAATTCAGACAACTTGTTATGAAGGGATAGTTTGGATTTAGGGGAATCCAGCTGACTTAGGCAAATTTTCACAGCATTTTTCCAAAACACAAATTTACAAGGTTCTTTGCAAAGATAGAGGCTTAAAACAAAATAATACTTGACAAATTAAAGCCTGGGATGATAACAAAAAAATGTACAAAAACAGGTTAAAAAAAATCAAGAAAATCTGAAAAGATTGTAATGTAGGACATTATAACAAGACTCTGTAAAACTGAGAAAAAACATACAAAAAAATCTTAAATTCTGAACTAGTACAAGGTCGTTTATCACCGACTCCTTGAGTTTAAACGAGAGGTTTGGCACATCTAAAAGACCTTGGCCTCAACACTTATGCATCAGATAAGCATCACCTCTGACTATTTGCCCTGCTTAATTCCTGGATGTCTGTTGAATCATGCAGAAGGTTTCAAAATCAGAGAGATAAATGAAGTCCTCCTGATGGATAAGTGCACCTTTCTGGAATCAATCTTTCGGGAATGTGGTCGTTTTCTGCTGCTGTTACTGCAAATAAAATTTAAACACCTCTTTAAGTTTCAATTCTGTCAGAAGGTACGACATAATAACCTTGAACACGATTAGTTTTTCAAGGGGTTCGTACAGAAATGTGGTTTTATATTCTGAGATATATTTTTTATAAAATCATACTAAAGATGGTAGGAAACCTTTCAATACACATCAATACACACACTCCTACAGCACATAGTTAAAAAATACTTTTATGTAACTGTTAAGTTTTATACTTTATTCATAAAAATATTGAAAAATCATTTTAAGCATGAAGTCATTAAGCATCCAACAGAGAACCCATGATGTGTTCTTTACATAAGCTGCCCGTTTTTATCATGTCGGTTTGTTGTTTCACGGATAGCCAACATTTGAGCAGATCATCGTTAAACAAAATGGATATAACATGACTGCAGGTCTACATTTATGCAAACAGCTCTTTGAGGCGACACTCGTCACTGCTGTGAGGCGGATGCTAATGTCTGTATGCTAACATCCTCACATCCTGCTCATTGAAAAAAATCAATCAGTTAAATGAATGACGATGAAAAGTCAGAGGACAGTATTACAAAAGTCTGTGTACAATGTTATATGAACCTATTTAACAGTTGTTGCGACACTGCAGTATTGTATTCGGTATATGAAATGATGGATGAACAAAAGCAGTGCCGTGAACGGAGCCGCAATGGCTTAACAAACAGCCTTGAGTTTATCAGTCTATGTGTTCAGTCGGACAATTTGTACAATTCCCCAAATACCAAACCATCACTTCAAACAAAGCAGGAGTTATGTCAAGTGGTGAGTGAATGAGAGTGACTAATAGTGTGAGTAACAGGAGGGATGATAAATGTTAGACACATGCAAAAAGCTGTGGGCGTATGTCTGTTGCCCTGACCCCGGACAGATAGGTAGGTAGGAAGTGAGGTGGGGGCTCCTCCTCACTGTGTTGGCCCAGTTTGAGCTGTCTTACCCTGGGGTACATTGAGGCTCTTTTCCTGAGCCTGAGCGGTGCTGGGACCTGTTAGGGGTCTCTGGCCTTTTCTGTGATCTGACAGGAGCAGGTGATAGGCTGGGTTGTTTAACAGCAAGGCTGGGAGGGCAAACACACATGAACACACACACACACACACACACACACACACGAACACACAGGACGAGACGAGGGGTACACGCACGAACCGCGATATGGATCATACAGGTAGAAAAAAAATATGGCGTGTGGCACAAAAAACACACACACACAAAACACACACACACACAAACACACAATAAAAAACACAACAAGGATAATTAGCATGACGGCGTTAGCATATCCATTATGTTGCAAGGGGACGGAGGAGAGGTTGCACAAACACATGGATCACAGAAGAGAGGAGCAGTGCAAGAACAGGCAAAGTTAACACAACTCTGGGCACAAGGAACACAACAAAAACAAGCTGATGAAATAATGTCTCTGTTACTTATGTTATTTCAAACTCACACAGGCACCTAGTTAAAACGCCATGCAGACCTCCTGTGGTGCAATGCAAGTGGAGGAATGCCTTGTATCTTTTTCCTCCTCCTTTTCTCCTCCCTCTTTTCTCTTTCTTCCCTTTTCTCCAAACAATAGCTCCTTTGTGCCCCCACTGAGCCGTGCATCTCCTTGAAAGCACTCATCCTTGCAGGGTGTGCGGTTTGATTTACTTTTGTTTGGTGTGGTGAAATACACTGTAATACCAGTGTTTTCTGGAGACGCACCGCACATTTTTTCTCTCATGCTGTCTCATCCTGGCAAATGAGTTTGAGCTTAATGGTACAATCAAAAGTCAGAGGTTTGCAAAAGCTTGAAAGGAGGCACGCAAAACAAAGCAATCTTTACAAACCACAATAATATTTGTGAAAATGTAAATCCTGTGCATATGAGAAAAATGCATTGTTTCACATTAACCACTGTCTCCATGCCTATTGCCTGCGGCTGACTGGATCAATCTCTGTTGCCGACCGTTTGACTTGTGGTATGTTTAAAACCATGTTAGCATGTTGTGTGTCACAACACTCATGTTCGATGTCACGCTACCATGCTAAATGCCAATTATTGATTTGATTTTTGGACTAAATCCCTTATCTACAGCAGAAACAACTGACCCTATCATATCCCTAATAGCACTCCCTGACTGTGTGCTCCCATGTGTGTGTTTACAGCTTACCCGTGCTGTCTCTGTAATCCCGTGGACGCAGCAGAGCACTAGGCTCCTGGTACTCTCCCTCCCCCTCTCTGTCATGGTCACGGTCGTCAGGGAAGGTGTGGATGCGCTGGTAGCGGCTCGAGTAGCTGTGCGTGTTGTTGATGACCACATTGTCAGAGGGGACAGACAGGTGAACTCGCAGCTCATCGCTGGACAGACTCCCCTGAGCCTGCAGGGACAGAGGATTTACAAGCGAAGAAGATACATTCAGTGTCCAGTTTGTCAGATACACCTCGCTAAAACTAATGAAGTCTAATACAAAAGAAAGCAACAAATCCTTTTCTTGTTAAAGCTCAAGTTGTCTGTTTCTGCTGGAACTGCATTAGAGAAGTGTTGATTCAACTCTAACTGTATATACATTCAGTGAGGTTGGGCTCAATACGAGGACCTACAGCTCTCTATACAACACAGTCCAACATCAACCCAAACGAACTTTCAACACCACTTTAAAACAACTTCTGCAAGTGTACCTTCCTTCCTGAAGGCAGGGTTTATTTCACAACTGTTTGATTGTGTTTGACTGCTTTAGGTTTACCTTACTGTGGATAATGAACTGGCAGCGCATCATTTAAATCCTTCGAGCAGATGGTAACACAACTGCAGAAACAGCCTCCAATCTTTGAACGATCAGAAGTAAATGTAAAAAGATTCCCACCACACATCCAGACGGAGACACAGCCATACGCTTCCAAGTGCCTGACAGTTGTTATCTCAGCCTGCTATCAATCATTTAAAACTGCTTTAAACTGCTTTAAAGGTGCAGTTCATCTGAATTACACACAGAAAGCATCTTTTCTCACTTTGTGTTTATTAGGCTCTGGAAACTAGTTGTGATGAAAACAAAATCAAGAACTATGGATTGTCCTGAGTCAGCCTGGCACTGTTTCTGGGAAAAGTAAGAGGATGTGGAGTTTTCCAAAGCTTTGAGGAACACAAACAAAATGTTATTATACCTCAGACATATTAGGGTGGTTATAGAAACCTCTGAGATGGATGTTTTTCTAATAAAACCGAGACTGCGTGGGTGATCTGATCCTATAAAGCTACTGAACATGAACATGAGAAAGTGCAGGTAAAGGCCTCTTTCAGCAAAACTGCCAACCACAATTAGGAACGGCTGCTTAAAGTCAAACTCAAACGCTGCACGTAACCTCAGGCTTGACCCACCTTGCCCAGTATCTTTTTCCAGTACTGCCTCCACAGAATGACAGCGATCACAGCCAGCAGCAGGAGGATGATGCCAACCAGGCAGCCAATCAGAATAGCTGTATTACTGCTGTCATCCTTGGCCACGGGAAGCCCCGCCCTCGGTGTGTTGGCAGCAAATTCTCCATCTAGAGGTGGAGAATGCAGAAGGAGATGTTAGGTGTTTGCATGTGACTGTGCTTGACTCTCCAAAGCCTGTTGTTATATTCCTGGATCTGATGTAATGTGTGTGTGTGTATATATATATATATATTTATATATAAATGCACCACTGTGTTTCTCTGTGAATGTCGTATGACTGCATGCTGGCCTGAGTTTATGCACTGTTCAGTCTGAGAGCATTAGCTCTTTCAGCTCAGTCACGCACTTGGTTTCATCGGGCTTACAAAAACATCTGATAGGGATTGTCTGTTTGAGTGTGCACCCAGTGTGCCCACTCATACCGCAGCGTTTCTCAGAGCCCGCCGCTTTAAGAACAGAATGTGAACACTGTTATTCTTCTCAACAGCCTCGTAGTCAACTATTAATCTGATCCAGTTATATTTTTCCTCTTTGAAGGTCAAGTGTGGGATGTTATTTGAACAACGGATGAAACTATACTAGTTTCCCCAGTACAGTATCGCTTGAAGTTTGCTCGTAAACAAACTCTTAAAACCACTTTAAGTGTCAGTTTGGAGCAAAATAGTTCAGTTAAAAAAAAAATCAAAAAAGGCAGATTTACTATATGTGTTGCTTTTATGTGTATGCGCTCATGTACACCTGCAAGAACACACTCACACACATTTACCAGCCAAAGATTTACAGACCACATTGTCACCCTACTCTCTCTCTCTCTTCCTCTGTCAGTTCAACACCATGCGGGCAATAAATAAACCCAAACAAAGCCGTTTGACCACAGCCAGTAACAAGGACAAAGCAGCACACACACCCCAGAAAACATTTTCCAGCTTTTAAAAACGGGACTGTTATTGTTTAACTGTGTAGAACAGAGCCAACTCCCCGGTGAAAAAAAAAAATCATGCAGTTTGTGAGACCACAGGAAGCCAAGTTGTTATTGTACATAAATATAATGTATTATAGCTCTGTTAGTGTTTTTCCTTCTGCTGTATATCTTCAAACCCTGGGGACAGAGCCCAGCGCCAAAGCCTGCCCCTTTATTCCCTCCTCCATTATACATCGAACTCTCTGCTGAGCGGCGGGACAGTTTTAAGATGTTGGAGGAAGGCCAGAGCAGATGCAGCGAGCGGCATGTCCCTCGATTCATCTCTCTTTAAAAATTCTTTTTGTCTGTTTGGGGTTTTCTCTTTTTTATTTTTTGCTCTCTCACCTGACAGCGTCCAGTTACCAGTGGTGTCCGTCATGAAGGAGATGGTGGAGGTTGGGGGTTCTGGAGGAACGAGGGATGGACAAAGGAGGAATGTGTGAGAAGAGAGGTGATGAAGACTCAGAAGAGGGTGGTGAGGAGAGAGAGAGGAAGTCATGGATAGGAGGACTTTGGCTCATTTTTGCTTTTCACTCATCTTAAGAAAAAAAAAGTCTAAAAGTTTTCACCAACTTTTTAAAAAGCCAAACGGATGATAAAGATTATGAGTTCAAACATTTGACCTTTATTTTAACGCAAGATTTCTCGTACCCTTTAAGTATGATGAAATCTGCAAGGTAAACTTTAATGTTTTTTTTTGGGGGGCGGGTTGAGAAAATTTTCACTCAAAGCCACGAGATTTCAGCTCTGGTGATGGAGAGGCATGGGCCTCCTTTGGCTCTACTTGAGACGCATGGCTTAGACACACTGCCGACATGCTCACACTCATCACAACCAGAGAGAAAGGGAGGGGTGGGAGTGGAGACAAGAGGTGATGAAGGAGAGATCAGGGGAATTAGAGAAAGCAGTACGGAGGGGTGGATGAAGCAGCAAGGCGGGTGATGAAAGGAGACAAACTGGGAAAGAGGTGTAGATGGAAAAAAAGGTAGTAAACAAAAGAAGATGTGGGGGTGAAGAGCAGGACGATAAAGATGAAGAGGGGCGACAGAAGGGCTCACCAGATGGGCCAGTGGTGGTGTTGGAGGAGCTGCGGCTTGTTGTGGGGGAGGAGGAGATGGTGTGATTAACAGAAGGAGGAGAGGAACCGGTGTCAGGAATCTCAGGAAGATTTGTAGCAGATGAATCAGCGTCTCTGACATCATTGTCAGACGGCTCTGAGGAGGAAAAGAGAAAGGAGAGGAGGGAGACAATTTAATGGAAATGAATCATGTTTACATGTTTTGGTGGTTTTCATATGTCACAATACACTGTCTGGCTGTTGGATGTTGGGAAACAGGGATTGTGGTCACAGCTGGTTGTGTTTTCAGACAAACACATTCATTTCAGGGAACTGTGTTGCTTTTTGACAAGGAACTGAACCCTTTTCTTACTGACTAACCCAAATGACTGTGTACTAATGATTAACCACTGCTGTTTAGCTTCGACAAATAGCTCAGTGTTGTGGATAGTTTGCTGACAGTCGATCGCGCAGGTAGGTAGTTGTGTTAATGCAATTGTTGCCAAAATGCTGAAGATTAGCTGCGTTTTGATACAGAAGGATCAAACGTAAGTCAGCTCTGTCTCGTATGAAAACGTCAGGCTGCAGGAGTTGGTGGTTCACTGCAAATGTCAGGACTTTGAAGCAGACCAGTGTACTGGTACGAGATCCTAACGAAGCCGAGCCACCAGACACGCCAGATGACTGTTGTGATGAGGCATTTAAGCTTGAGTACTGCGCGATCACGGGAGTATTTTGCTAATTCCAATCATGCGACAGCTGACAGCATTTTTGAGTTGAGAGGACAGTTTAATTAGTCACAGTAATCTCAGTCGGAGAGCAGCAGAGGAGTCCTCTCTATCTGACTCCCAATCAAACAGGCATAAATCCTATAAGAAGATATGGAAATCTCCTTTTGAACTCGCAGCATGGGTCTGTTTCAGACTGTAAACAGGGAAGATAGTGAAGATAAGACAACACATTAAGAGGACGGTGGTGTTTTTTAAGTAAACACTCTCTGATTCTGATAAACTTGAAAGTTAATGAGCTGATATAAAGAATAGCTGATACAACATTTGCGTTCGTTGTGCGTCCATTCACACTTAAAGTGACGGGTTTAAGTTTACTGATTAGGGGGAAAATCAAACCTTCTGATGTTTGAGCAAACCAGCATGAATTTTCTGTTTACTTTGTGCCAAAGTCTGGACAACTGTGAAATCCCAATACCTAATCCATTTAAAACACAAAACGAGGACAAAATCTTTATTCTGATGGGATTCTCTCACAAGCCTGGAAACAAATGCAGCTCATCAGATTTTTGAGTTTCTCTTCAACTTGGCTTTTATTTCAGCATTTAAAGAATCCTCAGGAGACCTTTACCCACTGGAAAACAATCCCTCTTAGGTTTCCAGATGCCGCAGTCTATATTTTAGCTATTGTCTGGTTAAAGCTGGGCCTTTAGGAGATCTCCAGGAAAGTGCAGACATAGTTGCCTCAATGGAAGAAAAATTGTCTGTCAGAGCCAAAAAAAACCCCCCTGACATATCTCCCATATGAAAAATTTATCAGATCTGTGTCCTACCAGAAAGGAAAGATATCTCGCTGATGAGCAGCCAGCGGTCAGCGAAGTAGAATTTGCAGCGGAGGATCTGAGCCGTCCGGGCGCCCAGTGGGAGGGAGATGGGTCGAGAAGACGGGTCCTTTAGATCCTCCAGGGGCACGGGCAGAGTGAGAGGAGAGGACCAGGGCTGCAGGATGCCAGGCTTAAAAAGACACTCGACTTTGCTGAAGACCCGCACGCCCTGGGTGTGACGGTTGTTACTGTGCACCTGAAGGGAGTAGACAAGCGTGTTAGTGTGGAACATACAGATGAAGAGATGCGAGACGATGGACAATCCTGTTACCATCTACCCGTTTGAATGAGCTCAGCCCTTCTGCAAACCTCCAAAAAAAAAACTCAGGGGAAAACTGGGGCCTTAATTATTAATTATTCAAGGAAAGGCAGGAGGAAATTCAATTAACACCCAAAATTAATAGCACATTCTCATCTTGTTCAACCATAATTGCTTTGGCACGACTTCGAGCCGAGCAGGACTACAAATGAACAGAATTAGAACACAGGAGGAAAAAGAAAGGACGGATGAAAAGAATGTATAAGACAGAAGACGATTTAAAAAGACCAGGAGATGTATCTTTCTCTGTTTTTACAGGCAGGCATTGGCCAAAGCCAAGAATCCATAAAAGCCGATCTAATATATGTGGCGTCGTTGTGGCTGGAAGGAGGAAAAGGGAGCTTGAGGTGAGGGGAGAGGGAGTGTGGAGGAAGATGGAGTGTGTTTAAATGAGGGAGTGAGAGGTCAAAACTATAGATCCGAGAGATAGAAATTAATGAGGAGATGGTAGGAGACTCTTTTCCCTTAAGAGAGGCGAGGCGGTGCAAAAGCTGCTCCGACAGGTTAGCTATTAGCCTCACACTTAATGCGAGGCCAGCCACTCTAACCTAATCCACATGTTAAAGCACGCACACACAGGAGACACAGGAAGAACAGCTGCACCAGATGCTGAGCTGACATGTATTTGATTCTAATGGGGAGGTGGGGGTATGTAGAGCATGTTGGTTGTAGTGGTGAGGGTCTGATAAAGTCAACAGAGCCAAAGTAATGCACTACTCCTTGAGGGAGCAGAGCTCCAATAACCTGCACAAAGCTTACTTTAAGAGCATAGCATTGCATCCATTGTGTTTTGCTTGTTTCACCATAAATCTAACCTACATTAAGAATTCTCTCTGATCTTTTTGATTAGTTTCTCCGTGTTTCACACAAGCTTACAAAGAAAAAAATTTAATATGAAGTCTCATAGAACAGAAGTGGATGTTTACGAAGAAAAATGAGTGTCCTCGGTCTGTTAAAGGTCTTGTAGGAAGTGCAGGTTACGACTGTCAAAAGGTCAAAGAGCAAATTTCCCTTTGGGAGAGTGACAACATAGAGGTTAAGGAACTACAGAGACAAGCGAGGCAAGATTTAGGTTCAAGTTCCCACTTTTTATTTATTTGACCCGTGTTTCTGAACATATCCGCTCTCTGCCAGGCTAGCATAACGATGTCTGTCAGCTGAGTTCAGTGAGGGGAAACCCACTGGGGAGAAGGCAGGAAACACAGGATAAGCCTTGGAAAAACACTAGGAATACCACTGGGGAAGAATTTAAAGGTAACTGAGAAACACTAAAATAATAATGAAAATGTGAAAAAAAAAAAACCTGAGGGAGAACAACCAGAAACTTTGGCTCTCGGTCAAAACAAGACATCTGCAAGTAAAAGATTACTTGACACTTTATAACACCAGCCAGGGATTCATGCTGTTCAATATGTTTATGTCAAGGGTGAATCCCACCCAAACCAACATTCCAACTAGCATTCAAAGAGACAGCGCAATTATAACTCAAACTGGGTTGCCTCATATATCATCCCCTCCTTTCGCTTCACAAACTCACCCCAAAAGCCACACAGACACACAAATAGACTGTGATGAAACTTGGTGGCACCCAGGGAACTGAGAACAGACCCATGATAAACAATGGCACATTAAATCCCTAAATGAAATGGCTCCAGAGCTATTCCAGTCAAAATGTTGTTTTCTGGTGAGACGCAATAACGTAGTCATTATACACACACACACACATACAAACACACACAACTCTGCTTCTGGAGTTCATTTCGGGGGTCACGCTGGTTGGAGCTACATGAATTTACATCAGAAACAAAAAGAAATAATCCGCTTAATGTCCTACTATAATCACTGTGACATGAGCGTCATGCTAATGATATAAATAATTAACCAAAAGAATGTATTTGTTAACAAATACCTCTCTGTGGGCTTTTTGATGCAGACCGAAAATCATATCTTAGTGCATTCAGGCCGAATGGCATTACAGAAATTATATCTGAGCTCTCAGCAAAGCACTCTTAATGTTTAGCTGAACGTAATAGCCTCGTCTGAAATGCAAAATAAAATGCAAAGACAGAGTAGAATGAATTAAGTTAAATAAAATCACTTTTTCCTCTTTAATATGTAAATTAATGGTGCTCTTAAATCTAATTAATTCATCTCCTCTAAAAGGTGAAACAAGCAGCAGATTAAGAATCAATTTGCATCATCATTTTGTTTGGGCTTTTTTTTTGTTTGTTTACTTGTCAGCAAATTGTTTTTAGCTGCTTGGTCGACTCTTTAGACAGATGCAGGTAAAATGAGGAGGGGTAGGACATTGAACTAGAACCCTCAGCTGGAATCGAGTGTGGGATTTTACGCTGATAAGGTATTTTATATGTCTTAACCACTAAGCCAGAAGGACAGACAGAGAGATTCCAACATCCCACAGAGCAGTCTGACATTCATTTACACACACCAACACATGAAAGACATCATACATCCATCACATCTGATATGGCATATAAGTTGACTCTCTGACATTCTGCAGATTCTTTATGATCACTGACATGTGGAGGAACGGAGCTGCAACGCCTCACATCAGAGCACATTTAACAAAGACGGTCTCAAAAAAGAAACAGATCGGGAACTAAAGCTTTTCGCCTCGATGATATCTCTGATTTACAGGCAGCCTAAAGCTCTCTGAGATTCCAGCAGGATAACAGAGTCCTGCATAACCCTCGAACACCGGCACACAAACACAGCTTTCCCTGCTCACCTGCATGTTGTGGAAGACACGTGGTTTCTCGAAATGGAACTCAATATCCACGCTGCCTTGCCCGAGAGCTTCCCGGCTCCAGCCCAGGTAGTCATACCCAGGCCACACCCTCAGCTCCTTTGTTTGTATGAAGTCGTCTCCACCCAGGACGCCATCACACAGCTGACCCAGGCCTCCAAACTGCATCCTGAAGACACACACACACACACAGAGTGCAGGGGTAAACATGAAGTTTTTTTTTTCTCTCCGTGAGATTGGACACCACGACCAACCTTTCAGGTTCTTTTTACAAGAGTTTTCATGCACTGACTTGCAGAGATGCATTAACAAGCTATAATTCATACATGTATATGCAAACATGTTGGCACACACACAGTTTTCTTCCCTTTTCTCTCTCTCACACACCTCAACAGAAACAACAGGGTCACCCAACAGGTTCCCTCACTCCCAGACCTCTATGTCCCTCTCTCATGTGCACACACACACACACACACACACACACACACACACACACACACACACACACACACACACACACACACACAC
>JAQNCA010000030.1:8874160-8885448 GCA_029783725.1 Acanthurus tractus
CACACACACACACACACACACACACACACACACACACACACACACACACACACACACACACACACACACACACGTTCTGCAAATACGTCTGGACTACATCAAAATGTTAGCTCACCCGCTAGCAAAACATTTAGCCCCATTAACCACACAGCTCATGCAAGTGTGGAACCCCCTCTCCAGTTACTAGCTCACCCAGGCTTTGCCGCCTGCCAAAACATTATGGTCAGGAAACACGCCTCGAATCCCTGAGCGACTAAACAAAACAATGTTATTCCCTTTCGATTAGGCGGACACTAGAATAATCTTCCAAGAAAGGATTTGGCCCCACTTCAGTACTAACAGATGTGATGAGCGCTGCAGAGAAGTGTTTGATTTTCCAACAACCAAGGCACATTTCTCACATCGATGACCGAAACACGTGTCGATCTTTATTGTGAGAAAGTGTCGCACTTTACAACCAAGGCCACCATAGAGCAAAATCAAAGGAAGAAATAAATTGAAAAATGATAAAGAAACCTGAAGCGTTTAAGTGTCTTACCCTTGCTCGGTGCTCCCATCGTAGGTGGAGTCGTTCAGATAGACAGGCATGCCAGACAGGTGCATGACGTGACCCACTGGAGCTGTGTAAGCCTTCAACCCATCTGAAGTATTCAAAAAATATTCAGCATTAGTCAAGTAATTTTTTAAACAAAACCCGTTTTTTTTTTAAAGTTTCTATTCAAGGACGGACGTGGACAAGCTGCATATTAACCCTTTTTTTCAATTTGTGCAGCTTTTCGTTTTCATCACTAGCAGCTACACGTTTACTGAGGCCAACATTCAACCATAATCACTCTGCAGGAAATGGCAACAGATGGCTCTTAAGTAGTAAAACAAACGGAGAAGTCCTCCGCTCAGGCCTGTTTGGCCCCGGTCGCCATTAACCGGTGAAACTCAAGTCTCTCTGCTCCGATGTGCAGCTAATCAGCCGGCTCCCTGAGACCAGGGTTGACGTCAGCAACACGGACCACAGCCAGCAGCTCTGCTAAACATAATATACAACGCTTCACATAGGATTTACAGTATGTGTGCAATATGCTCTGTTTGTGCAAAATAAGTGTCCGTGGATGTGTGTTTCATGTATGAGGGTGTATGAGGGTCAGGCAGGTCCGAACTGAACGTATAACAATACACACAGCAGAGACACTGTCATAATATACGATAAGGGATGAGATGAGCGTCCCAAAGTGCATAAAACTTGACTCTCTGAAAACTGTGTGTAACCTGTGGCTCAGCTGCACTGCCTCAGAACCCACATTAGAGCGCTTTTTAGAAATACGGTCTCCCTGAAGACGGAGACCAGGAGCTGGAGCTTTAAGCCTCTGTGGCAGCTCTGATTTACAGGCCGTTTGCTGCCTACTGAGGGGAGGGCGGATGGGGAAGGGGAGAAGGTGAGCCGGTCGTAAATACACAGCTAGTCAGTGTTGTGCCTCAGGAAGAGATGGAGACCCACAACATTTATCACTGTATGGCTTCTTTTACCCGAGCGAAACCCCACTGGGATTGTAAATTTGATGCGATGCCTTGAATCACTGCATGGGGCGTATGGTGAAAACATGCTCTCATATTCATTACCATCGAACAAACACGCCTCTCTCGTTTGATATAGGAGTGAATCTGGGACGATAGGGAGTCAGTCATTGCGATTGGATTCATCATGATGGGCATGCCAAGGATATACAGACTGAATAAATCCCTGAGTAACCACTAAAGCGGGGACATTTAGCATCTCTACAGTCTATTTGTGTCTCTTTCTCGCCTCCACACAAACACTTACCATTCCAAACGCAACCATAGAGCTCCACCCGAAGGCAAACGCTCATAACCCGGTCAGCCAGGGGGTAGAAGCGAACCATGCGGGCCACGATGGGAGGGCCCAGGTCTTTCAGCACCACATCATAGGTGTTCTCATTCCCTGATACCACCTAGGGGAGAGAAGTACAACTGTTCAATCACACAGGGCATTGCTCATCCTCCCTGTCATTTGTATGGTTGAATGAATCTCGCCTCAAGGCTTTGACTTATCATTCAGCAAGTGTTGTCGAATTCTTTTAATCTAAAAGGGAGCTCAAATTAACTGACTGAACATTTTATTTTAACACGCAACGGTTTGAGGACCGACTGATTTCAGAACGACAGCCTCAGGCAGTTTTTTTTTAAGGGGCAGCCTTTAACCAAAATTTACATCAGCTTGCAATTTATGGAATTTATTGCATAGCATTTTTTTCTAAAATAACACCTGAACGGGGAAAACAAACATGATTGTGTGATATTTTTCCCTAAAGCATTGGCTGTTTGCAGGTCTAAATTCCCATGCTATCTTGCAGGGAGTTACAGAACACACTGCGGAACGAATTACCAAGGAAAATATTGGATGTTCACCAATCATAAAAAGAGCTGCCTTTATCTGCACAAGGTAAGCATTTCATTACATAGTGTTGAAATCTCAGAGGGTGAAAGCTGCTTTTGCCTGAATAGAAAAGTTTTGTCTAGCTGGCCGGATACCAATCGGCTCCAGTTCCCAATCAATAATAAATTAATCAAATGCAGATGAATTAGACAGCCAATTAACATGATATTAAATTTAAACAGTCACAGGATATTAAGCTGTCTCACATCAATAATGGAGAGACAACTAGTTGAAGCAAATTTTGCTTTTATAGAATTTTCATTGTTTGATTATTGTCTGATGTGTGAGGGATTATATGTGTGTGTATGTGTGTGTGTGTAAGGAATTGACACATTCATTCTTTTACTCCTGTGTCCTCCTGAGGTAGGAGTATTTTACCTGAAACATATAACCCTTAGAGCATAGATCTGCTCCAGAAAGTGACATTGAATATGTATGACTGGGGTTCGAAGCATTTGTGTGGGGGTGGGCAGGTGATCATGGTCAGACATGGCTGCGAGTTCTAAATCTGAAAGACTTTTCTCGATAAAGTTTATTTTAATTGCAAATCTCTGTACTGTGCATGCTTGGAATATAAAATACATTTGATTTTATGCAACGTCATGAAGGTCCATGATTGTTTGGAAACAAATTGAAGTGAGTTCACTCCAGACAAACAACAGTGTCTATATCCCTTTAGAATTTGCAAAAATTAAGCTCCAAAACAATCTTAAATGTACCTTCCCTGTGTTGCTTCCACTCTTAATCTCATTTAAAAACATTTAAAGTGTCTCTTTGCTTTATCTGAGGGAGACAGCAGGTTTCAGCTTTGTTGCAATTAACATAATGAAAAGTCCCTGCCTACCTCCTGGCCCCATCGGTCCTTCCAAGTGATCCATTTCACTCCGTCTCTGGAATAACGAAGCCGATAGCTGCGAGCAAACTCCTGGCCGTGCCCGTCGGCATGACGACCCTGTGTACCCACCAGAGCCAGGAAGTGGAGTTTGTGCAGGTCTACCTGCAGGACACAGGAATCACATTGTTAAAGCACAAATTACTCAGTGAAATAAGGACCCAACCGACTGACAAACAGATTAAGCATCTGTCTGTTTAGTGTGAAGCTAAAGCTTGCATCCATTAGCACAAAGCTTTGCATAAAGACCAGTAAGAGGGGTAAACAGATAGCCTTTCTCTGTTTATATACACCAAACATAAACCCCCGTAAAACCACAAAATGTCTTTTTTAGAGTTAAGCAAAAAGAAAAGTGTTAATTAATGAGATCAGAGGGGCTAGAAGGTGAATATATGCAAAGTTATCGGACCCCCTTTAGCTATAGCTTCATTTCACAGTGGTATCAATCTTGCAGCTCTCAGCAAGACTGCAAATAAGTGTGTTTTCCAAAATATACTATACTTTTGTTCTTGAAGCAATTGCTCAAACAAACTGAGTTTCTGACCTGAAGGTATTCTGATCCGCTGGGGAAAACGGCTCCTGCAGGACACCATGCTCCATCCCCCTCCCCGGTGCTCAACCTGAGAGAAAGAGAGAGACTTTAATGTTTAATACAAAAAATGAAGGGGGAAAAAAATACCTAAAATAGCTGTGAAACTCACTAAATCCCAGTCCCACACCTAAACAAACATTCACATGCAGAAGATACAAACACAGCCACAACACGACTACATTAGGACCCACAGTGCCGGCAGCCTGCAGAGGTACAATGGAGAATTCAATACAAACAGTCCAACACTCTGCTACCACCATACATATTGGATTCTACAGCAGCTGAACATTCACGTATAAAATACAGCGATGTTGCTTGAGAAAAAAAAAAAGAGAGAAGACAGAAACTTGGCTGGGGTCAAAAGAGAAAAAGAGAGAGAGGTAGAGAGATTGCAGACAGATGGAAAACACGCACAAAGGGAGAAAAAAGAGATGAAAGGAGCAGAGTGAAAAAAATAACTAGATCTTCCACATTCTTCAAACCTCGCAACAAGATCTGGTGTAGGACGTCAGGACCAATCTCTACCAACAGCTACTCGGGCCGGCAACGACCACACACATGCACCATTGTAAAGATTTTCACTCAGTGTGACCTTCCTCCGTGCAGCCTGAGAAGAAAAGTCCACACTGCCACCACATACTGGCCACACAAAGACCACAAACTTGGCTGTGGCGCCCTGTGATTTCGGATAAACTCTTGCGAGGAGCTTTGGAGCAGACGCCAGGCCGCAGCCATGCTCTGACCACTCTGGGGCTCCTCTTGAAAATGAAAGCTGAGGCTCAGACCACCAGAACAAATCTCTATATCAACCCTGACACTGACAGCGGCGCTAGTGTTTTAATCAATCCCGTCCTCCCATCAGTGGGTGAGATCATGCAGCCGGAAACCTCAGAATGATATCAACACATTAGTGTTCCGTAAAGTGTCCTGTGATGGAGGGAGAAAAGGGTGAAGAGGGAATAAAGAGGAATGTAGCTGTGCACATTTAGTCTGTTGTGTACGAGCCAGCAGCATTAACATTACAGGACACTGCTCTGCCAAGCACCTAATTTTTCTCCCATTTCTCTCAGCGTCTGTCTTCTTCTGCTTCCTACTTCTATACCAGCCAACGATTCATTCCTCTTCCCTTATTCTCTCCATCTTTTCCCAACTCCCTTAAACCAATATGCTGATATATCACTGCCTCAGAGCAGCAAGAGCCATTAAAAAGAAATATCTACCCACCCTGCTTCCTCAATCCCTCCCTTCACCTAACACCTTTCCTCTAACACTGTTTATAAATTAATTTCTCTCAACCTTTCAGCACGCCATCACAGTGATCTACCTTTCACCTGTTTTCTTTTTTTTTTTTTTATGTCCGCCGCTCTGTCTGTTTTCTCTCTTTCTCTCTCAGTGTCTCTCCCTGATGTCTTTTAAAAACAGTAAGGGCTAATAATCATTTCCACATGGCTGGACATTCAGCCAAGAGACCAAGCCCAACAGACCGATGCAGACAAACGAACACACACACACACACACGCACACACGTACACACACACACATACACACACACAATGCTGGGATTGCTCTCGCACATGGCTGCAGCATGGTGCAGGCCCAGCTCGGCTCTCATGAATCTGACCTCGCTGCCAGACAGACAAGGTGGTAATATAATTACCCAGAGGATTTCACAAAGAAACACTCTATCATCTTCTATCGTAATCTAATAGAGCTCTAACAAATTACTTTAGCGTGGTGCCAACAGACTGAAAAAAAAGGGATGCAGACAAACACATCAGTCCACAGTGACACATGCATGTGCACTGTAACACTGACTCAAGCTGAACTAGATCACATACATTGTAAGAAAAGCAAGTGGAAGTAGTTTATTTGTGTGTTTATTATTATTTAAGGACATTCTGAGTTAAAGTTATCCAGTGGACAATATGACACCCTGACCTTTGCTGTTTCAATATTAACACTGATAATGTTGCCTGATTATCAGACCAGATTACCAATTTCATCAGACCCACAATATTCCACTGCACAATCAATCACTGAACAAGTCAGAGATGTGGGTGGCATGTCAGAGGTTTGGGACCAGCAAGCTATTAAATAGACTCTGATAAGCAATAATCAACTTCTGTCCTTGTTGGTGCTGCTACACAAAGTCCTGATTTGAGTTTTCGTTTTCGAGAGATTTTTAGAATATGCACTTAAAACTAAAAAAAGGTTAAAATCTAAAAGTCATTTTGCAGTAATAATAACATACACTGCAAATCACAGCCAATAATTGTACAATTCATGTTGAGTTTTAGACATTGGAATATGTTCTGCTCTGATCTCATTTAATTTCTTCAGCATTAACATCAATTAGCTCCGTCTCGAAGTTATGTAATCCATCACTGCAGTGGCTTATGTCACTGTTTCATTGTCCTTGCGTGGTAATGATGATTTGAGAAGTCGGCACTGCATCAGTGGTTGACTCTTTCACTTTGCTGGTGCGAATGTGGACGTGTACTCTTGGGAGTGTCAGTGTACCATGCTATCACTGATGGGTGTGACCAGATGCAGTGAAGACTGCTTTTCAGCTTTTTTGGTTATTCCTTAAGCAGAATTACAGCTTTTTAAACTGTAAACACACAAAGAGTAAAGAAAAAAGGCATTTGATTACTCTGCATCGCACACACACACATTTCCCACCTTCCATGTTTGGCCTCAGTGGAGTCTGACCAGGCGCTGGAGGCGGTGATGTCAGAGTCTGGGATGGTGCCATCCTCCATCCCCAGGGCATAACGACACTGAGCTGTAGTGGAAAGATGGAAGGAAGTAGAGAGGAGAGAAAGAGAGAGAGAGAGAGAGTGAGACATTAGCAACATTCTCATCTGTATGGAGAACATGTCTGCGGGAAACTTAATATTTCCATTAGAGTGTCAGCAGCCATCATTGGTCACGGAGCATAATGTTGTTATGTCATCTCTGGGAAAACTTCCGGACTTCATGCTTCTTAACTGAACAGACACTGAGGAGAGGGAGAATAAAAATACCAAACTCTACCACAAACTGTTCCTGCTCACTTATTTGTTAGAGAATCTCTCGGGGCAGAGTCTGTCTTCATGAGTTCATGTAAAAACTTAATGGGAGTGTTTTGCATCACTTATTCCTGCAAGTCCCCATTGTCCTGTCAAGAGCAACTACAACAAAGATAGTCATTAAATTTCATCTGCATCTAAAGTTTAACCCGCAGCCAGTAGCGAAACACTGTGACCCATCTTTTCTGAAACGACACCTTTCCTACTTGTTTTTTTTTTTTCCTTTTTTCTTTGTCTCTCTGGCTAGTTCTCCGTCCCACACAAAGCCACCTCCTCGGGGCTCCAACCACGCACCACAGCCCCCGTTCTAGTTACCACCGCTCAGGGATTTGTAGGGAAGAGAACAAAAGAGAGAAAGAAACGAAGGGCGAATGAAAGAACACAGGCGGGTCTCGGATATCTGCGCTGACTCCGCTCCAGCTGCAGCGTTATCAAATGATCCAGATAGTGTGGTCCCAGGCAAGGATTACAACGAGCCCGCTATCTGAAGTCAGTCATGAGGAGGAGATGCAGGACTGGAGGGGGGTGCGGGTGGGCGGTGGGTTGATGGGAAGCTGAGGGTTTGAGGATAGCGATAAAGTGGAAAGGGGTACTGACAGTGATATGGAGGGGAGGCTGAGGGTGACAGAAAGAGGCGGGGGGGGGGGGGCTAATTCAGATTCTGTCGTTGAGTCAGCGGATAGGAATGTTGGGCTGGATGACAAACCCTAAAAACCCCAGCGGGTGCAGCAGAGACACACACACAAACACACACACACACTTCATCCCCACCCTGCAGACAGGTGCCCATTTCATTACATCATCATCATCATACATCGCCAGTCAACACCACGCCATCTGCAATTCTTTCTCTCCGCTTCATGCCCTCTGCTTTCACCTTCTCTTCTTGTCATTTTCTCATAAAAACTTTAGCTTGCACACTAAACCTTTCTGCTCACACTTTCAAGCTGGATTGGATTCTTTGGACTGTGTGGTGGCATCAGTGTGTGTGTAGGGTGTGTGTGTGTGTGTGTGTGTGTGTTGTGCCACAGTATGTTAATCTATCTCCAGCTGTCCATCAATCTGTCCATCAATCTCTGCAAAGCCTAGAGTCGTTTAATGCAAATAAGATTAGCTGATCAATTGGTTGCTCAACAGACAGTCCATAACTCTTTTAATAATGGATTTCATGAATGATTATGTCCATTAATCTGCAAGAAACTTTTCTCATTTTTTCATTTAGTTGTTCAGTCTGTTCGGAATATATGAAAAGGTTTTTTTTTTAATCATCAGCACATTTTTTTACTTTTCAAGGCCAACGTGCCATCTTAAAATACCAAATATATTTATTTTAAGATAAGACAAGATAAAGGAAAGTGACAAACACTTAAAATTGAGAAGTTGGAAACAGGCAAACTTTAGAAAATGCAGTGCTTTGAGCTAAAAGTATGCTAACAATGACAAAGCTAACATGCAAATCTTTAACAGGTATGTTCACTAAGTTAAGATGCCACTTTTTAGTACATAGCACTTAACAGAAAAAAGGCTAGATAGGCTGAAGATATCATAGGTTTTGTCAGATACCAAAGTACTGGCCCTAAATTAAGGGTTATCAAAGTTAACCAAAGGTGATTCACTCAGTAGTTTTTTAGTTATTTCAGCCAGGGTCAAATCTGTGGACTTGTAGACCAATATTACTACCACAGGGGCCATGCACAAGGAGCTGTAGACACACTGATTGATCGACTTATTGCTTTGACTCTAATTAGGATAAACTTCTACTCATTTGAGTCATTTATTCAGAAAAAGATCCAAAATGTCATTAACCCAATATATGAAATGGAAGATTTTGCTGCTATTTTATGTCTTTTCTAGACTTTGCAAAAAAATTGACAAAAAATAGTCAGCATATAATTTAAAAAACAATCAAGACTTGAAGCCGTATTCTGGCTGTTGCGGTCAAAAGCTTGAGCTTGTTGCAAACAGTCTCCTCTGGTTACACCTGGTCGACTCTCATTTACTAACCCTTCATGGGCTCCTTTCCCCGACACTTTGACTGACACTTTCATGAGCTGCCTGTGCATTAGCGGTCCTGACGAGCCGGGGGGGGTGTGTGTGTGTGTGACCGCCTAGCTTTCTCATTCTCCTATTACATGCGACTGGCTGGCAGACGGGGAAAGGACACAGGATAGCCTGTTGATAGCGGAGGGAGAATGAGCCTTACTGATCTGAGAATGTGAGGAGAATGTTGGAGCAGCAGGACGAGATGATGGCTGTGCCCGTGAACATGAGGACAACCGGGAGGAAGATGGAAGAGGTTTGAAAATGCAATCATGTTGTTGTGGGGGAAAAAAAACCCAACAGTTCAGCTTTTTCAAATGTTTTGGTTTTGTTGGAGGGGACACAACAGTTAGAGAGAGAAAAGAAAAACACAAAAGATTGGGAAAGGCAATTAATATGTCCTCGATTTAGACGTTCTCTTTGTTGCATGTGTGCATGTGACATCCTACCTGGGTTAAAGTGCCACTCATGGTCCCCTGAAGATGACACCAGCGCCAGGAGGACTGCAAGCACAGTGGCAGGAAACAGCCGCAGGGTTGGCAAGGCCATGACAGCAGCAACACACCTGGTTACCTGTCCGGAGACGCACTGATGACCACAGGCATACCTGCCGGAGAAAAAGAAGAGATATTAAGATCTACATCCACTTCAGGTTTTTTTTTTCATCTGTGTTTTGTTGAAACTGCATCAACTTCCTTCAACCCACGAACAATTTTACTTTCAATCCCACATACAATATACATTACACAAGTGCAAACACGGAGCTCTAGCCTGAGGCTGCTGAGTTCACGGGCTCACCATCTCCGTCAATAACTCAACTCCCACAATCAAATCCTCTTAGTCCAGAGTATGTAGCATGTCTCACAGTCATTTGTTTCTCTGCATTTTGCATGCCGAGCTCAGCAATGGGCCGAACCCCAGAGGAGCAAGCACAAAGCCATACAACAAAGGCCACTTTCACACACTAATTTGTTTTTCTCTCTGGCAGCAGAATGTTAGGATACAATAATACTTTGCAGCCTTTTTCGAAAGGGTACAAACAGCTTGGTAATCGAAGATGGCATAATTAGCCAACCCCGTTTACTCCCAAAGAAATTTATTCCTTCTGTATTTGGAATACCAATAATCTCTCCAAATTAGTGATCTCAAACCTTCTTCCCCTTAATGGGACAGAACATATTTGGAGCACACAGTTGGAGGTGTTTTTTTTTTTAAAATAAATAACAAACAGATGAAACCGTAAGACCGAAGAAATGAAAGCTGAAAAATAAATAGGGACACAACCTTGGTCTGTGTTAGGTTAGTACAAAGTCACAGACATTTTGCATGCAGTAAGTGACTTTAAAAATCCTTGAAAGCATAAAAATTCAGTAAATACACCCCCACAGTTTATTAGGCGCATCTTGCTATAACTAATGCAGTCTTATACAACAGTCCTGTCTTCACAAAAGGTTGTGATTCAGATTTTAGAGGTGTTGAATAAACTAAATTATTATTTGGGAAGATGTTGGCTCTGGCGCTGGTGAAATGTATTGTGACTCACAGAGGAGATGAAACAATAAACTGCAGCCTCAAATTGATCTTTTTTTTTTCATTGAATCAAATTCTCTCCGAAACAGTTTCAGCACAACATGAGCATTATAAGCCAGACGAAGGTAGGATTTGCTGCAAGATTTGTGCATTAGACTGCAATATTTCAGCCAGTCATACCTCATGACCTGGCAACTGAATGCAGATGTACATTTTTTTCAAAATAACATACTGGTCAGTGCTTTGTTTAAGGAAAAAAAAAACTTCTTTATGCTTTTTGTCCGACAACAGTGACATAATTCACCAAACCAATATGTGAATCATCCAGAATAATAAGCACATTTCATTGCTCTTCCCCAAGTGCATATTTTACTTTCGAATGTGTTTGAGGAAGACTTCCAGTAATGCAGCAAGAGGGAGGAAAGAAACCTCATGATAAGTTGAAGCCTGAAGTGGGAATGACAGCTGGGGAGACAGGGAGACCAGGCTGTCTTCCCTGTAGACCCTCTGTGTTTCGGCTTCATCTCTGACTAGACCGGGACAGGCCGACAGCTGACACACAGCTGTAGTGACAGAAAGTTGGTGCGAGGCGGGAATGGGGGGGGGGGGGTTCGTCGTTGAGGGGAAATGTATGGAAACATAGCGAGCAGTGGAGGATAGTCAGCGCAGGCAGCAGGGCAGAGACGATGCAACAGGAGCAGCGATAACATGAGT
>JAQNCA010000030.1:8897435-8907551 GCA_029783725.1 Acanthurus tractus
GAGAGAGAGAGAGAGGCAGACAGACACACAGACAGACAGCTGGGAATATATCTGCTGCATTATTATTGTAGCCGCTTATTATGGAGCGGAGTGCGCGACGAGGAAACGCGCGAAAGGTTTAAAGGAGTTTGTCCGTACTTACCTAAAATACGCGGAGAAGTGCGCAGTGACAGCAGTCCAAACTTTTAGATGAAGTCTCTATCAGGCGAGTGAAGCTGTGATCTGCCCTGAGTAACGACACGTCCACGAAATAATCCAAACGCGGCTCCGAAGCAAGTTGTTGCGCTCCGTGGACGACCTCTGGTAAATCTCAGAAAATAACAAACTGATCCCGACCAGCTGATATTTGAGCCGCAGCCTGACTTTAACTTCGCACTCCTGCGGTCATACAGTTATAAAACCTGTCGATAACGAAAGAAGATATTTTTATTTTATTTAAAAAAAAAGGGCGAAAGACCGTCCTGGGTCGATGCGCTTCTGCCTCTAAATCTGAATGTGAGCCCCGGCTACGCTGCTCAGTCCGGGCTCCACAGCCGGGCCAGCAGGCGCCACCAGGTGCTCATTTACATAACTGCACCGGCTGTGTCCAATCACAGCTGCGAGCAAGGTGTCTGATTAGATATTCCAGCATGCACACCGTCCAATCAGAGCTGCCTGTGGGCGGGGGATGTGACCTTAACAACACTGTAGAATGAAAACTAGTGAGGATCATTTGGGGGCGATGGGGGTTTCTTTGTTACAGCAACGCTGAGATTTGGGGGAATATGACATCTGATACAGCAGCACGCAGAGCGCTCTCACCTTGTTAACCCTTTGATTGTAAGAAAATGTTGCTCTGCTGTTTTGAGACAGATTTTTTTTTCCAAATGTAAACTTGTAAACTCTTGGAATCATCTGCTCTGTCTCTCAGCGCCTCACTTGGGTCATTTAATGTGGACCCAAAACACCCTGCCTTGGTATTTACCTCTAAAGGAAACTTTATTACAGAGTATTGGTGGTGTAACTGTATACCATTACTGCCCCTGGGCTATAATGACTCAGATTGAAGGGTTTGCAGTAAAGCACAGCGACGGAGCTGGAACCAGGAGAGTTGTTGATAGGAGACCCTGAGGCAAGGCAGGAGTGAGCCGAGAATTCATGTTTTAAAAGAGCCACATGTGTGCATGTTTATGCTGAATTACATCAAAAGTTGAACCAGTCACACACAGACAGTTTGATAAAAAAAAAAAACCAGGCCGTGCAGCAGCTACAGTATGTGCTGGTACTTGCCCTGACAGGCTGAAGGGAGGGAAACTCAAGCTGGCGCTCAATCAGCAGCAAGGGACAATAAAGGTCATTTAACACACTGAGCTCCACCTTGGATAAACAGTAAAAAGCGAACACTGATACACAATGTGCTGCCTATGTTCTCTTTTGTGTGTCTCGTTTTTTTTTTGTGTTTGTTTCAACTTGCTTGTGCTCACATTATCTCAGGAATGCTCCGATGAAGCAGTTTTGTTAACCAGTTAATGTTTTGACTGAGACAGAGTCAGCAAAGTGATAGATTAATTCCATGCCCATGCAGCGGCGAGAGGCCAAGTGTATTCACTCAGGCAATCAAATGTACATTATAGAAGAAAACACTGGCCAGCTGTAGGTACAGATACAGTTACTGGTCAGTTTTTATGTTTAGATTTTACACTGAAGAAATTATATATTTAAAATACATGATGCATTGTTACGGATAAATATTAACTGTCATGTTTAACCTGCGAAAACATTGAAGCACTAATTATAAGGATACTGTAACTAAATATTATATTACAACAGAAACAGCAGTTACTCTTAGCTTGAACTTTTGATACTTTAAGTACTTTTTCGCGAAATCATCCTCACTACCACTTGACTTTCACTTGTAATGGAATAATTTTAAAGTGTTGTTTTGCAACTTTTTAAAGTAAATGACCTGAATACATCCTCTGCTACTGATGCCATGTTTCCCACAGGAGAGGCTACTGAACGTCTGTCTTTTCTCCAGAATAGATGCACAACATGGATGTGTTTTAGTGTTGGTCTCTGTTTTTGTTCAACATCGAACTGATTAAAATTATAAGATTATCAGAAATACACATGACCTACATGAGCTGCATGTGTCTGCACATTAACACCACACAATTTTAAATCTTTCATGTATTTCTCAATCGATTTTATAAATATCTACTCATAACTTTATGTTTTTCTTTTCCTTCTGTGTTTCTCAAACCAGCTTTATTCCACCCCTTCACCCTCCCTCCATCTCTCTCCAAGTTTCTTTGTGTTTTTGCAGAGACTGTAGTTGGACTTTCATCTGGCCTGGCCTCATTCTCTCTCTGCATATCATTAACATTCTCTCATCACTTTTCAATTCAGAGCTAAACCGATCCAAAGTATGCCTCTCTCTTTGTGTTTACTGGTTAAGCTTCCCTCCTCAGTCCACAACATAAACATAAATAACCCTTCGAGCAGATTTTTCTGTCTGCGTAGCCGCGATGTGATCATGATTTATGCATGTTTTCTGGTTCACTGGAGTCTATTTTAAATAGGTTTTCTCTTTGTTTTCTTATTATGCTAAACAAATTAAACGATGGTGATGAAAATAATCTAGAATTAAAGAGATGAGGAGAAAACCACCGTGGATATTTGAGGGGTTGTTATTTATTATGCTACCAGGGAAAAAAAATATTCACTGATGAACACAGTAATTCTCAGTTCTTGCTCTCTCACTCTCCAGAGCTTTTTTCGCTTTTCTTTTCAGCCTTTTCTGTTGAGCACATCGCCCAACTGGCTCTGCTTTGTTCGTTGTCTGGGCAACTGCAAATCCCCTGGCAGAATTAATGACCTTTTTCACTATTATTCTTTTCCCTCCTGTTCTTTTTTTTTTTCCTGTGTCTCACTTTTTCTTCTCTCCTTTTTTTTTCAACATTCATTTCTTCCTGTTTCATAAAATATGTTTGGTTCCTCCACAAAGTTTTGGGTTTTGTTGTCACTTTAAACCCCTACTCTCCCTCCTCCCTCTTGACTCATTCTCGCTTTGAGTGAAAACCAGTGGAGCATAAGAAGCAGGTCTGATCCTGTGAGGAATTCACTCGGGGAGAGAGAGAGAGACTAATAGAAAGAGAAGTTCAAGTTGCATTGCACTTATGAATCAGCAAGGACAGGAAAGCACTTGATATGACAGGTAAAGAAAGTTAGAGAAAAAGAAGAGGAATTCATTGCTCAAAACATCAGCAGTCTGTCATGAACACAGGAAGGGTTTTTCATCAGGAAGAAAAATCTGTTAAAAGTTAAAATATAGTCCTTTTTCAAAAGGACCATTGCATTCAATAAAAAAAATTACTATTTTCATCCACAATTTGTATTCAGGAAGGATGACAGATGATCTATTACCTTGTCATTTTAAATATGCAGCTTGAATTTATCACCTTTCTGACATCAATTTAGTCAAAAACACAGACATTTGAATTAGAAATTGAAGTGTTCAGCTCAAAGACAAGAGACAACACACACACACTGACACACATGCACACGCAGGCAGCCTGTCCACCCCCTGTCATGGTCTGACAGCTGTGCAGGGCTGCAGGATTCAGACAACACAGATCAGTTGCAGAATGTGAGGCTTGCAGTATGTTGGGAACTGGCGTAAAACCACATACCAAGCATACTAAGCTCTGAGACATCAACGCCGCCACTGTCTTTTTCACTGGGAATATCCAAAAACAGTGAATGTCTCCGATTTGCAACGGTCAAATGAACCCCTGAAACGCCCCACGGCTCCTTTGGCCACAACATACCTTCTTCTTTCTCATGCATGTGTGACTTCAGGTCCAGGTTTGGCTTAAACACACAGATATGCATGTGTGAGAGTGTGTGTGTGTGTGTCTGTGTGAGTCTAAGACTCTACATGCACCCCTGTGTTTCCCCCCTGATGTCTGTTTACCGTGACTTGTCCGAGCTCTGTCAGTATCAGTGTCGCAGGCCCCGGGCACATTGTATTTGATTGGCCCCCGGAGAGGATCTTGAAGCAGTGGAGGTGTCAGGGGTTACAGGGTCAGTGTCTGCCCCATGGGGGTGGTGGTGGTTCTGTCTGGGGGGTCAGGGTGTGCATCAGAGCCCTGGAGCTCTGTTGTTAGGCATTAGAGAGGAAAACGGTTGTGTCAGCTCCTCTCATTTTCCACAGAGCTCTCTGTCTGTTCCGTCATCTCTGTTTGTTCCCTGTTGTGTTTCTATTTTTGGATTCAAGATCATTGATATTTTGTCTTGGCAAGATTAAAAGTCAGCAGACATGTTCGCAGCTCTATAAGCTTGTCCTTAGGCACAGCGCTGCTTGAGCTAAATGTTGTCATTCCCTTGGTTAAGCATGTCAGTGTTTTAACGTTTTAAAAATGTGCACAAAACACAAACTACAGCAAAAATCTGGATGAAATATCATTAGTTAAGCCTATACTTGGTCTTAAGTAACATACTAGACATTTGTAACCTGACTGTGCTTAAGGAAAAGTCAGAGGATCATCAAGTTATTATCAACCCTGAGGTAAACATGAATGTCTGAACCAAATTATAAAAAAAACAAGAAACACAGATGCTAACCTCAAGGCAGCACTAAAATTATAAAGATAAATAACATGGGAACCAAGAATGTCTGTGCAAATTTTTGTGGCAACCCCTCAAATAGTTTTCTGAGATATTTCAGAGATGTGACTGACTGACATAACCATCCTAGTACACAGGATCTTGAAGCGAAAACAAAGACTCACTGAAGTGTTATCTTTCAGTCACAAAAAGGAGTTTTTTTTCCTATGAAACTTCCTCATGTGTTCATATCATAAAGATCTTGCAGGTGTAAATGGAATTCTTACACATGACACTGGTTCTTCACAGAGCTTATATACACATGAAAGAACTTACTGAAACAGATTAATTTAGCTGGCTGACACCATGCAGACGCTTTCAAAGACACAAGTGTCTGCAGGACAAATCCTATCCTGCCATAAGAGTCCTTGTGATCATGCAGCTGGATGTGTCTGAAGTGGGATGAGCTCAGTGTTGTCAGGGGAACGTCTGTGGAGAAAGGGTGAGGTGGGAGGGAGGCTGAGGGGAGGTGAGATTGTCAGGTGGTGGTGGTGGTGGTGTTGTTCCAGATGACCCCTCACACAGTCCAGAGTCCCTGGAGACCCTCTCAGCTGTAGCAGCGCACTTGTGCCTCTTCTTCTTCCTCATGGCTGAAGGTGGAGGAGTGTGTGTGAGTGTGTGTGTGCGTGTGTGGGGGGGGGGTCTTTTTGGGTGTCAGGTTCCTCCCCCCCACCTCCTCAGAAATCCCCCTGCTATTCATTTGTACACACACACACACACACACACATCTAACAGCATGGAGGACTTCAGCCTCTGCTTTGGCATTTGGGAGGCTCCTCTACAACTGTCGCCTTCTGTTCAAACTGTCACTCCAGCCCCTCGAGGATTTTACTTCCCTTTTTCCTCACCCCTTCCCTCCCACCTCTCCTCACCTGTCTAAGCCAGCCGTTGAATGAATGGCATCCCTTTCTTCTCCAATCTCTCCGTGTTGCTAACAATAGAGCTTTGGGAATTGTTCAGTGTAACCACCATCGGATGTGCTCCGATCTGCTTTGTTTGGCCCTCCACCCGACTGTCTTTACCAATTACATGTTTGGCCCCTCCACATCCCCTGGTCTTTAGCTCAAACAGTAGTTTAACTCGGCTCATCTCTGTCTAAAACAGCCTTGTCATGTTCTCAGGCGGGTCTGTTTGCGCAAAGGCATATAATTATAGCTATCCTTTAATTATTTTGATTAGTATTCAAATTGTTCAAAGTTCATTGGAGAAACAAAACAGCTAATGTGCTGGAGCACTTTCAAATGCCTTGTCTGTGGACTTTGTCACCATGTTAACCCGAGTCTGATCTGCTTCCCGTCTAATGGATCTGAAATCCTTTCCTTTTGTGAAACTTTCCGGCGGGCTGTTGCTGCCTCCTTCCAGTGAGAGTGAATGTTGTGTCGGATTGGAAGGCACTTAGGACCGGGTGGGTGGCGAGAAGGGTGAGGAGGGCGGTGGGGGGCGGGTGGCGATTCAGAAAGGGGTGCAAACGAGTGCCATTGCATTGCAGTGAGAGGTGGTGCTAAAAATACCTATTGACACATGGGCTCCAACTCACAAACAGGGACACAGACAAACACACACGAGGCAGCGACTAAAGAGGTCTCATTCATGCACCACCGGGCAGAGAAGCACACAAAAGCACAGAAACATGTGCATATATTTATGACCACACGCACACACATAAATGTTATATTTGAATCACGTAAAGGCCCAATTATTTACATTAAAGCTGAACCACCACATCAAATACCGAATCACCCTATAGTGAATTCCTGTGACTTTGCATTGGCAGTGCTTTGTGTTTCCGAGAGCTCCATGTCAAACAGAGAACAGCCCTTTTCCACACTCAAGCTACAAGTCCTCAGAACAAACAAAACCCAGCTGCCATATTGTGACCCTCTGCAGGAGGAATATGGGAAAACTGCTCTGTACACAGTGTGTTGAATGCACGCTGTGGTAAATATTGTTTTTGAGTTTACCTCGCGACGGCACACTGCTGGGACAGTTTGCTCGGCACTGATCACCTGAACAAAAGAAGTAATAGAGGTTGGGTGTTTTTTATCATGAACCACTTTCAGAGCCCTTTTCATAATATATGGGTGTGGTGTTCACCTAGATGAGTTCTTCTGTGACAATGATGTGTTTGTACCATCCAGGACAGATCAATCTACTTTTGCTGTCTACACACGAAGAACAATTGAACCTGAAGGAACCTTAAAATCAGCTTTCTGCCTTGATGCACAAACCTGATTTTATGGTCTTTTCAATGCACTTTCCTACAAAAAGCTTCATTCAACTTCTCATATTTCAAAAAACCTGACTCCCCGAATAGAAGAAGTACTAAAACTGCAATTGTATTTTTACTCAAATTGTGTAAAAGTGCCAATACAACAATATACTTTTATGCAGTAAAACTTGAGAGATCTTAGTCTGAACTAGCAACTTCAAAGAATTAAATATTAATTAATTAATTGAATATTATCAATTCTTGCATGTAATGTATGGTAAACGATCTCCAAACTATAATTGTCCAAGTGAAGTACCTAGTCAGTTTAAACTTTTGTAGGTGATGGTAGTCAAAACAAACATCAGAAGATGCTAAGAAGGACATCTAATCTCCAGAGCCGAGGCCTCGTCACCCCCCACAGCGCTGCTGGAGCACCGGTCACAGACTGGGGGGACAACTGCCCAAGCTGTAAATCAGAGTGTGTGTGCATGTGTGTGTGTGTGTGTGTGTGTGTGTGTGTGGTCTCTGTACAAGTGAAAAGTATGTGACTCTGCTAACAGCAGAATAAGGGATATTTGGCAACCTCAAATACCTCTCAGGAGCGTGGAGAAGGGAAAGTGTCTGAAAGGGAACAGAAACACATGCAACAGTAAAACACTGCCTTAACTCTTTTACATTAACAACGTAATCATGTCATGTTTGGCAGCATTTCAGTCACAGGGGATATTTTACTGCAAAATCTCTTTTTTTTTTACTTAAATACTTAAAGTACATTTAACATAAAACACTTCTTTACTCTTACTTTATAGCAAAACTCAAGACTTTTACTCGTAAATGTGTCTGTTTCATATTGAAGTATTAGCAACTTACATTCACTGGAGTAATAGTAATAGATCACTTCCCTCATTAACACTAATAAAACTTTGTGACCCAGCTTTTCTAAAGATGATGAAACTGAAAATGGTTGTTATACTGTGTAACACAATACTGCCCTTACACACTATTAACACCACAAATGAGAAGCCTGTGCGCAATAAGCTCGGTGCACCTGACTGTTAACTGCAGCACAGACTCACACTAATATTGGCTTTGATAGCCCTCTAGTGACCGCAGAGGTGTACCTGCCAGCTAAGATATAGAGCTATAATTTACTATAATGAGACTTATTACAGTTTGGCTGTTTCTGTGAAGCCAACCGGGACATTTTACTTTAGTTTTTGTCTTTAAATTAAACACTTAAACATTCACTTGTGGCCATTGCTGTTCTCTCTCACCCTGAAATACTTTTACAGCTTCCCACCCACCCTCTGTCTCACCTGTGTGTGCGTGCATGTGAGTGTGTGTGTGCGCGCGCGCAGTGCCCAAGGGAGTGTATAAAGCCAGACTAATGAATTTCTTTGGTCTGCTTATACTCTGGCTCTCATATGAAACCAATTCATTACTCTCTGGTCTCACCCACATGTTAGCAGGGCAAGGGTCACAATGGGAGCAAGAATGAGGCAAATAACAGACAGGGGGGGGAGAAAAAGGGCAACAGAGTCCCCACAACAACCTGACTGCGTCATGAGAAAGCTTTCTGAAAAGAAAAAAATAGATTAAATTCAGACCACATGGGCATTATAGACGTGGCCAATCCTGGCAGCAAAGACATTTAACACAGCAGAATTTAACAGTTTGGAAATTTATGGGTCAGTAACTGGGGACCTTTGTCTGGCTATAATTACTGCCATACAGGTTTGAGGGCCACAACACAGTTAGCGCTCAATCTGGAGAAAATAAAGAGGCTCTAGGCTCCAACTCTGAAACAGAAACAATTCCAGATGATTCCTCCCCCCCCCCCAGTCCGAGTTTATCAATCCAGCAAATAACATCTCACCATGCAAGTTGGCACAGAATCCAAATCATGCAAGATGAGGGGATTTCCACCCACTTCCATCCAGTAAATAATGATTATGGCAGTCCTCAGTGGTGTTCATCATCATCATGCTGTTTCAGCTCGCCCATGAACGCAGCCCAGCGGGTCACGGTAAACACGATGAGATCACAGCTGCAGCGAGATTTACTTTTTCATCAAGAGTGTGAATAATTTGACAAACACTGTCAGCACAGTCTTCGCATAATGATGGTGAAATACAGCACTCAATAAGACATATATGTTTAGGATATGTCTCAGATTTTCAACACACGACCATAGAAATCATTTTATTATAAACTTCGAAAAGGTGATAATTTTTTCCATATGCTCCACAGTTAATAAAAGCAGAGGCGCAGTGGACAATGCATGGGGTTAGTTTTGATGGTTAGAGCCACACTCTTCCTCACATGAATATCCCATTTTATTAGATATATTCTTATAAGACATATAGTGGCTTTAAAATAAAGTAGGCAGTGCTTTCATAAACAAGCACCTTAATATTAAAATCTAGCTCACAACATCACTACATCACTACATCTTTCCAACAGACTGATTCTGATCACTCTTGGGGGGGATCAGACACCCCTTAGGAGAGTAAATAAACCACATGCTGTTTCAAGCAATGCTTATAATAAAACAGGGTTGTTTGAGTATTTCATTTACTTTATTATTATTGACCACAGCACTATAAAAATGAGACTTCAACACTGTGCTGTGTATTCATCCACTTTTATTACCTTATAAGTAATCATTAGGTCGGAGTCCATCCCATAATGCATTAGGCAAAAAAGCACCTGGGTATTACAGAGTTAATCGTACAGTGTCTTCATATGCACAAATATTTTGCACATTTGTTGCACATGCAAGTAAACAGCCTCATTTCCAAATAATTACACCATGAAAGCTCAAGCTTGCTAATAACTTGAAGACTTCCTCAATGATTTTGTGGTTGGGTACATTTTAATTCATTTCATGCTTTCTGCTTCAAATATCCCCCATGTGGAAATCCACTTATTGAGTAGCTCAGGAAGACTTTAATTAAACTTGAGTATGGTGCAGCTGATTATCATTATTATCAGTAAAACTCATCGGAGTAATTATGTCTCTCAGGTAAAAGAAAGTCACCTGATTTATCACAAAGCAACTTTAACCATGAAGCGTCACTATCTCCGGGAGAATATGTATCTTTTTGTATGATGTATTTGGTATTCAGGCAGAATACACTGTAATTAGTCAGACAAGGCTCATCCAAACATTTCCCAAATGTACATTGTAATCACAATTTCCCCTTTTAGTTTTAACAAAACATTTAAATGTCACATCACCTGCTCTGCTTTATTATGTG
>JAQNCA010000030.1:8946333-8956983 GCA_029783725.1 Acanthurus tractus
ACACACACACACACACACACACACACACACACACACACACACACACACTCAAACAAACCACTTACACTAGCAGCTGGCTTTTTAATGTTTGTTGGAAAAAAAAGGAAACGTAGTGGGTTCTTTGTTGAATTAACTTGGCTCTCTACAAGAACATTGGACTAATGGCTTTAATTTAGTGTCTGAAGAAAAGTCTTGACGGTGCTGTAGTTATAACTAGGTAAATTCGTATTTATGAAACACCTTTCAAAAACCACAGTTATAAAGTGCTTTCTAGAACAAAAGGAGAAGCAGCAATAAAAGAAACTTAATGGATAAAAAATCCACATGAAGCTTTTTGTTCTAATTCTGACTTGTGGGAATAAATAGCATTTCTTGCTTTGAAAAAAAAACAACAATCACAAAGTTAATTTAAGAGCGCAGCAACAATTCTGAATAAAACATCATTTCAGTAAATTATTCTACATGGCCAAACATATTTTATGTGTTGAATTTATGAAATGTTTGGACGAACTGTAGAAAAATGAAAGCAATTTCTATGCAAACGCTAGGTGCTTTATTTGTATAAAAAGCCATAACATTGTCGACGCTTAGAGAACTTCATTCATGCATACAGCACTGGGTGCCTGCTGCCCTGTCTGTGACCACAGCCTCCACATAATCACGGTAAACAACAACAAGGCAGTGTCACAGTACTCACCCTTTCACCTTCGAACTCTTTTTGCCTGGCTGTCTTGGTTCCTGAGAGGAGGCTGGGTCTCGTGGCTCTGCAGGCTGGTCTGCATCCTGATTGGAAGCGGCTCCTGCAGGGGCGGGGCCTGATGACGGAGAGGCGGCACTGGCCTTTAACGTTTTCTGAAGGTTTGAGACCTGAGAGGAAAGTAAGGAAAGAAGACATGAAAAATGTAACACTCAGGAGGAAGGATAAGTTTATGCATTTTTAAATCTGTTTCAAAACAATAGCAAGGTCACCATACGAACACTGAAATAAGTTTTGTTTGCTGTAAATGCTCATACTAGCATTTCCAGTGCAAGTGATGGAAGACGAAGTCCAGTCTGTGTAGAGATGTACTGGAAAGGTTATATGAAGCTAATATGTCTGAGTCAGTCTGAGTCAAAGTAAAGTGGGAATAAAGTGGGTACCTCCAAAGGTTACAGTCCATTTAGTACAACTTTCCCTCTGTATTTCCACAGACAGTTTTCATGTTGATTCTATTTTCCAGGGTAATAACCGGTCACTTCAAAGTTTGTATCTACTGTGGATTCCTATTGGTCGGTGGGCCTCAACTTGGCATATAAATTCCAGATGTGACGTCAGTGCTGTGTCAGTAGGTAAGGATTGAAGAAGAGCTACGATGATTACACATGCTCTGCAAATGATGAGGGTAGCGTTGGGAAGCACAAGGTACCTCACGGTTCAATTTGATCCAGATTCAGAGGGGTGAAAATGCAAATACACATGAGTCAACAAGTATATTATTGGATTTCAGGATTTGTTTTAGTTATATTCATGTTTTAAGTGATGTAGAGAAATCGTTTTGTTTTTCTTTTAAGTTGACTGCATTTATTAATGAATGCAAAATGAGGGGGAGGCAGAGCCTCACTGTTTTATCATTAACATTATCAACTCCAGCAGTGGAGACCAGCTTCTCTGTTGCACTGTAAGAAACAGAGAGGCCAAGCCATCGCTGTTCCAGACGCTGAGCGGGTGCAGGGTATTTGAGGTGGAACAGACTGAGCCTAGAGTTATTGTTTAGGGACACACAACATTTATCAGTGCTGATAAACTATCGGCAGAGCATAATCCGCTATTTATCATGGTGGGTTATAGACAGAGCTGATAATACACAGCCAAACTGTTTTTGACCTAACAAGTGCCACAACTCCATATTCTGATACAGTAACTGGCAGTATACACCTTTGGTTTGCAATCCACCAATAAGCAAAGAGAATAAAAACAGTTTTGTTAGGAGGAATTATGTGATAACTCGAAAGCGTGCTTGCAGATTTTCCAAGTGCCGCACTGCCGTCGCAGAGTTATGTTCTGCTGAAATCATGTTATTAAATGACATTTACAAAATCAGTTTTTGACATTCTTGAATCAAAAATTGATTTAGATATGGACAATAAGATTCCGTTTTTACCCCTCTTCCAGTTGAGGGGCGGTAACACAGAGGCAGAATTTTGTTTTACAAAGACTGTAAGAATGCATGTGTTTTGGACAGAACGAGGACTGTGAATTGTGTCCCCCATCACTTACATTGGATACAGTGCACAGTAGGAAGGGATCTCTTCACAGCCAGCATGAGCAGGAGGAATGATAACAGCAAGCAAAACCTGTTTCAATATTTAAATAGGCACCTGACTATTGTTTTAAGACAGAAGAACTGTGAACCTATCCTTTAAAGCTAGATTTATGGCTATAATACTGAGTTTACCCTCAAACAAAAGGAAGTATGCAGTCAGGAGGAAACTAAAATACCAAAAGTATCTAAAAGGATAAAGCATAAAGTAGAAGTGGAAGAACAAAGAGACACATTTAGTGGATTTTCAGGGGAGAAGGAGAAAGACAACTGTAGGCTAAAGAAGATGAGATGCTGACCTCTGTTTCCACTTGGACTTTAACCTTTAACTGGCTCTCTCTGTATTGGTTTGCCCTTGAGACTTGCTCCTCAATACCACACAGCACTGCCTCACACCCCGTACACCTGAGAGAGAAAAGGCATGGAGGGAGGCAGAAAGCCGATGGTTAGAAGTTAGGGAAACAGATAATTGAGACATAAATCCAAAGTGTTTGGACAGACACATGGAGGCAATACTGACCACTCCTGCAGCGTGTTGATTATGTTTGGAAGCTCGTTGGGGCCGAGGTCACGACCCACGCTGCAGTCTACCTCCACCTGCTGGTTCCTCTGGTCCAGTTTGCCCTGGATGATGTCACAGTAAACGGCCTCGATCAGCAGGTCCTCCAACTCTCGCACATTCTTCAGTTCCAGCTGCTGCAGCAGCAACGAGTACGGCAGGCACTGAGGAGAAAAAGGACACGAGACGAGACCTTAGTCCTCATATACTCTTCTTTTTTTAACTAAGGTATACAGGCGGACAGATAATTTGATTTCATTTTAACGGTTTGATGGAAAATGACAAGAACGCTACAGTTAAATTGCCTATTTGTCTAAATGTCACAGCTACAGGAAGATGAAAGGAGAGTTTGGACAAATTTACAATCCTCCACTGGGCAATTAGAGAGTTCAAGCCCACATACAGGGAAAAGCAGTGACATATTAAGGAGAAAAACAGGGGCAAGAGTGAAAGGATCAAGGGTAGTAAAGTGAGATTAAGTTAAAAAAAAAAAAAAGACAGCTGGTGAGAATAATGAATCAATTATTTATCAGAAGCAGAAGAAGAAAAGGGCATTAGCAGTGCGGTGATCGGGCCTCTCTTGAGAAAAAGACCCTGTGTCTCAATGAGATTACCTGTCCAAATAAAGGTTAATTTAAAAAAATTGTTGGAAGGTGTAAATTTAATGCATTTTCATGCACATGGACAGTTGGGTAAGAAGTTTAAAATGACATGAGCAGTTGTGGCTGCTCTGGTAATTCGAGACTGAGAGGCCTGTCTGTTGCTGTAATTTTAATTTAGCTGATATAAAAACACCCACAAGCTTAAAGTCACAGCCATCCTTACACGTACCTTTTGAACAAAATAGCACAGCCAAATCTCAAAGCAAAACTGTTACACATACATCATTAAATTCTGCTTTATGTAGCCTACAACTTACAGCCTTTGATGGCTGCAAAAATTAGATTTATTTTCTGATTTTGTTACAAATGCAACATTGCAGCTCATCTGCATGTTTTTGTAAAAGAAAAAAAGAAAGAAAGAATAAAATTGAAACAGTACCTTGAGGTTGGATGCCAGGCTGATGATGGACAGATGGCGGAGTTTGTTTCTCTGGGCGGGGGTCAACTCTGGAAGAGAGGCTGCTCTCTCTACAGCAGCAAGGACATAGATAAAAAAAGAGTAAAATCAGGAAAAACATACTGGAGCAGTATGTAAGTGTTACTCTGCTGGGGGTCAAACAGTCACACGTAATCGTGGCACTACTTAGTACTTTGAAGTGTAATATTATACAGAGACATGCAGGTCAGTGTGGAGCTGTTTAAGCAGTCAGAGAACAGAGTCAGGAGGAAGTCTCTCCAGCAACTATGTCTCCTGCCGCCACGCTCCCCTGGTGACAGGACTCACACCCTCTGAGACAGCAGCTCTGACAGCTCCTCTAAGGGCTCCACTACACGGCTCTGTGAAAGTAAATGTGTTTCCTGTCTGCGTGACTCCAAAAGGAAGGGAACAATAAAGTAGGCTACATTCTTTTTCCAGGCTATCGGTTGATATTCAGCATAAAATTAGACATAATTAACATTCCACTTCTTGTTAAAGCTTCCTGACGCATTACACAGGCAGCAAATTAAGTCACAAAGATTAGTTTACTGTTCATTTGTGCCAGCGCTGCTGTGAAACAATCATCAGCCAATCAGAACGCTCGTAGAAGAGTTGCCCAAACAGATAAAAACACTCCAGTAATTTTGTCTGTGAATAACCTGCCTGTGGAGTCTCAGGTGAGCGAGTTTAAGCTGCCGTGCCAAGGTGTCTGCCTCACAGCAAAGAAATACAGCTCATAATAAAAGAGTTGCAGGGCTGCCCTATTACTTATTTACACTGTGCTGCCACTGCAAATACCTTTGTAGTCGCAGTAGGTTCCATAGGCAAAGAGGTTGAGGAGCTGGTACACTGGTGCATGAGGGCCATTCTCCAGCTGTGGTTTAGAGGGAGGACAAGGGCAAAGAGAAAATTATATGGCACAGCGCAGAGATAATTAGTCTCTTTACTTTAAAAAAAATACAACTGCATTTTATTTTTGCACAGTGAGCAGCTCTAAGAAGAGGTCTTACTAGGATTCAGTGAGAACAGGAGAGACCACATGAGGACCTGACCCATCTGAGAGGGGTTACACTCACCTCTGACACCATTATCTGTCTCCAGCGAGTCTAACTGACCACATTTCGTAACAGTATTTTTTTTTAAATATCAGCTGATGTATGTTTTGTCCATGAAAACTCAGAGATTTTAGAATTAATGTTAAAATTCTACCATATGGATAATCACTCTGTTTCTAATTGCTTCATTGGTTACAGTAACCCCTGGGAAGACACCTCTGAAGTTAAGCAAAAGCACAAAATTTTGCATTGTCACAAATTTTTTAATTTAGATAAAATGGATCCCAACCACAGTTCATCTTATGTCTATAATTGCTGGGCTGATTTAAATAATGTTTTGCATGTCTTGAACAAAGTAAGAGAAAAAGACAATGTGCTTTGTTGTTAGGCCACTAAAGTTGTTTGAAAAGAAGACACTTGGAACTGAAGCATATATTCTTCCTCGGAGAGAAAGGCTGTAAAAAAATACAATAAATACCCAAATGTTTGGGGAGATTTTTGATGAAGCTTTAAAAAGTCCTCTGGCTAGATTCTTGCTATAAACAGACAAAAACAATAGAGCAGGCATACGGAGCATGTACGACTGTCTGTTTCATTCATTCATAATGTACAGAACAGGATCTGCTAAGAACCACTGCAAGTCTGCAAAAACACACATTAGAGCAACAACAAAAGATTAAAAGAAAGAAAGAAATAAAAAACAGATGCAAAGCTTTGTGTTATAATAAAGGACTGATGCAAAGTTGCTCTTTTGTCAAAGGGAAGTTTATAATGCATCAGTTTAATAGCTGTGATTGTCATAAGTGCTGTCACGGATGTGTTTTCATTGACAGAACCATTAAGACATTTCTCTAAATGTTTCTCTGCCTGTCTCTCTTAGTCACAGTTTCACCCTGGCTTGTTTTTCTTTTCCTCTGTGTTTATCCAATAAAATCCTGCCCCTGATTTCACACCCGCTTTTCTCAGATATTACATTTGAGACACAATGTCCTTCATACACATTCTTCAGCAGTGCTGCTTGCCCTCTACTTTACCTTCACATAACCTCTGTGTGCTATTTTAGTAAACAAGGTCAAATGCTGTTTAACTGTGCATTAAAAGAGGACAGGGAATCTTCCTAAGTATCCCACTTAGTCTGCACACTTTCTAAAGCTTTCCTCATGGAATGAAACAATGGTGCCATTTCTACTCTGCTCTAACGGCACCATTTCACTTCTAAAATGAATTGTTAACTGTGCATTGTTGTACAAGTTCAGTAAACAGCATACTTAATATTTTCCTGAAGTACTCTTTGAAACTGCTAGCTAAATGTGTTGATTAGGAGGTGAGTTGTGACTTTGATTAGGAGGTGAGTTGTGACTTTGATTAAATCACTGGTGACAAATCTACATGCTTTTTCACTTGCGTAAGTGATAAACTTCATATGGTAAGGAATGCTCTTGTGTTGATGCTTCACTAACAATGTGGTCACATGCATCACTGAGCCCTCCGAATGCGGTCTGGTTCATCAGATCCTGCACGTGTCTGGGCTACTTTAACATTTGTGGGACTAACTGTCTAGTTGTGATTAAGACAGATTTTTTTTCATGCCAGGTCTGAAAAGGTCCAAAAAGACATAAAGGGTGAGGAAGATGAAGTGCATGTGTGTTTACCTCTCTGACATTAGGCAGCTCCAGGATGTCAGAGAAGACATAGAGGCCTGGAGTCTCCAGCAGAGAGCTGACAGCCTGGGCCAGTGCTGAGCCTGACAGAGACAGGAGCTGCTCCACCTCCATCTGATGCAGGGGAACACAAGTGACAGAGACATGTTAAGCAGGTTGGACAAAGTACAACAGAGAGATATGAAGGAACCACAGAGTAGAAAGCAAAAGTATCATAACAATCAAGGGTATGACATCTCTTACTGACTGCTTTGGTTCTGCCACTTTATATTATGGTGGTGGAAATACAATCTATGGTTAAACCAAACCATAATTCACCTATAAAACTCAATGAGAATATCTCTAGTTTTATTAATAACCACAAGTATCTTTTTCATGCCACTGAAAACACAGTCCAGCCACTGGTAGTCTGATGGAAAGACACAGAAATAAATGAAAAAAATACTCCTCTTTCATTTAACGTCTAACAACCAAGTGCTCTTGACCAAAGCACTTAACCCTCAAATTACCTTCAGAGCTACTCAGATAGCGGAAGAGTAGCTGCACTAGGTAGCAACAATACGGGCAAGCAGTGTAATAAATGCGAAGCAGGACATGTATATTCATCAAAACCCATCCTCTGCACAGAGACGATGCAAATGCACTTTGGGCGGAGGGCACGACCAGAATAATTACCCAAGAACTGAAAGGAATCTGCCTGTGCATCCAGCAAATATTTAGTCTTCAGAAAGTGATTCCTGTAAAAACAAACAAACAAACCCCCTCACCCCCACCAAAAACACGCTATTTCCTAAAACAAAACATTATTTCAGTATTTCTATACTGACTCTGGCTTTGTTAACCACAAGCTTAAAGGTAAAATTTTGCATGTTAAAGAAAACAGAACAAATGTCCATCTGATTCTAATGCTGTGTTCCTTTCAATTCAAAAATGCCTTCACTTACAAAAATTTATTGACCTTGATGGGATATTTTAAAATCTTAGTCCCATAAGACACATCTTAAGACACAAGGAATCTTTAGTCTTAAAGATACATGATAACGTTATTGCAGTTGCATCAGACTGGTTTTATTACTTGAGGCCATTTCCTAAAATTAATGCAACAGAGAGTCTGGATTTTCACCACTGAGCAAAGACTAGTCTGACTGATTCTTATTCATCCCAGTCAGTGCTTATAATACTGATGTATTATATTATCCTAAATGCAATACATTTACTTGATGCACACATGCACATCTTCCATATGCTGTCCCACTGGACTATTGTCAAGGAGGTCTTAAGAGCAAATTCTCAAGCAAGCTGAACAGATGAGCAGGCATGTGTTGCAGTCAAACAAATTAACCTACACTGTTTCAGAAACAGCACCAACTTTCATTTCAGTAATTTTTAAAAGTCAAATCAAGGCTTGAATGTGAGTCTGGACTCCAGCCATCTGTCTATTTTTATTGATTTTAAAGGGAGGACAGACCTGGCTGCATTTCAGTGAGAGACAGCTAGGGGAATATATGTTGACCTGCTCAATATTCAAGATGCAGCTGTTCAGATAGAGTACCTTGGTGATCACTGCTGTTAAAAAAAAATAAACAAGAATAATTCAATGTAAACTAGTAAACAACAGCTTATATAAAAACAGTTTGCAGGATCTGTGAGCACAAAGAGCTGCATAATTACTTATTGTGATGAATTACTTAATCATGCAGTTATTTTTTGTTGGTTGTACTAAAACCAGTATTGGAAATGCCTCAACACTGCTTAAAATGCTGGAACAGGTATTTGTGAGTACAAAATTCTATAAAACCAATCCGGTACCAGGTTATTTATTTAAAAGCAAGAAGCTGCCACTTTCCAGCAGTGCTTTAAATATCTGTGAGCAACTTCACGGATGCTTGACTGCATAAACAGCCATTATCAATAAATGGCAAGCACCTTGTGTAATTATAGGCTCATTCACAACATACTATTCATATTAATAAACAGCTGCTAAAAATAATGTATCTGTATTTTTCAATGCACTAGTGTTGGATCGATACTCCTTTAGTGGTCAAGACACACAGTTCAGGTATCATGATTGGTATCAGGAAGACAAAACAAAATATCTGAATCTCCAGAAGAAATTATCTTAGGTTATGACTAAACTGTTGTTGCTCTACACTCCTCTCACTTCAGTCTTCATATTATATGTTATCTATGACTACAGCATTATGTTGACAAAAGTAAATTATATAAAACTGCTGCTCTTGTTCTAGTATCCACTGTTCTCCTTTGTATGCTACAGAAGGTAGCACAAGCTCTGTTAAAAGCATTTTAAATTTGTCTTAGTCTTTGCTACTATTATTGTCCCTTTGTTTTATGTACTTCCAGGGTGCTTTAAATAATAAATAGTTGAAGAATAATCAAATAACATAAAATATTTTAAATAAAAAAAAATAGAAATAGTACAAGTTCACTAAAAGAAAAAACATTTAAAATTAGTTTTACCTTGTAACTTTCAACTATAGAAAGTGGTATATCATACCCAAAACTGATTAAAGCAGCACTCACTTCAGTCACAGTTTTGACTCTAATAAGGACTTGTACATTCATCTTTCCTATAATCCCTCTCAACCAAAGTGAACCTTAAGATCACTCAAACTACTTCTAAGACTTAAGATTTTACTGAAATGAGATGCAACTTGGTGAATTAATTTAATGCTGAATTTAGCAGCATTTCAACAGATATGCAGAAGTGCTGTTTTGCAGATCAACTTCAAATGGCCAGATCTGCACAGAATTTTAACTCAGAGATTCTCCATTCTACACAGAGAGAAGACCCTGTTTTTACCCCTTAACAACTCACAGTCTGCATTGGATCAGTCTTAACAAACTCTATTCTATAATAAGTCCAGGGGTCGAATATTGAATGCAACCTAAGTGTTAACATCACATGGCATCAGTGAAGGATGGAGACAAGCTGATAAAGAATTTAAGAATGTGATTATGTCAAACTGTGCTGGAAAAGATGACTTTAATAACCAAACACTAAAAGGGAGGGCAAATATTAAAAGTTCATGCTTGGAGAATAACTACATGTAGGCAGTATTGTTGAGAATATTACAATCTCCCAGTCAAGTAAAATCCCTGTTACTTTAAAGGCACACATTCTTAAAAAATGTAAAGGTGAAGCTTGGGGAACACTAAAGTCGGTTATTTATTTAAAGGAGAACATGACTGTTGGAAGAAATGGATGTGTAGCAAGTGTGCTATAACTATAAAACAATTGATAATTCTCATTTTATCACCTATTATTAACAATTAAAAGTTAACATCAGTCACACTCATTGTTAATTAATTCATTATTGTCATTTCACCTACTTGATTGAGTCTTTAATACATAACTAATCCACCAAAAATGTATATCATGGTATTTTTCAAAATTGTGTTAATTTCACGGTATGTGACGGTATTTTCTCTTTGCTCTCAAACGTACGTTGCGTTTGCCGCTTGGTGTTCCCAAGGCTATGTACGCTACACACACACCGGTATTGGGTATGAACCGGTTTATCGCCCAGCACTACAAAAATTTATAAAGTATCCCATCAAAATTTCCAAAATATTTAAAGGACCTTTTTTATATTCGTTGTTTAGTCTAATTGAAAATCTTAAACACGGGTGATCTGAATTTAAAAGCCTGAAAACGAAAGACAGGCAGCAACTCCTCAGACAATCAGGAAATATTTGTCAAGAGCATTGGGAATTATTTTTGCAATAAACTGGTCAACTAGCCTAAACATTTTTCCCTTGGCAACTAATTTACCTGTAAACTGACTGTTTAGTTATTAAACATTTCTAAACTGTTACGACAGCAATGAGAGAAAACACCTCGAAAGAAGACCTCTAAGAACTGCCCAATCAGAACAAACTTGTTTAAAAAAATTGACGAAAAACACAAGCAGGAACACACACTTGCGAGTTCAATAGCAGATGTTTACACGCACTGAACTTCCAATCACACACAG
>JAQNCA010000030.1:8971102-8982484 GCA_029783725.1 Acanthurus tractus
TGGTAGAGCTGACAACGGCTGCGGGAATGAAGTGCCAAGAATGAAATAATAAATGGGACATATACCAAAAAAAAAAAAGAGTTGACAGTCTGTTGGAGCCACAGAGTGGGCATCTGGTGTGTGTGTGTGTGAGAGAGAGAGAGAGAGAGAGAGAGAGTGTAGTGTAGAGGTGATATTGTTGCAGCTGCTCTACTAATAGAGAGAATACAAATAACTCTTAACAGCCGCAAATACACAAACACATACACACACTTGCAAATCAAAGCTGAGTCATAATTTTAAGGCCAGGATCTTTGCAAATGGAAAAAACAGGGAGCGACCTTTGCTCGTGTAACGGTAAATGATACCCAACCTGCATGCCAAAGCTGCATCATAATGTTTGCTCATCTAATCCAATATGGCAGGCCATCAAAGGTTTGGCTACTAGATATTGCACCATCTGAGTTTACATGCTTTGATGATCATGCACACTCCAATCTGTTTGGTCGATTTGTGCAATCTGTACTTTCCGTCCTCTTCTCTTTAGCACACAAACTGCTCTATAAAACACAGAGAGAGAAGACTGAGCAAGCCAAAGTTTGTGATATTTCGCCAACCAACAGACATTATGAACCTCATCAAAAAGACAGGTAAGACCACTTTATGCAACATGCAAAAGTGATGTCTGTTCATGCCAGTTTGTTCACTTGCACCCTAATGTAACATCTGTTATCTGTCTCTTTGGGCTCCTTAGGAATCTGGTGCCCCACCATCCTCTTTGTCCTCATCGGCCTGTTGGTTTCTGAGGCCCCCTCTCAGGCTGCAGACAGTCCAACCGAGGATGCGTCCTTTCTAAGGATTAGACTAAACCTTCTGAAGAATAGCTACAGACAGCTGTGTAAGCAGTTCTCCAACCTGGCACCCAACTGCTCAGCTCCAGGTATTCAATCATAATTCATCACTTGTTTGTATATGTTATCCTGCAATCCAATGTGTTCTGCATTTTACGGTAAACCGTCAGCAAAGTTTGCTTTTCCTTAGTTAACAGGCTCTGTTTGTTTAAGTAACACAAGCACTCTCCCTCAGTGATCAACTGCACCGAGTGTCCCGAGAAGTGGCTTCATGTGGGGGACCACTGCTTCTTCCTCAGCGCTGACAGAGACAACTGGTCAAATAGTGCAAAAAAGTGTGAAGAGATAGGCGGCCACCTCGCCACCTTAACTAACAGAGAGCAGATGGTAAGTGTTTTTGTGTCAGGTGATATTTTTTTCTGTTTGTTCTCTTTGTTATTAAACAAGGGTTTTTCACATTTTGATATGATTCATTTAAGGATGCCCTGGAAGAAGAGAGAAGGGCGCTCAGAAAGATGGACACACACCACTGGATAGGACTGACTAAATCTGACGGAAACTGGAAATGGGAGGGCAACTCAACACTTACACATGGGTATGTATAAAACAACTCCAATTAAAACTGTATAAAGAGACAATATACTGTAAGTATTATAAATACAAACCAGACAGGTACAAAAGGAGCACACATTTAAGAAAGCACATGCATTATTTAAAATGAAAGCAATCTAGTAAAGGTTTATTAAAAAATATTTCAGGATTTTTTAGCTGCAATGCCTGTCAGACCCCATGTTGAAAGATAAATAGATTTAAAATTAAGACTTCGGTGTTAAGGACACATTTTATGTTCCCTTGTCTTTTGTTTAGGTCTTAAATACCGTAATGATATTATAGTTATTGTCACACCTACACAAGATTTATTTTGTGCATGTTTAAGTGTTAAAGGCTAACAATCGAACAGCTTATAATTTGGACACATTTAAAAACTTGCAAGATGTTTATATCAAACTTGGTAAACACAACTCAGACAGGTTCACTAAGTTTACCATGACCTTAAACCTGGTTTTCAGAGTGCACATCAGCCTTGTTGAGCACATGCAGTATAAAGCACAGCTGAATGTTGAGCCTATTGCCATTACAGACCTCAGATATTACAGTGACTGGCCACTGTCAGCACCACTGCTGCTTTTCAGTTATACTCTGAATGAGAAAGCTGTGCAAACAGCACTGTTTTTAGTTACATCCAGGCAGGTAAATTGTTAACCATGTTCACCAACTCACTATAGTTTGTTAGCAGGCTAACTATGTCTTATGAGGAACAAATGAAAGAATGTTCTAAGTTTTTGAGGTATTTATTGTTGGACAAACTGTGACTTTGACCTGATGATGGTGCGAAATGAAAAGTGGAGGGATCACCAAAGTCATTAGAAAATACATTCAATAAATGTTAAGGCATTTTTACACAAAACCTCACGGTGGCGCTGTAAGGGAAAGGAAAATTCATCCTCTTGGGGCCATAGGGGACTATATGACCTTTTCGCAACTCATCCAATCATTGTTGAGATCTTTCAGTGCAGACAAAAATGGTGCTGTCCCCTGACCATCCATCGAAAAATGCTACTAGCATGGCTAAACAATCTGGATTGGGCCAGGGTTGGAGAAATATCTGCCAACACAACCATGCCTGGAAAATTACAGAAGGGATTCTCGATCAATATGACCTAATTCATGATTAAACACTGGCCTCTGGTAAATGCTATATTATATGTAATTTCATTTTTCAAAGTGCCATTGGTATTTGGCTGTGATTGTAAATAACTGCAGTAAATTAGCTTTTATTTAATGTTCAGCAGTAATACTCCAGTCAGTATATCTAAAAATAGCAAAGATTTCCCTCATGAATAGACATCCGTCACACAGACACATGGCCTGGCATCGTCATCATCTGTATCTGTTGTTCTTGGATGAACTTCATTGCCACATTAATGGGTGTGTTGCATTTCACTGCAAAAGATGTTAAAAGTTGAGCAGATTATTAACTGCTTTAAATTTGTTTGGTAGTTCAATTTGCAGCAATGCATCAGTCTATATTTGATCAACATATGTTCATCCTGTCAGAGCCACTTATCTCTAAAAAATCGACTTTCCCTGAGCTCAGAAAAACAGCCTTGTTTTCAGCTTTGTGACAACATGTTTCCAGCAAATTGAAGGGGGTCTGAATTCATTTAGCCTGAGAAATTGGAGAATTTTGGAACTTAAGCTTGCAGTTTATTAAAACTGAAAAAAAGCCTTGAGAAAAATCTAATTCAAAATCACAAATAAAGTTATGTTGAAGAGAGAGGATGTAAATAATTTTTTACTGTATAATAGCCATTAACTGAAGCTATCAAACTTATTTATTGGGGTAAAATGAATAATATTTACCTCTTTGGGAGTGAAGTAAATATATATAGAACAAATGGTCTTAATTACATCTACCACCTATATTTATGTCACATATATTTATTTATTTTAAAAATCAGCTTTCATTCAGTCCCATACATAAGCAAACAATATTTTTTTTATTTCTTTCTGCCCACTGCATAGATATTGGGGAACAAAGCCAGACAACAGCAAATCTGGTGGGGAGGAGGGAGAGGACTGCGTAGTGGTGGACACCCAAACTCAGACCTGGCACGATGTCCCCTGCTCCTTCGAGTATCACAGAGTCTGCCAGAGGGATGCCGCTCCGCTCGTTTGAGCCCCACCGCACCACAGCAGGACCACCTCTCGGCAACCAAACACACAGATTTTACATTGAAAAACTTCTGTGGCCAATCAACAGATAAACAGTTCTATGACAAAAGAGTAGTTTTTATTAATCAAGTAATAAAGCATTCTAAATTGTGTATTTCGGCAAAATGTTGGCTAATTTTAAGAATAATATGTTTTGAAATATTTACAAAAGCAAGTAACCAAATAGCCGCTTGATCCTGTGTCACAGAACATCATAAAATACACAATGAAGAAGAAAAGACACATCTGAAAACTGTAAATGGCAGAAAGTATAACATAAATACACATTTTTTTAGGCTTAATCACAAAGACTAATGTTAAAACAATATTTGAATGGAACAACAGACTCTTTGGGCAATTCAGCAATATGCCCAAAAAAGTAAAAAAAAATGTATTGAACTTTACATATTACAAACAAACAGACAAGCAAAAACTATTCAGTATTTACAACTAAAAAATACTTTCTTTTGATGACACTGCTGTTTTAACAACGACTGAACCTTCTTTTAAGCTTTCTTGGCCCCATAAAACACATCTAAAGCAGGTTCACAGCGGGGGAGACGGGACAGAAAAGTTCATCTCCTCCAGACAGAAATCCAGTTGGTTGCCATGTCTTCTTGAAAAGCGTTTTTTCTGGAAGTCATCATGTTCTGTAGAATCCTCTGGGTTTGGGGCTGAAACAGAAATTCATAGGTTACTGACTGAATTGTGGAAACAGGCACAGAGCAACAAAAAGCAAAAAAAAAGTTGTTTATGAACATCTTATCAAAGCCAGTATCTTCAGAGGATGCCTTATGGCTAAAAGTTGTATTTAGATTTTAGCGCTGATGATTGTAAATGTGGGTTTGGGGCCGTTTCATAACTGCAGGAAATGGGTGATACGCACTTTTTGCATTGGCATTTCCTAAGGTGTCTCGGCTTCCGCTAATGTGAGCCACAGAGAGAGAGAGAGAGAAACAGATAAAGAAAGATAACTCATAATGTCATGCTTATATCAGAATCTGATAAAAAACAAAGAAATAAGGATGGTTTAACTGTACTTTTCTGCGCTGGCAGAGGATGAAAAGAAGGATGAGGAGGAGGACTCCGATGACTGCGACACTACATATGATCACCAGCATCCACACACTCAGCTTGTTTTCTGTGTACAACAGAAACAGTCATCAAACATCACACAGTGACAGAGAACACATCATGTAAAACCAAGTTTCTGTCGTAAAGAAGATTGTGGCCACAAGGTCATGCTCATGTCATATTTCCTGCACTGCCTTCACTTCCTTCACTCACCGATCTTCAGCGTTATGACAGCCGACGTCAGCTGTGTTTCATTCCGCCACAGCTCACACCTCCACTTTCCGCTATCTCCTGTACTCACGTCCGCGATGGTGTGATGGGCGGGATCATGAGTAAATGTCCACGGCTGCCGGGGCGGCTGTGCAGGGGCAATTATTCTCAGGAGCAGGTCAGAGGTCAAACTCTTGCTGAGGGTGCAGGTCAGGTTGACCTGCTGGCCAGAAATTAAGTCTGTGGCTGGGGAGGCGTTCACTGGAGAGAGAATGGGAGAAAAGGAAGAAGGACAGCAAAAAATATTTATTACGGCAAATATGAAGTGCATTAAAAAATTCGCCAATTATGACAGGCTGGGAAAATCTTGTGCAGTAAACTAAGAAAACCTCTCCTTTCCTCTACATTTACTGTCTGAATCCAACTGAGCCTTCGGCTTCTGTTGCTGCAATGTGCCATCAAAACTTGCCAAATAAAAAACAGAATAAAAGTTTTTCAAATAAAACATTAACACATAATTACATGACAATATCAATATCAAAATCACACTGCACTGTGTATTAACAAAAAAGATAAACAATAAAACAACACTGGCCATTTACGATAAACTGTGCACTGGTGCAAAAATAATTAAAGCTGAAACAGGATGTCAATCATTTAAGAAGTCGATCGACAGAAAATCTAACTGCTTCTATTTTGATGGTCCATTAATTATCAAAGACTTTTAAAAACAAAAACTGCAACATGTTTTCTGCCGTTAGCCTTTAAATGTCAGTTATTGAAATTCTCCTTGGACTCCTTTTACAAAAAGCTGGATAACTAAATGCAGGTTTGCATCTCTAAAAACTGGCACTTCTCACTATCATACCTCATCTTGTTTTTATTGACAAATCTTATGAACAAATTACTTTTCCATCAATTGAGAATGTAACTGCCAAACTAATGAGTTTATAGAAAATAGGACTGGTGATATTTAAAAACATTTTGTTCAACCTGAAACCCTGACTCATAATACATCTGGGCCTGTGACTGTACAACCAAGTCATGTGATTTATTGTATTCTTTATACCTAATAACACAAACTTAACATTACTGTCTGTTAACTTATATCTTAACCTAGCAGTCAGCAGCCAGTATGAGACTGTTGACTAACTTGGTTTAAAAATGTTAATTACATTTAGCTTGCATTAGCACAATTAAATAAACCATCCTTGATTTGCAAAAAGTAAGCACCCAAACATTCATATATTTCATAACCAGACTTTTAAATGTTTGCTAAACTGACAAGTACAAAATTCGTGAGAGCCACATAAATTGCATCAAAAATTGAAGATGTAAAGAGAAAAAGAGCAAAAGAGAAGACTCTGATTTTATAGACCCACCTTTGCCTTAAATTAACCCATCAGATCAGTGGACTCGGATATTTTACCAAGTCAGGTTAAATAATAGTTCAGGTAAAAATGTGAAATCTTTGTTCCAAATCATAAATCCTCAGAACACAGAGTCAAATTGAAATGTATAGTCTTATTGCACTGTTCTGGCAGTGGGAGAGCTCGTTATATTTTATTAAAACAAGCAGAGCTAGACAAGTGTGTTAGCCATTGAATTAGACACATGTCGCACCAGGGATGCTTCCACATAAACTCTGCAGCAGAGAGATGAAAATACTTGCACAGCACAACAAGGAAGAAACAGAGAGATGGCAAAGAAACAACTGTCCTCAGCCTGCTATGAATGGCAATTAGGGAAGGGCATAGAAACTAGATCATCAAAAAGGTAAATGATGACAATGCGATAACTAAAGAATGAGGAAACTGTATGTTATGTGACAGATGTGAGCGCTACACAAAGCTGGGCTTTGACAACGCTTTTCATTTTGACTTACTTTGCAGCATATTCACTTCTACTGTCCTCTTCAGAGTTTTACCATTGTTAAATTTTAGGGAGCATACATATTTTCCTCTGTCCTCTTCTCTACCTCGAGATCTGCGCAAAGACAGATCTCCTTTATTAAGGTCTGATGTAGGATTTAGATTTCTGCTTTTTGTTGCATTCCACTTCATTGGATTGTTCAGAGAGAGGGAAAAGAGCCTCTGTGAATCACTGGGACTTGCTGTAGGAAAAAAGTCCCAGTTAACTTCCTGGATGCCCTTTTTTATTATTTTGTCCCAGGTGATAGGAGGCTGGATGTAGCAAGGGACTTTGAGAGTTGTGGATTCAGATGTATAGGCAGTAGGTGAAGGAGCAGACAAGTCTAAAGAAGAAGGAAAAGAGAAATAATATTAGTTATCTACAGAGTGAGAATTTACCACTGAAAATGAATGCTAACGTGTCTACACAGTTACTCACCAATGACTTCAATAGAAACGCTGGCTTTCTTTTCTTTTCCATAATTTGTTACAACACAAGTCCACTTGCCATTGCTTTGACCTGTGGCTTCAATGCTTGTGTCTGAATCCTTGGAGATTTCCTTTCCTTGGGGATTCAACCAGCGTATCACTGGCTTATTATAACCCCGAAGATTCTCAACTTTGCAGCTCAGAGTCACAGAGTCCCCAGCCAGCAGAGGAGAGGGTTGGTTCGCGGACACTACAATAGAAGTTGAGCAGGGTAAAGGAAACTGAATGAGAATTGAAAACTTAATCAAGGTCTGATTTTTTTTAATTTGCAGATAATTGACTATTTTGACTTCTATGTGGCTGAACAGTTCAGTAAAGTTGAAATATTGAAAAAATAGAATGTGACATGATTGAAGCAAACATGCCACTTTATTTGTACACTTACCACTGAGTTTGATTAATTTGAAGATGGCCACGACTTTATCAACGTTGTTAGTTGTCACTTTACAGACAAAAGTTTTGATGTGTTCCTCTTTAATATTGGAGATGACCAATGAGTTGCCAGACCAAGACAACTCATTTTCCCATTTATCTGCAAGGCCAGAATGAACAAAAGTGAAAACAGTCAACATAACATTTTTTGTTACTCATATTTTAGATCATTTGCACTTCAGACCTGTTTTACTAATTGGTGGTAAAAACATTTATTTTATCAGTGAATAGCTCATTATGTTAATTTCTAATTTGGATTCCTATTAGCTTCCACAAAGTGGTCGCTTGTCTTCAAGGAGTCTACACAAAAACAGCAATAACTAAAAAGACAAAAGTTTAAAATCACTACACAATCTGAAACTATCTTTGCCAGAGCATAATTAAGTTTTTTAAATCATAAGCTTCATAATATAGTTCAGTGTTGAACTGACCTTTGCATTCCTTCTTGCTTGGGTCCCTGCACTCCTCAGTGTCAGTCTTCTTTCCGCCATGAGGGTTGCACCACGCAACTTGAATGGGATTTTCTCCACCAAAGTGCCAGTAGACATAATCCTTTTGGCAACCGACAGTGGGTGGAGGGCTAAGGGTAATTGTTTCCCCTACCTGAGCATATACCACCTCCTCTGCTCCTTTGGTGCACAAAACCAAACAAAAACCAATTAAAACATATAAAACTGTCCCGGAGTCAAAATAAATGCATCATCCTCAGTCACTGTGGCTTACCTGTGGTTAACCCGGGCAAAAGGGTCAGAATGAAGATGGATTGAATAAAATTCTTCATTTCAGTCCCACGTCTGAAAAACAGTTAGGTAAGAAAAACGCAACATATTTATGTTAAGTTAAACATGACAAAAACAATTTTGGCACATACAATGCAGCTTAAAAGTGATTAAAAAAGAAACTAGAAGTTACTGTAAAGATGCTAAAATTGGCACAATCGGCTCTCTTTTAAATGTTATCAGAATCTGGATTTTAAATTCTACACAAGCTAAAGTCTACTCACAAGGTTGTAAAAGACATCTCTGTAATAAAAGAAAGATCAAAGGACCCTTGAATCAACTTTGCATTAAAATGTGTGGGAGATAAAGTCTGATTTTGCTTAATTTTTATAGTAGAAAAATATAGTCAGTTATCTTAAATTATTAAATTATCTGTAATTACACAACAGATTTTTCACATTGAACTGGCTTTACAAGATTTTTTTCAGACTTGGCCAAATAATCATGACTTGTGTTTTGTCTAATTTAATATCAAATAAATGTTAGTTATCTTAGATGTTATCATCTTGAAGCGGTCCATTTTTTATAATATAAACTGTGAGTTTCTGGCATTGTACACCAACCATGTGACTTATTAAAAATTCTCACAGTATGTGGTTGTATGAGATGGGAAAATGAGTGACTTGCGAATGAAGCCCTGTGGAACACCATCAGCACTTTATTAACGGTAATTAGATCATTACTGAGACAGATTTTTTTGGTAAACAATTAAAAAACTGATAAATGTATCGAGGTTTGCTTTCCTTGAAAAGGGATTTCACAATCACATAATCTTTATATTTGCTGTGAATTTGCTGGTTTACAAGGTGTGGCTGACCTGCACGGTCCATTGCTATCCAAAACCTCACAATTAATTCTTACCTTTGAAAACGTTAACTAAGCTAAATGTTTGGTTTCCTGTTGCCACTTTGTCAGAGAGGTGATAATTTAGTATTGCATATTTAAAATAGCCTCTTTAGTCTTGATATTGCACTAGAATGAATTATATTACATAGTTTCTTACATGTTTTTCTACCTCTTGACTAATATGAAGGAGACAGTGTATGAAAATCGCTCCATGGCGCTGCGTCTGACAGAAACATTAACTACGTCTGTGATTATGTAAAAATAAGGTTGCAAGGTTTTTGAGTTAGATTGCATCTGAGCCAAAGCATAGAGACTAAAATTAAACATAAGAACACCAGAAACTTGATGTATTAAGTCAAAATGTTGAAAATATATATTTAAATAGTATATTAACATATTACTTTCATAGAGACTAACTCCTAACTCTTTCAAATGCGTTTGTTATGTATTTATCAAAGTCTGAAGCAAAGAGAAATCATTCATTCAACAGGAAGCTAAGGGGGGGTTTGTGGTGGTCTAAGATTTGGAGAGATTTGAGAAGATAAAAGACAGAGTTAAGAGAGTTAAGAGTAGGCGGGCTGTGGTGGGTTTTGGAGGAGAAGAAACAGAGCGAACACTGCGTTGTGGTGGGCCTTGATTTAGTTAAGGTGCAGATTCTTATCCCGATTCCCCCCTACTCTGCCTCTCACACCCCCTCTCTTCCTCCGCTGTTCCACGAAAGACGGATCTCTCCACGCTTAAAGAGAGAAAAAAGGAGACCACAGGACCAGCAGCACACCTAGACTGTGGTTTAAGGTAGATGTTTCTCTCGTCACTCCCCATATCTCACTCCCTTTTCTCTTTTTCTCTCACTTTCTCCCCCTTCTCTTTGTTTCTCTATAGTGAGTACAGAATATGATGGGTACAAAAAAAAGTTTTGATAAAGACAACTAGCTCTGCTTTTATTAACTGTTGATTTTGACTCTTTCAGAAATATATGTTACGTGATCTATCAGTTTTTATTCTTTCATAAACACTTGAGATCAGACAAACATTATTTAATGAAAATATTTTTAAATTTGGCTAAAGGATTGTAAATGCAGCCACACAAACAGCCCCTGGAAACAATGAAGCTGTTGGAATTTAAAGCATTTTTACGGCCAAAGGAGAGCGCAATAGACTAAGAACGGAGAATCATTAGTAAAGATTTTTTTTTTTATTGATATTACAAAAACTTAAAATCAATGCAGAATTCTGCTTAATAATGTTTAATAGATGTTTAGCCTCAAGTTAACTGTATTAAACTTTGAAAATAGGTGCGTAAATAAGATCAACATTGGTGTTTCATTCTTTTGGATTTTGAATTTGCTCCTTTAACTAAATGACAACAACTAGCAAAGCAATTTATTTGCAAATAAATTGAGATATTTATGTTACGTTAGTTACGTTAGCAATATATTTCCTATGGATTATATGTTGCAGTAATTCACTTCCATTCCATTTCCCCCTTTAAAGCTACAACATGAATCTGCAACACCACATAAGAGGACTTTTACTACTTTTTAAGAAATATTTAAATGGTATAAAAATATCTAAATCAGGGCACCCTGGGGGTCTTCAGGTTACAGCTCCAACTGCAATCGCAATGTCCTCGGGTTGTGTGCAGCCGGGGTCCTTTGTTACATGTCATTCTTCATCTTTTCCCTCATTTTTTGTCATTTCTCTGCTGTCAGCTGTCCGATAATTGCACAAAATGCCCCCCCATTATTTTCTACAACTCTTTTGATCTCACCATTAGAGGAAAGTTTATTCAAAAATATTTTGCAAGGTCAAGTTAAACTGAGGCAAGACTCTCTTTATAAAATAACAGGATATATAATTTAAACTTACTGAAGTCGTTACTTGAACATTTACTCCATCACATTAATAAAAATTTGTTTATGGCTTTTTTTACTTCTGGCTTCTTTTACTGTCATCCCTCTGCAGCCTGACACTTAAAATGTGAGAAACTTATTATATCTGGTTGACAATTACTGGAAAAAAAACTTCAAAAAAGAA